>JAUMHM010000072.1:16885908-16897301 GCA_032362435.1 Melikaiella ostensackeni
CGCAACAAAATCACGATCGAAACTAGACCCAGAAGCTCAGCAACTGCCACGTCAAACAAAGCACATATTGAAAAAAGTACCTCAAACACTCAAAAATTGCTCAAACTGCGCATTTGATTATAAAATTCGTTTATAACAATGAAATGTGTCATGAAATAACAATATAGTTTACAAAAGTATCGCAAGGGTGCTTCGGGCTTTCACGCAAAAATTCATCCTTGTGAGTCATTTCCATCGGAAAAAGCTTATTTGACTGGACTATTGGATTATAGGGCCCATTAAAAGATTATACAATTTCTTTTGAAAGAATCCCAAAGGCACCGAGCAGTATGAAATATATTACCTCAATAAAATTCGTCTAGCTTTGAGTGTAGCAGTACACAAAGATTGAAAGCAAGGAAGGGCGCACCTGTCAGGTCAAAACACCCCCGTCAGATACCTACCTGTCGGAGCGTAAAAAGCCAAGACCTTTTTTCCTCACAGATTTTTCTCTGGACCTCTAATCCGGCCTACCAGGACTTCTGTGTGTCGGGACTGTCGAGAGGACCGCGGCAAGTGCATTTTTTGGTATTTGGTATGTGCAGGGCCATTTAACTGCCTGTCGGGAATTTGAGATCCTATTCGTTGAATTTCTTAGGACTGCCTTTCGCCTCCGCGACGTGTAAAAACCTTCGAAAGAACCTCAATCAGATCTTACTTCAAGATAAAACCTCGCAAGGTAGCGCTAATTGAGAAAGGGGGGATTTTAACAGTGATTTCTTTTCACTGATTTCTTATCTTTATTCAATCGAGCACATATTCAAGTATACCCTTACAAAAATGCAGAAATATTTATATATTTATGCTAATTGTTTTTTATGTTAAGCATTTTTGAATTGTACATTCTTTGTAGAAAATTCATCTTTTTGATATGAAAATTCATCTCTTTTGGTAGGAATTTTATCTTTTATGGTTAAAAATGCAACTATTCGGTTAAAACATATTCTGTTTCTGTTCAGGAGTCAACCATATTGATGAAAATTCGTCTTATTTGGTTGAATTTGACTGTTTTTGATTTGAAATTAAAATCTTTTTTGGTTGAAATACCAATTATTAATTTTTTCGTTGAAAATCAATCTTTCTAATTTGAAAATTAAACTACTTGGTTGAAAGTTGAACTTCTTTGATGAAAATTAATTTTTTTGGTTGAAGATTCATCACTTTAATTGAAAGTTCAACTATTATATTGATTTTTTTTTCAAAATTCAACTATTAAGTTGAAATAATAATTTTTCTTTCCTAAACTCATCTTGTTGAAAATTTAATTATTTTGTTGAAAATTCAACTGTTTTGTTAAACAATCATATTTTTGGATTGAAAATTCAACTGATTTTGGTTAAAGTTTAATCCTTTTTGCTTAAAATTTGGACAAATTGATTGAAAATTTAACTATTTGGTTAAACATTCTTTGTTAAAGATTCATTTCTTTGGTTAAAGATTCATCACTTCAGTTGAAAATTCAACTAGTATGTTGAATTTTTTTTTGTCAAAATTCAACTGTTATGTTGGAAATTCGTCCCTTTTGTTTGAAAGTTCAATTAGTTGATTGTAAATGCAACTGTTTGGTTGATAATTAATTTTTTAAAATGAAAATTAAACTATTTGGTTGAAAAATCATCTTTCTTGGTTGAAAATTCATATTTTCGGGTTCAAATATTTAAATATTTTGTTGAGAATTAAATTTTTTTGTTGAAAAGTCATATCTTTTATTTGTAAATTCAACAGCTTTGTAGAAAATTCGTCGTTTTGGATTTAAAATTTAACTTTTTTGGATGAAAATTCAACTTTTTTGGATGAAAATTCGACCGTCTTCTAAAAGATTTGTCTTTTTGGCTTGGAAAATGAACTGTTTTTTGTTGGAGTTTAATTTTTTTTATTAAAAATTCGAAAATTTGGTTGGAGATTCAATTATTTGGTTGAAAATTCATATTTCTGAGCTTTATAGTCAACTTTTCATTAGAACATGCACATTTTTAGCTTGAAAAAGCAACTTTCGTTGAAAATTTAACCACTACTTGGTTGAAAGTTGAACATTTTTGTAAAAAATTAATTATTTAGTTGAAGTTTCATCACTTTAGTTGAAAATTCAACTATTATGTTGAAATTTTTTTTTAATACAACTGTTTTGTTGAAAATTTAATTATTTTGTTGAAAATTTAACTGTTTTGATGAACATTCGTCTTTTCAGCCTAATAATTCAACTAATTGGTTAAAAATTGAACTATTTTGTTGAAAATTAGGCCCTTTTGTTTGGAAGTTCAATTAGTTGGTTGTAGATGCAACTGTTTGGTTAATAATTAATTTTTCTGTTGAAAATTCAACTATTTGGTTCAAAAATCATCCTTCTTGGTTGAAATTCATCTTTCTTGGATGGAAATTCATATTTTCGGGTTCAAAAATTCAAATATTTAGTTGAGAATTTAATTATTTTGTTCAAAAATCAACTTTTTTGTTCAAGAGTCAAATCTTTTATTCAAAAATTCAACGGTTTTGCTGAAAATTCGTCTTTTTGGACTGATAATTCGTCTTCTTGATTTGCAAAATTCAACTTTTTTGGATTGAAAATTCTTCCTTTCGGATCAAAAATTCGACTGTCTTGTAACAGATTTGTCTTTTTGTAACTGTTATGGTTGGAGTTTAATCTTTTTTGTTTAAAAATTCGACAATCTGTTTGAAGATTCAACTATTTGGTTGGATATTCATGTCGTCAGCTTGAATGTTCAACTATTTGGTTGTAAATGCAACTGTTTGGTCAAAAATTATTTTTTTGTTTGTTGAAAACTCAACCATTTGATTAAAAAGCCATTTTTATTGGTTAAAAATTCATATTTACGAGCTTAATATTCCAGTTTTTATTAAAACATGCGAATTTTTAGCTTGAAAACTCAAATCTTTCGTTGAAAATTCAAGTACTACTTGGTTAAAAGTTGAACATTTCTGTGAAAAATTAATCTCTTTGGTTGAAGATACATCACTTTAGTTGAAAATTCAACTATTATGCTGGAAATTTTTTTTTTCAAAATTCAACTGGTTTGTTGAAAATTTAATTATTTTGTGGTAAATTTGACTGTTTTGTTGAAAATTTAACTATTTGGTTGAAAAATCAACTTACTTGGTTGAAAATTCATATTTTCGGTTTAAAAATTCAAATATTTTGTTGAGAATTTAATTATTTTGTTAAACAATCAACTTTTTTGTTGAAAAGTCATATCTTTTGTTTATAAATTCAACTGCTTTGTTGAAAATTCGTCTTTTGGATTAAAAATTCATCTTTTTTGGATAGAAAATTCTTCCTTATGGTTTGAAAATTCGACTGTTTTCAGATAAATTCGTCTTTTTGGCTTAAAAATTCAACTATTTTTGGTTGAAGTACTAAGTACAAGACAAATCAGTACTGAAGTACCAACTTTTCTTAAAACTTTTTAAAAGTCCAAATAGGAAGACAAATACTAGAAAAGTCCCACATCATTTTTTTTAAAGCGGGTCTCTTTTAGAACCAAAGTCCTGGAAAAGTTCCACTTAATTTTTTTTGAGCAGGACATTTTTAGGAATAGAGTACCGTAAACGTTTACCTTGAATTTCAAATTTAACTTAACTCAAATGAAGGATTTGTTTGGGAAAAAAGTACCGGAAAAGTGTCGCACAAATTTTTTGCTAAGCGGGACTTTTTTAGAACTAAAGTACCAGAGAAGTCCCACTTAAATTTTTTCTCAGCAGGACTTTTTTAGGATGAAAGTACCGGAAAAATTGAACTTAAATTTCTTTGAGGAGGATATGCTTAGGACAAAAGTATCGGAAAAGTCCCACATATATTTTTTTTTTAAGCAGGACTTTTTTAGAACTTAAGTACCGGAATCGTCCCACTTAAATTTTTTCTCTGAGCAGGCCTTTTTTAGGACGAAAGTACTGGAAATGTCCTACGTAATTTTTTTTGAGCAGAACATTTTCAGAACTAAAGTACTGGAAAGGTTCAGCTTGAATCTTTTTTGAAGAGGATTTGTTTAGAACAAAAGTACCGTAAAAGTCCCACACATGTACTTGTTTTAAATTGGATTTTTTTAGGACTTAAGTACCGGAAAAGTCCAACTGAAATTTTCTCTGAAAACTTCACATTTCACAAGGCTTAAATAAGTTATGGGAAACTACAAAAGTTCATTTTATTTTTGTCGAATTTTGTACAAGTGTTGATAAGATTTATGTCCAAAAAAAGTACTGATCAAATAGGACTAAAGTGCCAAAAAAGTTCAAAATATGTCCTGTTGTAATTGCACAAATTTAAAAAAAAAATTAAATCGTACTTTTCTAGTACTGTTGTCTCATAAAATATTTGGAACTTGAAAAATTTTCGAAAAAAAATTAAGTATGACTTTACCGGGGCTTTAATTCTAAAAAAGTCCTAGGAAAAAAAATAAGTTGGACATTTTCGGTACTTTAGGTACAAAAAAATCCTGCATCAAAAGAAAAATATGTGGAACCTTTCCGATACTTTCGTCCTAGACAAATCCTCCTTAGAAAAAATTAAATTGAACTTTTCTAGTACTTTAGTCCTAAAAATGCTTTGGTAAAACGGGACACATTTAGAACTTTTTTGGTACTTTAGTTCTATTTGAGCAGTACTTTCCTGGAACATAAATCCCATCAGCGCTTTTACAAATGTCGGAAAAAATAAAATGGATCTGTTCTAGTACTTTTGTCCCACAAATTATTTAAGACTTTTAAAATTAAAGAAAAAAATGAAGTGAAACTTTTTCGGGACGTTGGTCTTAAAAAAGATCTACCCGGAAAAAAATAATGTGGGACTTTTCTGGTACTTTTGTCTGAATTTGAACTTTTAAAAAGCTTTAAGAAAAGTTTTTTTTTATTTTACTTTACTTTACTTTTTTTACTTTTTTTTACCTTTTTTACCTTTTTTTACTCGGGTTACCTAAAAGACAAACTTCTTCCGATTTAAAGGGCTAATTATCATTTAAAATTACTTATAAATCCTTAATTAAGAACGCCCTTTTATGGAAAAATACTAATTCAGATTTAACATAGTTTTTAGATTGCAGAGTGTCCTAATTTATTATTTATAATTGATCTTTTAATGCTCCCAACTGAATATAATTGAACAATTTATCGTCAAACGCTTCCAAATCAATTTTAAATTATATCGTAGTTTAAAATTGAAACTGTTCAATTTTTTAACTTTTAAAATCTCAAATGGTTTCTGCTTGTCTCAATCCGATATTCCGATTTAAAATTGTTTAAGTTTGTATGGATACTATTTTTAACATTTCCTTAAAACATATTCAATTTCAAGTTGGTCAATTTTAAAATATTTCATTTTTAACTTTTTTCAAATTAATTATTTAATAAATTTGAATGCTTTTGTTTAAAATTGTTCAGTTATGAACTATTTTAATTGTTATGCAGATGGCACAGCCTTAAGCGTTTTTATTTTTAAAAAATTTTCATTCAAAATTTTTTAAACTCATTACAACTAAAAATAATATAGTTTGGTTTTTTTAACATGAAATTTGAACTATGATAAAAGTATTCAACTATAATTATATTCTGAAAAGTCCAAATAAATTGGTCAATTTTTGATTGTATTTCGATCGTACAATCATAGAATTTTCCAAAATTCATCTTCAAATATTTCTAACTGAAAATATTTCAACTTTGAGTAATATTTAAAATAATAAATTTATAAATAATAATAAATAATATTATTTTATTTTATATTTATATTATATATATATTTATTTTATTTTATTAAATAAATAATATTTAAAATTATAACAATTTTATTGTGAACCATTATTACATACAATGAAATACGTATACAATAACAATTTTTTTGTTAATTCAATAAAATTATGTTTGGTTGGCTGGATTTAGTTGATTTAAAAAAAAAGCTTGGACAAGTGATGAAAATTTTATTAACCAAATTCGTTTGCTCTTATCAACTAAAATTTACGGTTAGCTTGTTGACACAATGATACTGTTTTTTATTCCAATAATTGCAAATTCTTTGGTTAATGCCATACAAATTTTATCGATTCAATGAAACATTTTTCCGAGTTTATTAATTATATTATTATAATTTGAACGAAGGATGTAGTTAATTTAAGGCATTTTTTTGAATCCTCATTGATTCCGTTTTCTTTCGCATTTTTTGTAAATTATTTCCAAATTATAGGAAAAGATATTATAATATTCGGACAAAATCTTTCCATGCAGTTGTAGATCTTAATAACTATGAACATAATATTTTCGGTTATGATTATATTTTCTTAAGATTCTATTACAATTACAATCAAAATTTTATAAATTATTTGTATTCATTTTGCAATTAATAATTATTTTATTTGCAGGTGCTGCCTTTTCAATATTAACACTCTTTTTCCTGAGCTTCCATAACGTGAAGAAAGCCGGATCTTTGTACTGCTTTCTCACAGAATATCACGTCTTTATTACAATAATTATAAACAAATTATCTTCAATAATATTAAAAATTTTAAGAAACGATTTTCATAAGCAGATGTACATTTTTTTCTTCGATTTCAAAGATATAAAAAACTCATTTTCGATTTTTTTAGATCCGGCTTTCTTAAATATCACGAAAGTATATATTGAACTAACAACCAAACATTTTCTCCCCATGAAAATGGGCGTGAAGTGAAAAAAAACGAATCTTGTACTACAAAATTATAATAGTGTGTAAACATTCTCTTGGACAAGATGGAAACAACTTAAAACATTTTAAAATAGGTGAATATATCTTCTGCTTTCCATCAGGATTGATATTTTTTACTTTGGTTTTTTTTTTAATTAAGGAGGATATTACAATCAAAAACTGAAAAAGATATTTTTTGTTAAAAATCATTATTATTTGAATGTGTTTCAATCTAATATAGCAAAAAAAATTAGATAAATAGATACTACTTACAAATCAATGAAAAAGGCCAAATCGAGAAAACAAATGAAGAAATGATTAAAAAACGTTTTCCGAACCTAAAAAGATTTTTGATCGTTTGAGCAATGCTCACAAAAGAAATAAGCAAGCAGACATTTCATTTTTTTGCAAATAAGTGGACAAAAATGTGCAAAGTGAAAAATTGTTTGTTTCAGTCATCTACATAAAATGATAATTTGAACAGAATTTTTTTACGGTTTTCATGCTTCGGTGCATCGATAATTGTTCGACATAGTAGAATCCATTCTTATTTTAAAAATATTTCGTTTGTGATTCACAATTAATTATACTGTGAACTAAAAACAATTTACAGATTATTAATTTTAAATTCTTGATTAGTTTACTTGTAGTGCAATCAGTACTCTTTCAAGTCCCTTAAAAGAACTCAAAACATTATAAAAATTACTAAAATGCGACTTTTTTTCAAACAATTTTTTAAACAATTGCATCACTTTTTAATCAATTCAAACATTGCAAAGCATTATAAACATAATAAGTGTCCGATGAAAAAACCGAAAACATCTTTGGGTTCGCCTCTGAAATATCTAAATGCGAAAATTTTTTTAAACCATTTTTTAAATAATTAAATCATTTTTTTCATTCTGCAACTTTTATGAACAAACATTATAATTTCACACCAACTTTGAATACGTAATCAAAATCAACCTGTGAATAGATCTCAGATACTTTGTTTTTTTTTTTAAACAATCGTTTAAACAAATAAATTGTTATTAACATTTTATTAACTTTTTACATTAATTTTCAAACTTATGTACACATACGATGCTACAACAGACTCGTTGACAACAAAAATATCTCCTCTAAACTTTCAATTTAACAAAACAATGTTGTTAACAATTTTTCTACCTTAATCATCCTAAGCGTAAATGATCGACGGCTCACCTATGAATTTCCAAACTTTTGTCAAGCATTATAAACAAACTAAGGGTCCAATCAAAAACCAAGAACACCTTTGAATTTGTCTCCAAAATACCTGAATGCGCATTTTTTTAAAACAATTTTTTAAACAATTGAATCATTTTTTAATAATTTCAAACTTTGCAAATCATTATAAACAAACTAAGTGTCCGATGAAAAAATAGAAAACACCTTCGGGTTCGCCTCCGAAATATCTGAATGCGACTTTTTTTTAACCATTTTTTAAGCAATTAAATCATTTTTTCAGGTTCTGTAACTTTTATGAAAAGTGATGCAATTATTTGAAAAATTGTTTTACAAAAATGCTTAATTGGGTATTTCGGTGACGAATCCAAAGGTTGTCTTGGTTTTTCGATCGGACACTTTGTTTGTTTATAATCCTTGACAAAAGTTTGGAAATCCATAGATATAGGAAACTTCAGGGTCATAGAAAATTTCATATTTTTGGAAGCTCATTTCAAACCACTTTGTAGAAGGGATGAGCGATTAAGACTCTTTATTATTTCATTAAATATCTGTCTCAATAATAGGCAAAACAGTCGCTTTCTAACGACTGTATCGTCCAGCTTACCCCTCGTAAAAACCACGTGTTCGAAGAAAGTCAACAGATTTCAGGAAAATTATTCAGAAAGTTTTAGCCTTAAATATCAAGATTCAGAAATCAGTCTAATGCCACAATAATAAAAAAAAATATATTCATTTTCAAATATGAAAATCGTATAGATACCAACAATTAAAACCAAAAACCTAGTCTAAAAAATTATAAATGCAGTACTCAATGGTCATGATAAAAGAACATGCATATATTTTGTACATATGGCTTCTTTCTCTGAGTATCATTTTTAATAGGTAACGAGGGTATTATTTCTTTTATCACAAGGGATGTAAATTCTTAAACTTATTTTTAGTTAGGTACCAGTATTGAATTCTAATTATATTAATTATACCTCAATGTATGTACATCCTCTTGGCAACCTTATTTTATTTATAATAAATACCAGGATGACATTTTAATTATAGTAATTTCTGAATCTTGATATTCAAGGCTAAAATCAGGGTGTCTATTCAAATCCTGAAAAAGAATTCCCTGACATTTCCAGGTTTTTTCCAGGTATCTCTAGATTTTTCCAGGTATAATTTTTCTTAATACAAAGCCATTCAAGAATTTAGAATCAAATTTTTTAAAGTATGAAAATTTCAAAATGGATTTCTTTCTATTTTGAAAATTTTGGATCACTATTTTCTAGACGTTAAAAGCGTAACTGCTTTAACATCCGTCCATCTAATTGGATGATTGTAATTACTCAAAATTCAAAAATCGGAATATGTACACAATTTGGAAAATGTGACCATCTGAAACTAAAAAGTAACTGTAAGTGACTTATGTTCATAAAAGAATAAGCCATAATGCCAATTAAAATACTTAACTATTTGAAATTTTCAATTTAATACCCATTTTTACCTATCGGATTATATTTTACAGTTCAGATAAAAGTTGTTTACAGAACTACACTTTAAATTCCTACGATTTCAAGTCGAAGTTATCACATCTTCAACAAAATAGTTGAATTTAAAAAGAAAATGATATTTTAACCAAGCAGTTGCATTGACAACCAAATAGTTGAAGTTTCAATAAAATAATTACATTTTTAACAAAATATTTGAATTTTTAACCGAGTAGTGGAATTTTCAACCCATAAAGATGCACTTTCAATCAAATGGTCGAATTTTTAAACAAAAAAGATTATAATTCAACTAAAAACAGTTGCACTTTCAAGCCAAAAAGAGAAATTTTTTAGAAGACAGTTGAATTTTCAACAAAACAGTTCATTTTTAACCCAGAAAGATGAATTTTCAACCCAGCAGGACGAACTTCTCTCAAAACAGTTGCATTTTCAACAAAATAGTTGAATCCTCAACCAAAACAGATTAAATTTCGACCAAGCAGTTGCATTTTTTACTAGAAAGATGAATTTTCAACTTAAGACGAGCAATTTTCAACCGAAAATAAAATAGTTCCATTTTCAGATAAAAAAATTAATTCTCAATGAAAAAAAAACGAATTTTCAACAAAATAGTTAAATTTTCAACCATAGAAATGAAATTTTAACCAAAATGATGAGTCTTCAACAAAAAAAATGAATTTTCTACAACAGAGTTCAACATCCAACCAAATAGTTGAACTTTCAGCCGAAAAGATGATGTTTTAACCAAAAAGTTTAATTTTCTATAAAAAAAGACGAATTAGTAACCAAATACATGAATTTTTAACAGAATAATTAAACTTTCAACCAAATAGTGAAATTTTCAACCAAATATAATGAATTCCGAACCAAAAATAAAATAGTAGAATTTCAACAAAAAAAATTAACTTTTAAGCGAAAATAGTTGAATTTTCTCATTGGGCTTTATTGAATCATAGTAGCAGCAGGTGGAAAAATGCACTCAGTTTTCAGTAAAAGATTATTGCCAATTTTTTTTAAATGTCATATGATGCTTACGAGTTCATACTTAGCACAAAATTTTGTTCCGCACACTATACATTATCTTATAAATTAATGATCACTGTCGAATAATCAAATAAATGTGTAATACTAAAAACACAATTAATTGTTTCTTAAATTTGTTCCTAAAGTCCATGAAAACGAATAATAATTTTAAAATATCTCATTTTCATGCTTAAAAATCAATGCATATTTAACAGATCAAAATTTGGAAGAAAAAAAATATTTCCCTGAGATAAGTGAAAATAATGAGAAAAAATTTCACTCAAATAAATATGAATCCAGTACTATAAATTTCCTTTCATAAAAAAATTGTTATTTATTTTTATGTTACAACTTAAAACAAAATTTGAGCACGTTTGAAAAAATTCCCTGACTTCAAACAAAATTCCCTGACCTTTCCCTGACTTTTCCAGACCAATAAAATTCCCTAACAATTCCAGATTTTCCAGGTTTTCCAGGTGAGAGGACACCCCGTAAAACGTTCTGAATAATTTCCATGAAATCTGTTGACAATCTTCGAACATGTAGTTTTTACGAGGGGTAAGCTGGACGATACAGTCGTTAAAAAGCGACTATTTCGCCTAACATTGGGATAGCTACGTAGTGAAAAAAATGAAGGGTCTTAGCTACTCGTCTCTCCTACTATACAAGTGGTTTTGAAATGAGTTTCTAAAAATATGAGATTTTCTGTGTGATATCTTGTTGACAGTCAGGAATAACTATTAGTCGGGTAGTCAGTTTACGGCGAGACTTGGAATACTGAACTTCGTATTTTTGAAATTTCTTTATTACTATTATACCATTAATTTGGATAAGAGTATTAGGAGGAGAAGGAACAGGTTTTAGATCAATCTCACAACGTTGCTCCGGCACTAGTCGCTTGATCAATCTCTCTAGCAATCAACCCAGGTGAAGAGCTTCGCAAAGCCATTATAATAACGGGAATA
>JAUMHM010000072.1:16897401-16912878 GCA_032362435.1 Melikaiella ostensackeni
AAACAAGACAAACGTTATCACTGTCCACTGGATTGCCACTTTTTTTACTCACAACACGTCGAGCTGTCAAGTTTCGTGGAGTCATTTCAGTCCTCATCTTATAGTCAGCTGGTCTGAAAGTACATTGTGCGACGGTGGAGGGCAGAGCGCGACGTTTTTATTTTTTTTTTCGAATTGATAAACGCGAAATAATGCCTATCATCTCATATCAGTCTTGTACATTTTCATTTTCACTTTCAAAAGAAATTCACATCAGCTAACAGTTTTTATCGTATTATATAAAAAATCAATGTGTACGCTTGCTGGGTTACGAACTGGTCGTAGTTACGAACCGGGGCCTTCACCTTAATCTACTCAGAATCATCAATTCGTTATCGGATCAAATTCTAATTAAGTTTTGATCGATTACTTCCGAGAAGTATTGACTCTGAAGATGGTCATAAGTGTGCTTAGAGCCCACTCTTGCGTGGGCAATTCCTCATTTCTTAGTCCGCCACTGAGTGGTTTGACCCGTTCCCTTCGAGATCATTGAGTTAATGGGCGCTTCGGTTACAATTTGTTACTGCCATAACAGTCTTGAATTAGACGAGTGAGCATACTTGGATTGACCAGTGAGTGCACGTCAACAAGGAAGGTACTGAAGAAGTCACGTCGCTGTAACTGTTTTCCGTTCTTGTGACAAGTTAACGGCCCTGCGCAACCATTTTGCAGAAGGAACTTCTCCTCAGTATCCATATATCTTATAGATCAGATTAGATTTTTACTCCATGTATACCTTTCTCGGGTTTTTACGCATCTCAAATCCCCCCCCTACCACCGGAAATCGTCAGACGATAAACTTTTTAACTCAAATTCCTTCCAAATTCCCCAATTACCCTAACTTTCATAATAAGCCTCCAGTCAATGCTTGACGTACTCGATCCTGTGAGTTTTTTTATTTTATTTGGTCAGGGGAATGGAAAACTGCAGAAAATCAAAACTCTCGAGCAGAGTCGGTCTTTAAGCTTCCGGTTAGATCAGGCGGTAGCGCTTCGAGATCGTAACCAGAAAATCTGGGCTCGATTCCTGCTGCCTGCATTTTTTGCCAATTTTTTTCTATTGAAATTTTTTGTATTGTAATTGAATATTTAATTTCTTTAAAGTCAAGCCAAAATTTAAATATTTTTTAACAAATTTTTTAATATGAAGAAACGGTTTTTTTTCAACCTTTACCACTTTTACTCCAAGACAAATTTTTTTTTACAGGAAATTCTCATTTTTTTTCATACAGTTGAACATTTATATTTTGGTTACTATCACTTGTACGCGAGATAAATATAAAATATATAAAAATAGTATGATAAGAATATAATAAATATTAAAATGTACAGAAGTAGTAAAATAAAATGATATAAAAATAGAATAATAATAAAAATTTTAATTTGAACACTTATTTTATTCTCATACTATTTTTATATTATAAAATGTTATAAAAATAATATAATATAATATAATATAATAATAATAATATAATATAAAATATTTTTATTACATAAATATAATATAATTTAGGAAAATGAGAATTTCCTATAAAAAAATACTGCAACACTAGTCAGTGCCTAAAAAAAACTTTTCTTGAGTTAAAAGTGATGAAGGATAAAAAAAATTTTGTTTTTAAATTCTTAAAAATGAATATTTATGCTTGTTTTGAATAAATTTAATATGAATTTGCAATAAAAAAATTTTAATAAAAAATTGGCATAAAATGCAGACAGCAAGAATCGAGCCCTGTCTTTCTGGTTATAAACTTGGAGCGCTACCGCCTGATCCAATCGAGAGTTGAGACTCTCGAATCGCGGTCCATGTAACTTGTGTGGATTTTTTAAAAGCCGTAATGCAAACAAATTGCGAAGGATATAGGTTCTCCTTGTAAGAATAAAAAGCTTAGGGCGTAGTTTTAAGACACAAAATGAACTTAAATCTAGCATCAAATCAACAAAATCGGGCTTTAACAAAATTAATACTTCTTTCTCTGATCATCAAGCAAAATGTAAAGGTCAAAGCTTCCATATACATAGTTTTTTTTTAGATATGATAAGAGACAGGGCGGTATGATGGTTTCGCAATACACTTGTTTTTCTTCCGTAAATCAGCTTAATTTCGTAGCATCTTGAATTGAATTTGTTGGCTTAAAGCTAGATTTAAGTATATTTTTTGTCTTAAAACAAGACCCTCTATTTTAAACAGAGCTTTTGTTTTTGTATGAACTTGACATCAACCACACGGACAAAATGTGTTCAGTAGCCGATACAAAAAGTTTTGTAAAAGTCGGACATAAAGGCTTTTCGGTAACTTTTAATATTTCTTTCGAGAGCTTCCATAATCTGGACTGTAACGATTACCGTCTGGATTGTAGAGATTATAGAGGTTCTCGAAATAAATGTTAAAAGTTACCGAAAAGCCTTTATGTTCGACTTTAAGAAAACTTCTTGTAACGGCTATTGAACGTATTTTCTCCGTACATGAAGCAATAGTGAGGAGACCAAACTGTCTATCAAAAACTTGTCGTCACTTTTCCTTGCACTTTTTTAGGGAGGACGTTCGCTAAATGGATGGGCGCACCAATTAAGAAAATATCTGTGAATGGAATCTACACTGTTAAAAATGTTTGTGATTTTACAACACTTTATAATACAAATCGTAATGTGATATTGCAAGCACCGTACTGTAAAATAAAATTGGAACAAATTTATTGTAGAATTACAATACATGTATTGTATTTTAGAATAGATTTTTCTCGAAGTATAGTTTAAATATTTTATGAATTATTTCTGAAATAACTTGTAAGGAAAAATCTTCAGATACAATTTGCTTAATATGCTGATCGTAACTTCAGAATACGTATGTGGTAACATAAGGTGCTATAAGGTCTATAAGGTGAAATTTTTTGCATGCAAGGACCTTGCAATTAAATTTGGTTCAGCCCCACTTTGAAACATTAGTGGAACTTATGCAACAAACAAAAAATCTGATCCAAGACGATGATGATTACATGATAATGATAATGATGATACTATCTGAAGATATGTGGTGTTATAAGTTGATGATCTATGATTGATTATATTTATCTGAAGATGCTGTGATGTGTTGATATGGAAGGATATGATGATGCTGATCTATAACTGATAATGATATCGGCTGAGGATGATCTTATGTACATGGGTTATAAGTTAATGATGATATGATGACGAGATGCAGTTTATGACAATATTATTTGAAGATGGTGTTATGCATTGTTGATGATGCTGTTGACTTATTATTGATGATAATTCTTTCTGAAGATGTGTAGATAGTGTTATAAGTTGATGATCTATGTATGATCGATGGTGATATCGGAATGTGTTCATAATGATACTGACCTATGATTAACGATAATATTCTTTCAAGATGTTGTTACGCGTTGATGATAATGATGAGACATGATGATTTACGACCTATGTTCGTAACGATAAAAAACAACTGTGAAAATGTTTTATTTTGAATATGAAAATAAGACTCATTCGAATTGAGTGAAATATGAATGTATAAATTTGACATTTTATGCACGTATCAACTGTCAATGTTCATTTAAGAATCATAATTTTGATACCAAATCTCGATGATTTTAATCAACTACGAGTCTGCTGCAAATCACTTTGATCGAACTTCAAGATGAAAGTGAAACCTCAGAATTTTCTGTGTATCCGTTTATCGTTCGTCCTCCCTACAAAAGAATCAGAAAAATAGTAGTATTAGTAGCAGATTTTCATAGTAGTAATGGGTTTTCAAGCGCGAACTTTTTCGTTCGGTCTTCGTGTATATATATATGCTAACCATATTATAATAATTATTTAGTTAAGCGCTTAATAAGAACAGATAATTTTTGCAGATAATTTTTACATGGTAATAGCGAGCTCCGTTTCAAAGTCATGTGTATTGAGCACACATTGTGTTATAAATGACGAAGTGTGGAACGCTATAATTATATAAGTCTAAGGTCAATTTAAAGAAGCTCTCGGACAGTTAGACACGAACTCGCTATGAAGCGAGCATCATCTTTAGAACGGACGTCGATGCAATTATGGCATGTGCACATTAAAAACAAATACTTAAAGTTATATTCGACTTAGCTTCAGATTTTACTTGATTTAAGAAAGCAACTAAGTTTGAGTATACGAACTATCTTGAATAGAGCATTAACTTCTCTTAAATAAGAAATAAGCATTTTTTTAGACTGGGAGAAAGTAAACTATGCATATTTTCTTTCAATATACAGTTCTAAAAGTAACTTGAAGAAAACCGAAAATAACATGTGAGGTTTTCGTTACCTAAAATTAGGAAGTATACCTTACTGAATTTCAGGTTGGCTCTGCCTTAAATGCGCTGGGACATGCGCACGATACCATATTGCGGTGTTGGTATTTCCTCGACCCTGCC
The DNA here is from genome assembly GCA_032362435.1 of Melikaiella ostensackeni. Classification (NCBI taxonomy): domain Eukaryota; kingdom Metazoa; phylum Arthropoda; class Insecta; order Hymenoptera; family Cynipidae; genus Melikaiella; species Melikaiella ostensackeni. The sequence goes on from JAUMHM010000072.1 coordinate 16,901,857, forward strand.
CAAGCCTGCTCTAGGCCGTGTGTCATGATGCTGCGAGTCAAGTGATGCTTTGTCGTAAATTTCAAAAATTCTCGAACGCTCGCTTAATTTTATGTGTATCTTAATTTATACTCAACTGAAACAATCCTCGTGAACTGTGAATTTACTGTTTGTAGACGTCAAAATTCATTTCTTGCTCATATGTTTACAGTAAAGTTAAATTTTCAAAGAACGCTCACTGTTCTTTGTCAAGTTGTTATCGAGAATTATGATTGTTTAGTGGTTTTTACACAAATAAAAAAGTGAGTGTTTGAGGTTTACATTCATATGATTTCAGATTAGGATTCATGTTTCCGCGGTTGAGGGGATCCATGAGGTACATACTACATACAGAGTACGAATTATATATATTTATATAATATAAATTAATAGATTATCAGATATACGTCATGTCTTCGTACCTCGACAACATATTTTTTAACCATTGAGCGCTATTGTAACTAAAAATAAAAATAATACCGTAAAACTATGACCGTCATTACCAACTGCGGCATTAGAGATAAGGTTTATAGCTCATGACAAATGCGATATCGTAATTACTAGTGAGATATGCTTTATTTTCAGCGCGGTAGGCTTATGCCAATTAACTGTCACCAAATAAAAATGGACTTTGAATGTAATTATCAGCTTAAGCGAGCTTTCAAGATAAAAGCTATACAATGGAAGTTACAGTATTTAAGTTAATGCATATATTTTAAACTTAATTTCAGCTCTTGATCTATTTTTTATGTTTTTACTCCATGCCTATTACTTGTGTTTTATTAGATTATCAAGAATTATACTTTTGAATAAAGAATTTTATTGGATCAGGTAAATAACGGATCGTTTGTTAAGTAAGGTCAAAATTCCATAAGGCTTAGAAATTTTATATTATTCATGACTTATAGAGATTCAAATAAAAAAATATACCTTCTTACGAGGACGAGAATATTGCAGTCATCTTCTTAAACTCCCGGTGCCCAGGACATTGTAGGCCAATGAAGGATTGAAAATTGAAAAGAAAGTAGAATAAATTGAATAATCATTAATTAACTTTGTCAGGGGGTATTAATTCAGCTCATAAAAATCGTCGAAAAGCCACCAGGGTAGGGGGCAGCTCGAGCCACCATTTTTCAGCATGGCGGGTTATTTAAGGTTTTTTTCGGATTTTCCTGTAGAAAATGGCTGCTTCTAGCACAAAAGCAGTTCTAGAATGAAAAATTCAAAAACTACTTTTGCATAAAAAAGGTTATATTGAAGTTTGCCATAAAGCCAGCATTTGCTTGCAAAATTGAAAAGATAGATCATGTTTTAAAGGTTTTTCTTCTCGCATTTGTGAGGAACTGACTCAGTGAAATAACCAAATGTTGCTCTAAATTTATGATTTATTCAATACTGCAAATTATTTTGACCATTTTAAACGCTTCATACAGGCTTCGGAGTTTAACACTTTTTTACTTTTTTGATACTTTTTTCAGTAAAGTGACATAAAAAATTGATCGCTCTAACAAATTTCAGTTTTAGAAAATAAATAAGTGAAAAATGAAAGAAATTTATGCTTCAGGAAACTATTGTACTCAAAAAGAAGAAATCAAACGAAATAGAGCAGTTCATGGGTTTCTTAAAAATCTTAGAATGAGAAGTCATAGTATTTATACATTTAATTGAAAATTTTCGTCGATTTGCAACAATTGAAAATTTAACTGCTCAAAATTCAACTTTCAATTTTCTTTAATTTTTAATAGTTGAATTTTTAATAGATGAATTTTTAACAGTTAAAAAATTCTAGACCCTAATGGCAAATCAAAAAACATCTTCTTTACAATTTTATATACTTTGGGTCAATGAAAAAAAAACGATGTCTTTCAAAAAACCAGCAAAGATGTCATTTAATAATTGTTTTTATCCCCTCCACGCTGATTCCTTGCTGAATTCTTCCTACTGGAGAATCTAGCTACATATTTCCTATTTGTGCGATTTTTTGAATAAAACTAAAAGTCCTATCAAAAACCTCAAATAATGAACCCTTAATTTTTTTAAAAAAACAAGTTTTTTTAAAAGTTACTAGCGGGCTCATAATATGAATATTTGTAATTTCATTACAATTAATGGTCTGAAATAGCCCCTAAACATTTTTTTGTAATAATGTGCTCAGGACTTCATTTAAAATATGAATAAAATATACTTCATAACGAATAAATTTAAAGTATTCACACTGGGTGATGGAAAAAAAGTTGAATTTCAAAATACACATTTTTATAGTTTAAAGATCCCTATAGTACTAATGAAATCCATATGAATTTGAGTGAAATGAAAAAATAAATAAATAAAATAAGTATTATAATATAATAATAAATTAAATTATAAAAATAATATAATATATATAATAAATGAAATAATATAATAATAATTATAAAATAAAACAAATTAAATTAAATTATATATAATAATAAATATTAAAAATAAATATTATAATATATTTTGATATAAATTATATATTAATATTCAATTATCAATTCAGTAGAATTAGGTGAAGATAGATAAATTCAATTGAATTCAAAAGCATTCACTGTGAATTCCAAATGAAGTCGAATCAATTAAAAAAAAATTTAATATAAAATATTTAATTGATTTCAGTAAAATTTAAATTAACTTAGAAGAATTCAAGGGAATTAGGTGAAATTCATACGAATTTGAAACGAATTTTAAAGAATTCTAAGTGAATTCTTCGAAATTCTTTAATATTCGAATGCATTTCATCTAATTCTCTTAAATTCTTCTAAATTCACTCAAGTTTTACTGAAATCAGTGGAATATTTTATATATAATATTATAGTTATATATTATAATAATTATAATTATATTGTATTTATTATCTATTTTATTCTATTATATTCTATTATAATTCTATTATTATAAGAATTGAGGATCCTATTTCAAAGAATTCTAAATTTTAATAAAATTGAAGGAATTCGAAAGATTTCAGGGTGAATTCGAAATAATTCAAGTGAATGTTACAAAGTTTTCCAAATTTAAGAAACTAAATTCAAAATATATAAAAGGTAAATTTTTTTCAACGCCCAAAATTTAAATTTAATTTAGTTTATTTAAACTTAATTTGATATAGCTTGTTCGTCGGATTCTTGGTTTTTTATATTTCTAAGATGTTCGTTGTTGAATTTGTGTACAAATTTGGTCGTTGAATCCCTAGATTTTTTTTTATTTCTAAGAATATCGTAGCAAAATGTCAAAAATAAAAAAATTAAATTAAATTCAGATAAATGAGAGTGATTAAAAATCTGATAAAATTCAGGTCCAATTAAAAAAATTTAAGAGAGTACCAAAGAACTCAAAAGAATTCAAAATAATTCAGAATAATTCAATAAGATTTCAGGGTGAATTCAAAATAAAATCAAGTGAATTTGAAAAATGTCATACGAAATATTTTATTAATTTCAGTAAAATTTGAGTGAATTTAGAAGAATTCAAGAGATTTAGACAAAATTAATACGAATTTAAGATGAACTTCGAAGAATTTAGGGTGAATTAAAAAAATCAAAGGAATTCAAAAGAATTCGAGGTGAATTTAAAATAATTTCAGTGAATGTTACAAATTTTTCTAATTTTATGATATTAAATTCAAATCTAAATTCAAATTCAGTCGATGGATTTTTAGTTTTTATAATTTCCAAGGATTTCGTAGCAAAATTTCAAAAGTCCAAAAAAATGCAATTGAATTCAGATAAATGAGAGTGATTAGAAATCTGATAAAATTCAGGTTCAATAAAAAAAGTTCAAGAGAATACCAAAGAACTCAAAAGGATTTAAAAGAATTCAGAATAATTCAATAAGAATTCAGGGTGAATTCCAGATAAAATCAAGTGAATTTGAAAAATGTAATACGAAATATTTCATTAATTTCAATAAAATTTGAGTGAACTTAGAAGACTTCAAGAGAATTAGACAAAATTAATACGAATTTAAGATGAACTTCGAAGAATTTAAGGTGAATTAAAAAAATCAAAGGAATTCAAGGTGAATTTATAATAATTTCAGTGAATGTTACAAAGTTTTCTAATTTTATGATATTAAATTCAAATTTAAATTCAAATTTAGTAATTTGTTAGTTTTTTAATTTACAAGAATTTTGTAGTAAAATTTGATTTGTCCGAAAAAATGCAATTGAATTCAGATAAATGGGAGTGATTAGAAATCTGATAAAATTCAGGTTCAATCATAAAAATTCAAGAGATAACCAAAAAGCTTAAAAGAATTTAAAAGAATTCAGGGCAGATTCCAAATGAATTAAAATGAATGGAAAAAATATAATACAAAATATTCCATTAATTTGAGTAAAATTGGAGTGAATTTAGAATTATTCAAGAGAATTAGACGAAATTAATAAGGATTCAAGGTGAATTAAAAATAATTCCAGATAATTGAAAAAATTCAAAGGAATTCAAAAGAATTGAAGAAAATTCGGAAATAGGTATAGACTTCAATTTGATAAATTCGATGAATTTCATACGAATCCTAGATGAATTGAAAGTAATTTAGGATGATTTTACAATAATTCTCGGGATTGCTACAAATTTGTCTGAATTTAAGAAATTGAATTCCAAATAAATAAAAATTTAAATTCTTCTTTACGCCCAAAATTCAAATATAATTTAATTCAATTTAATTTGATTTAATTTGGTGGTTGGATTGTTGGTTTTTTAATTTCCGAGAATTTCGCATTAAAATTTTTTAATTAAGAAAAATTCCATTGTTCTTAGATAAATAGGAGTGAATAGAAATCTCATAAAATTCACAAGAATTCACGGTGAACTTATAAGACTTGAGGGTGAATTAAAAAAATTAAAAATCCAAAAAAGATTCATTGCATTCAGTGAATCTCCCGGGAATTCCAAAAAATTCAGGGCGAATTCAAGAGTATTCAAGAAAATTAAAAAATAGGTATAGACCTGAATTTATTAGTGATTAGCCATTGGGTTCTCTGTTTTGATTTATTGAAAAAAAGTAATTAAAGTGATATTTTCATTTAAGAAATGACTATAGTGACTTCATCTTCAAAAAGTGACTAAAAAGAGATTTGAAAAAAATAATTGATGTTTTTTAGACACATTATAGCTAAAAATACATTTTGAAGTACTGTAGGAATCTTCCAACTATAAAGAATATGTATATTTTGTGTATTTCGAAATTCAAGATTTTTTTCTGTCAACTGGTATGAATATTTTAAATTTATTAGTTATTTTGTGCATATTATTCCAGAAAAGAAATGTTTAGGGGCCATTTCAACATTCAATTTTTTTGGTTTTACAAGAAATTTTATACACTTTAATTCTTGAACAGGTACTTGAAACTTGGGATGAACTAAAACGAAGCCATTTTGTGAAAAGAAAACTAATTTTTTCCCACTTTTCTCACCACTTTTGATAAATACTTGAGATATTCAGTTTTTTAGCCTTTTTTTCTAGTTTTTTTTTAGTTTTTTTCAACTCTGGATTTAAATTACCTGGATTTAAGTAGTTGCTGGAATTTTCGCCGGCTCGCATTAGTTGATGAGGGAGTCCGAGGGGCAGGAAAAGAGGCGCGGCGAGCTCGACGCAATCACATAGTACCGTAGCCACAAAGCGGGCACCAAGCGGATAATTTCGTTAATTCGATTCAGTTCGCTTTTAGTGTTTCGGTTGGTTTTGGTTGTGCGTTACAAAAATGTCAAAGGGGAAGCGTTTAACGTTTAAAGAGCAATACGCGCTTGTGGACAAAGTGAAATTAGGTGCCTCAAAACAGCCTATTTTACAGGCCGTGCAAAAGTCGTAGTTCATTACTTTGGAAGTAATACAATTATAAAAAAAAAACTTATAATGCATAATTTTATTTGCATCGGAAACAATATTTCTAGATAAAATAAAATTGGGAAAATATATTCCATTCATTTGAACGTTCAAAACTTCAGTTACATTAAAAGTTATGAGTATTTGAAGAAGGAATCGTCGAAAACAAGTGCTAATACGGTTTTGGATGCTGCTGTGTTAGAATGCTTTAAGCAAGTGAGAGATAGAGGTGATCGAATATCCGGGCCGATCATTATGCTTTAAGCAAGTGAGAGACAGAGGTGATCGAATATCCGGGCCGATCATTATGTTAAAAGCAAGTGAGAGACAGAGGTGATCCAATATCCGGGCCGATCATTATGCTTTAAGCAAGTGAGAGACAGAGGTGATCGAATATCCGGGCCGATCATTATGTTTAAAGCAAGTGAGAGACAGAGGTGATCCAATATCCGGGCCGATCATTAAAGGGAAATCTCTCTTTTTGAACGAGAACCTGAACGGTTCTCAAACGTTTAAAGTAAGTAAGCAGACAAACATGTATGTTAATGTGTAATAGCAAAATTTTTTCCTCATTTCAGCTAAATATTTACACCTTTGCCTCAGACAAATTGAATGCATATCATTCATCAATTAAAACAGTTTTTTAAAAGGTATGTTTGGGCTTTTAAACATTTTCCAAAGATAACGTTTATTAAGATCCATGTCTGAAATCTTACAAAATAAAGTGAACCTAAGACTCTGATATCATGTTTCCAAATGCATGCTGTACCTAATTTTCTATTATTATTTATTACTGTGATAAAATTTGATTTTCGAGCACAAACTTGGAGTTTCTTCTTAAATTTAAATGAGCGGATATTTTAGACATAAATATAATAAAATATATAATACATAAAAATATGAATTTATTATAATGAAAATATAACATGCAAAATAAAAAGAAAAAGATGTTAAAAATAAAACAAAATTGCATTTTATCACTTTATTTCCTCCTGTCTGTAATCATAAGGTAGCGAAAATATTTTCCAATCGCAAAATGAAGTAAATATGAAAACAAAATTCAAAGACTATAAATAACTGCAATCATTGAGTAATTTGTATAAAGCAGTTCCTCTCTTTCAATTTAGTGTAATCTTAAGCATAAAATCTCTTCTCGTCGATAATAAAAAATAACTCTATTGGAATAAAAATAAAGTGTAGAGAAGGCATTATACGTTTCTCTCAAGAGTGTTGGCAAAAAATTTAATGAGCACCATCAGTTGAAAGAAATGAGGAAAATATGTAAATAGCTTCTCAGACTTGGAGATCATTTTTCTTGCCATCAATTGAGTCTAAACTTTGCTTCTCGTGTTAGTTTGTTTAAGAAACTGGTTTCTAAATCACAACCGATATAGTGTTGCATTTGCTCACATATGTTTTGCGTATTTTGCATACATTTGCCTTTACGCTTGTACTGAACAATTTTCTTATGAAATTATTTCTTCTTTTTTAGAATACCTGTTTGATGAATGTGTCAAATTATCATTGGCCATTAATACTAATCTCACTAACGACATTTTTTATCCTTACTACTAAGACCTCTGATGAATTTCTCAAAAAACATTACATTTTGAAATATGAAAACTAGAAAATTTCTAATAAGCACATTCCAGAATTGACTTGAGTGTTTAAAAGTGTTTATTTTAAGTGTTTTACGTAATTAGGTAATTAAAGTGATAATTTCTTAAAGTTCGAAATGAAATCTACTTTCTTATGAAATTTTTTTGTGTACTAAAGAAGAATACCTAAAAAGTTCACAAATCCAAAATAGACTTCAAAACTACCCACTTTTACGGATCATTAGAGACAAGTGTACAATAAATTTACAACAAAAAGATTTATTTTATTTATTATTTTATAGGAGAACTACTGTTACAAATAATGAAACTTATATTAATTCAATTTAAATATTATCTAAAAATAAAAATAAAGAAACTAATATTAAATATTGTTTGGTCGATTTTTTCATTTTCTTATTGATATCAAAAATCTTTAAGATCGAAATGAAATATACCTTCTTATAATTTTTTTGGTGCTTAAATAGAAAACACCAAAAAGTTTTGTGTATTTGTGCATGGCAAACTTCTTTAACAAAATTTAAGACAGATTTCTTAAATTTATTGGTAGTCTCATTTAAAGTTTCTTCGCTTCTTTTATTATTAAAATCAAACTAATTGCATAAACTTCTTTAATATCTTTCACCGGTCCTCCAATCACATCCATCACATTCCCCCAATTTTGATCAATTCCACTGAAATCCATAATACCAAAACAGAAAAATCAGAGCAGTTAAAAAAATAACTTCCTGCGTTGAAAATCCAAAAATTGTAATCCAATATTTTGTAACAATTCACCACAAACACTAATTGAAAAAACATTTCAGTTATGTCAAGAACACAAAGTAGATAGTCAAAACATTCCATCATCAATAATATTTAATTAACAACACTTGAAATGTTGTTAATTTTTTAAAATTTAGAGACAGTAATCGACTTTTTGAATACAAATTTTAATTTATGAGAAACAGATACTTCACAGTAAAAATTCTGTTGGATTTCAACCTGGAATTTTTTAGTTTAAAGGTGTAATTAGTATTCTTGAAGTTTTGTTTCAAAGCAAAGGAACAAGTGTTGCGCAATTCAAATATTCCAGTTGTACTGAAATGACAACAAAATTCACGATGAGTATTTTATTTGTACAATTTCATTTTCTGGCAAAAAAAAGGGTAATGAAAATTTATTATTGCTGATGAATTGCCGAAAGTTTCTGAAGGTTTCGGAAATTTATGGAAACTTCCGGCAATTTATGGTAATTTATGGAAACTTTCGAATATGTATGGAAATTCAGGGACTTTCCAGAATTTTTGAAATGTGCGGAATCTTATGCAAATATATGGAAAGTTATAGAAACTTTTGGAAATTTATACAGAGTTTTGAGAAAATTAATGAAAAGTTTTCAAAATTGTGAAAGGCTTTGGAGATTTATAAGATTTCTAAAAATTGACCTTTTAAAAGGAGAATTCAGGGAAGCTTGTGAGTCTGTTAAGTTTTTATCCACCGTTGAGTATTCTTGTCACATTTGCACTGAATGGTCTTTTACCATCTTCGAGAGCAAACTACAGGAGACCGGTGCCCTCCTCAGTATATAACACAAACCGATCATAACTCCTTTGGTTCTGGCTCGGTTTTCATACTTTCCTTGCATTACCAAAGTTTTGTGGGACTGACGTTATGAATGGACACTCCACCTTGCAAAGATTTAGCTGCTTAATTTGGACATGATTTTATACTTATCGAATGAATTTCTCGCATAAAGTTGTACTTGGGTGTATACTTTTAACAATGAATAATACAAATAATAATGTAACCTCCGATAGGATTGACACTTCTACTGACGAAAGAACATGTTGGAAAAGTTTCAGGCGATGAATGTAGATTAGGTGTTTGGAATGCTAAAGGTGTAAATGATCTTAAGGAAAAGGAATTACGGGATACAATGCGTGTAATGAAGCTAGATATTTTGTATGTACCGGAAACAAAGAAGGGATGTCAAGTAAGAAACATAGAGCACGGACTTGAACTTTAGTCATAAGTAGATAATGAATCATATGGTACCCAAGGAGTCGGTCTGATTATGAATTGGAGAGCAAAACAACATGTCGAAAAGTATAAATGTGTATCACCTAGATTATTATGGGTTAGAATAAAAGTGGGAAACTAAAGACTATTTATCACAGCGTGCTATGCTCCAGTTGATGGTGACAAGAGAGATGTAAAGGAGATATCTTCTGAGACTTTTTAAATGATATACTAGGGACTTGTGATCCTGTCGAAAGAATTATTCTACTTGGAGATATGAATGGCTGGATTGGTGTGCAACGCGAAGGTACGGACAGAGTATTGGGCCATTTTGGAGACCCAAAAACGAACGGTAATGGGGATAAATTGAATGCTTAGAAAAAGGTTTGCTTATTACGAACACTTGGTTCAGACATAAAAAGATCCAAATATATACTTGGTGCGGAAGCGAAGGTCACAGTATGATTGACTTTTCTGTCGCGGATGAGAGACTGAGAGGGCTTGTAAGGGATACAAGGTTTATGAGAGGCTCTGAGTGCGGAACGGATCATTACCTGTTAGTTTAAAAAATTAGTCTATGTCAAAATTGGAGGAGAAGAAGAACTAATAATAAGCCGAAGCAGACGCGACTCAGAATAGAGAATTTGCAGAAACCAGAAGTACAATTGGTATATCATGAAAAGCTGAATAAATATTTAGAACATCATGAAGAAAACTGGAACTGAGGTAGGCGGAATCAAGAATGGTGAAATGGTATGGGATTCGGACAAAGTGAAATACTGTGTGAGAGATTTTTTAAAGAGATTGCATGAAGGTCAAGCTATGGATCATAACAACCTTCCCATTAAAGAGAATACGTTAGACAATCCCGTTGCAGGTAGCGGAAGAAGAATCAATATCGACGAGATTATATCCGTGATTAAGAAACTAAAGAATGGTAAGGCTGTTGGTATGGATAGCATCACCGCTGAAATGCTTAAAAGCGGTGGTGGATATTTGTTTGTGTGGCTGAGCGAACTTATGAATATGTGTGCTATGCATGATGAAGTTCCAAACAATTGAAAAAAGGTGTTTATCGTCCCAATATATAAGGGAAAGGGCGATAAGGGCGACTGTGCTAATTATAGAGCGATTAGCCTAATAAGTACCGTGGGTAAAATATTTACCAAAATAATGATTAAAGAGGTCATGGGAATAACTAAAGAATGAATCTGGGAAGTTCAAAGTGGATTTATGCCAGGAAGATCATGCGCGGATCAGATTTTCAGCTTGAGACAGATCATAGAAAAGAGTTTGAGAGTAAACGAAAGAGTCTTCTGTGCATTTGTTGATCTTAAAAAAGCTTTCGATAAGGTGAATAGATCTAAACTTTGGGAAGTCCTGAAAGAATATGGAGTAAATGGTTGGCTTCCAAGAGCAATAAAAACTATATACTTTCGTAGTCAAGCGAGTGTAAGAGTGAATGGGCAATTGAGCGATTGGTTTGATATAAAGCAGGGCGTTAGGCAAGGCTGCGTTATGTCCTCCTGGATGTTCAATATATA
>JAUMHM010000072.1:16938313-16950784 GCA_032362435.1 Melikaiella ostensackeni
TCCCCTACCCCCGGGTCCCCCCAGATCAGTCACAACCCCCCACCCACACACCCCTCCCGAAGTGCACCTGATACAACCACTTTGCAACAACTCCCTCCTAATGCAACCTGGACAAGTGAGTATCCACGATTTTTTATTTCTTGCATGCTTCCTAGAGCTAGACGTAGATCCTAACCTCTTCCGCTTGTTGTGTATACCTGCGCGACAGGTGCTAGCAGGCCGCTAGGCGTCAGGTTCTTCAGCACAGGTCCCTTTAGAACTTAGAAAGGAACCATCCCTTCGACACAGAAATTTACCTTTGAGCTCTAGTCGGGGATTTTCGAAGTGAAGATTAAATTGGCAGGAGACAAGAATTTCATTGTTTTTGCTCTTGAAGAAAGTTAGCAAGATTGTTGAACCATCTGGTAACATTTGAGTCTTCATCAGGGCCCAGGCTTGTGGAATATTGCTTTAATTAAGAAAATAATCTACAAAATCACCTGGTAACATTAGAAACTTTATTCTTAACCATGAGGGCAGAATCATTGCTCGAATCAGGTCGTCAGTTTTTGAAGAATGATAATCTGACAGCCTCAAGGTGAAGGTGAATCAGAAACTGAATTTTCAGACTTGGCCTTCAGATTACCTCAAATTTTGTTGAATTATTCTGTTGCTTCATTCTTGATGTTCTTTCCTCTTGAAAATAGTTTTGTTTTCTAAGATTCGGGGCCACTTTAACGAGTCTTCAAAGGCCCATAAATATAATTGATAAGATGGAGAGAAAAAGAGTATAATTAAAAGAGAAACAAGATCTTTTCTAAAGAATATAAAAATACTGCTCTGATCCGACTTTTGGAGGTTTTAAAAATCATCTGATATAAAGAAGAATACTTAAAAAGTAACTTTATAATTTATCTTTTTATTATCTTTGAATTTTATAAACCTATTAACTATTTGAAACTATATTTACAAATTAAAATTAAAGTTTTAAAAGCAACTACGAACGTCTGTCTAGCGCCATTATTATGATGCCTTGTTATGAATGCGTCCTTGTGATAACTTATCGCGTTCCTATTTGAAGAGAGATATTTGTAAACAGATTGCGTAAACAACATTTTATAAATGCCAAACAAAGAGCAGAAGTAAAAAGAAAATATTTCTAAAAAAATGAACCATACAATTTAAATATCACTCCTATGGTAATTGATACATTAATGATTCTTTAAAAGTGACATGTGTTCTCTTCAATCTACTTTTTTTATTTTTAACAATGTTTTAAGTCTGTATAATTTTCATAGAATGTAATATGATATTTCTAATTTGGATTCCTCTAACTGAACGAAAGATGGAAAGATATTACAAATTTATCCTTGTAATATATTTTCATGTTCCTTTCAGAAGAACAAGGTTACTTCTTCCTAGTAAAACTACGTTAAAATTTTCACCTGAAGACACTTTGAAAGATTAAAGTATAAAAAATTTCATTTCGAATCGTTCCTAAAAACGCTACTTCAGTATGAAAAAATTTTGTTTTGTTTATCATCATTGAAAAATTGGTTGATGATCAACCAGTTTAGTCATCCAACAATTTGATCGTAAACATACATGAGACGAGAGTGTTTATTTATCAACTGTACATTAGAGCCCGAAAAATGTTGTACAAATTATTATTATTATTATTATTATTTTAGTTAAGATGGGTGAAATTCTCACCAAAGAATAAATCTTTGGACGACTTTTACTTTTTCGTCAATAATTATTTAAACATTTTAAATACCAGTATTTGCTACATTATAATGTTTTTGTTCATAATTCTCTAAATCTGAAACAACAGAATGCCCCTGATTAACCAGCTATAAATATATCACTGATGGCAATCAGTGTAAAAACGCTGAAATTAATTCATTTATTCAGAAAAACAACGCAATTAGCAGCTTATCGCTGATTCAGATTGAGAAAGTAAGATAAATACTATGAACCCAAATATTGCCTGTTAAAAAAATCTCATTACGGTTTCTTCTTGTTCCCTCTTTGAATCTAAATGAGTTGAAAAGTGACTAATCAAAAAGCAAGAAATCAATGACTGACTCCATAAGTTATTATTTATCAAATTGTTTTTCAGATCTCATTAATATAATTAGTCAAAATATTTTACTTACAGAGATCACAGTGGTTCAGCAGTTCAATTTTAGGAAAAATAGGCGAATTTCTATTCGAAAAAGTGAATTCTTTTTAACAAAAAGGGATATTTTTTCTTCCAAAAACAACAGCATAATGAACAAAAATGAAAAAATACAACACTTTTATAAGAATCCTCAAATTTGATTACAAAACAAAATTACACTTTATTTTTAAATTAAATTTTACCAGAACAAAAGTATCTCAATTAAGTGTGAGAAATAGCTTTTTTCTCTTTGGCTACACTGATGATTCAATCATGTCAAATTTCCATTTTTCTATTTTTTTATTGGAAGAATGGCTGTATCGCTGGATACTTTATATCAAATATTTTTTGAAAATTCAAAAAGTATTTAAAAAAAGTAAAAAAAAAAACAATTTTACAATGCATTGCACTTTGTGGATTGTTTACACAATTATTCTAGGCTTATATATACACTACTATGTAACTTATATATACTACTAATTTTTTATCTTTCCGGGAAAGAAACACACTGGAACTTTTACAAATTTTCTAAACAAATTTTCAGTGATGTCGGAACGTCTTTAAAAGTTTTGAAATTTTTTAATTTTTGAAATTTATTCTATAGGTGCACAATTTGTAGGAATTTTTCGTGTGCACTATTTCAGGTAGCAAATAATTAAAGTATAAAATTTAAAATAATCAAAAAAATTCCTGCTGAACACAGGAATTCTTTTTTAATGAAGAAAAAATTATTTTTTGGGGTTCGGCTCAATTAACATTTATTTTTAAAAAGTAGAAAAATGTTTTACCTGAAACATATTCAGTTTAAATTAGAGTAACACGCCATCATTTTATATTTTCAGATAAAAAAATTTTTTACTTCAAATTTTCGTGAATTTTTTTATTTTTAATGATGTTTAAACTGCTGTTACCAAACAAAAACTTGGTTAAAAAAAAATGAAATCATGGCTTACTATTCTAATATATACTAAATAGGTTTTAGGTAAAAAAAAAATGGTAAACTTTTTAAAAATCAATGTTCATCTAGCCGAGTCCGAGAGTCATTTGTTCTTCATTAAAAAGCAATATCTGTATTCAGCAGGAATTTTTTTTATAATTTTCAATTACGTATTCTTTCTTGCTAGTACCTAATTATGCTAGTACCTAATTAATTTCTATACTATTTTTGCACCTATTGAATAAATTTCTCAAATTTCTAAAGTTTTAAAAAGTTTCCGGTACCACCAAATCTTTTTTGCTAAATTTGAAAAAATTCCAGAGAGTTTCTGTCACTAAAATGAAAAAATTGGAGGGGTATCATTTTGGAAAATTGAACTTTTAATTCTCAAGTCCAACCCTAATAAAAACAGGAACTTCTCGCAAGACTTTTTAAAATATTGACAAAAGATTAAAATCTTTGTTTTCACAGTACATCGGACCTTGACGATTATATTAAAATAACTATAAAAAGGTGTGAAATTACAAATGAAAAAATATTTTTGGAATTCATAATGAAACTTCCGTGATTACGCAAAAAATAATTGAACCTTTTCTGGCATGTATATTATCTTTTACAATAAATTTTCTTGACGCAATGTGTTTTGTGGCTTTAAAATCACAATTAATAAAATTAGTTGACACATTTTATAATTTTCTAAATTAAAATGATGAATACAGTATGGTTAATATTTTAAATTTTTTTACTTAAAAATCATGCATGCTCCTAGCTGTACTAGCACAGATTGTGGCGCATTTTTGATTGTTATAGATTTCTATTTGAAAAATTAGTCGCAGCTTAAAAAAAATTGTTAAAAAATTACAAAAATTTTCAAATATAGGGATTATAGGGGATTATTAAAAAATAGGGGAATAGGGTACTGACTGTTCCCTGACTGCTTATGTTGTTTTATTTAAAAAATAATTACATTATTTTCGCTAATGTTTCGGTACATTTTTTGCTGACAGTTAGATCTCACTAAAATTCAGTAAAATTTCACTACCAATTAGTTAATTTAAACTAATTGGTGAAACAAAAAGCCGGTCATGAATTTGACTACCAGGTTTTTTTTTTGTAAATTTTAATGACACTTTCTCTCTCTTAATCTGAATTAGTGAAAAGTCATCACCTCAGCCAGTAAAATTCTTTGCTAACTATTAGCCTTTTAAGTGAATTCTTTAATTGTCTTTTAACTAATTTTTAGTAAAAAATTTTACGAAACAAAACAGTGACATTCCACTAATTTAGATTCTGAGTGTATTCACTTTAACACATTCAACAAATATTTCCTACTCAAAAAAAT
Source organism: Melikaiella ostensackeni (assembly GCA_032362435.1). Taxonomy (NCBI): domain Eukaryota; kingdom Metazoa; phylum Arthropoda; class Insecta; order Hymenoptera; family Cynipidae; genus Melikaiella; species Melikaiella ostensackeni. The sequence goes on from JAUMHM010000072.1 coordinate 16,942,736, forward strand.
ACCTAGCTAAATTTTCCAACTTCATAAGCTCAATTAAAAAAATCCTTCTATATATTTTACACAAACTAAAAAAATATGCCATCACAATAAGTGAAAGGGAGAGGATCCCGAATGAACTCTTACATTATATAATACACGAAAGCTCCCTTAGCTGACATGGTTCGAACCTGACGACCCTGATCAAGAAAACACACACTGCACAATTTGCTCACTCGCACAGCACTAGGTCAGACTACTCCTGATATCTGAATTTGATTCCTAATCCAATCGCATCCACTTTCTCGGACTGACAAACTTCCCTTCTCTCAAAAATCACAACCAAAAACCCGACAAGTGACATTCGCCATAGATGAAGCTCCCCCATGAAAATATGACGATATTTCCATAAATCTATGGCAAATGACACTCATCAGTGGAGCTTGGATCTCTCTGAACTCTGGAGAGCTTGAGTACCACGTACATTCTGACGACCGTAGCGAGGGCGTAGAGTAGAGGTACTTGAAACTTGAAATACAAACGGACCCCACGGAGGTGGGTCCAATCTGATCAGCCAGACCTGGGTTCCCTTTGAGAATCAGGTTAGACCGGCCGAACCAGCTTCTCTGCACTCTGGCTCCTCCGGTATGTACACAGAGAAACCACGGCAACCTACTCCAACAGAGAACCTACTCCTTCTCCCAATCTCCTTCCGCGTAGTAAGTTGGTAGGTAGCTGGGTAGGTGGTAGATGGTAGGTAACCTACTACTTCCCGCCACCCTGTTCAGCTTCTCTCCTTCTCTTTCTGCAAGTATTTCTGGTTTGCCAACCCTCTCGCTCCTGAAGTTGTCTCTTTCATAGAGAACGAGCTTCTGCTAAATTACTAAACAGCCTACGGATAGAGAAAGAGACTGGCGTTCACTCTCGATCAGCAGAGCTTCTCTCTTCCTCGTTACGTCTATTATTACACGTATCTATCAGTCAGTGCGAGCCATCAGCTGACCAGCGGAATTCCAGTTTTACGAGCTGCGGGTCTCACTGCAGCCTGGTCCACTGGAATCCCAAGATCGTAGGGGGAGTAAACCTTGAGTAAACATACCACAAACCAGATTTCGGAAGATCGAGTTAGCTCCTCGGAAATAGGGAATTGACTCAGCACTTTTTGACACCTGATCTAAACCTGATATTCCAGATGGTAATCCTGCAGTTGTGACTCTTATCGGGTACCGGATTACACCTGTTGCCCGAGGACTACACACAATTTTCGGTGCTTAGGGAGTAACCGGTTATTGCTGAGAATCAGATCACTAACTGTGACAATAATTCAATAACCTAAGGTCGTTTGCTTTTTATCCAGAAGACGTTGATACAATCATTTCAACATTTCAGGTTTAGCTTTTAACTAGTGGTGCCGTCGAGCGATGCTTTCCGAGACTAGCCTCCAGTATCGGTTGGGATCGTATCAGTTTGATATCGGCTCGACTTTGTATCGACTTCTCACTGAGCAAAAAGATATCCTCATCCTGAATACGTCGTAAAGACGTCCATGTCAGCCCAATTAATGTCCCAAAGACGTCTCAGGTCTTAAAGACGTCTTTAAGTCATCAATTGGACTGACATGGACGTCCTAAGGATGTCTTTAGGACGTCCTCAGGATGACAATGTCATTTTACCCACTGGGTTAAACCGAGCGGAGAGGGAAATCTGACAATGAGTGACATCAGTCGGTCAAACCCCCACTCATACTCTGCCAGCTTTATTTGAACCCCGTCTGAAGTCAACTCCATTGTGTGATTTTCCCTCACGCTTGGCCTAGGATTGATACATCGATTTTCCGACACCAAGTCGAGCCGATACCAAACTGATATCGAGTATTGAAACCCCGATCCCGACTCGGTACAAAACCGACACGTTCCGATCCCGAGAAAGTATCGTATCGGACGGCACTTCTATTTTAAATTTACCAAAGAAAGCTTCAATTATTTACGATTAGCTCAACTGCTTGGTAACTCTTTCGATCTGATTATATTGATTAGTTGTCAGAAGCGATTAAGGCCTTGAGCTCATCAGATTATGAGTCCTGTTACATTTTCCCTTAATCGAACTCGGATATGCCATATCCGCTTACTGATTGATCAAGCATCTTCTTTTTCAAGTCAACCATATATTTCCTTATTCTCCATCCAGCTTGACAATTTCCTTATCAGTTGCCTGTCTCTCCTTTTAAGTATCTTCAATATTTAGATTCCAACTTTCTATTACTAATTCTTATTCCTACCAGTTTGCAGTCAATTTTCTCGTACTTCTTTCAATACCTTTCACAGCTAATTTATTTTACACTCACGTCAGCTCTAATCGGAGACTTGAAATTATCGACTTGGAATAGTCCTTCCAATCCGTTGAAACTCATTTTTTAATATTTTTACCGGAAATTAAAGCATAATTCGTATTAAGATTTCTAATGAGAGGATTTACAACGCCCACGACTCCCTATCCTCCAGCGAAGTTTAATGAATGAATGACTTATTTTAAATCTATTTCTTATTAATGATTTGTCTATCAATAGCTTTTCTGAAACTTGCAGGTGGTTTTCACCTACTTCTCTGAAACTTATGTGCCATACACTCAGCATCCTGTGATAAAGAACCCCAGATCTCGAAACGTCGTCGTGCCACCTTTAGAACTAGAAGTAGGACAGGATTTTGCAAGCATCTTTAAAAAGACTTGAGTCACCTTGGAGCCAAGGTCAAGGTCATTTGAAGAGCACATGAGCGATCTCATCAAGGAAGAGGTGAAGAATCTAGTCCGCAGAATGTCTACCTGTGCGGACGAAGCTGAAAACACACCCCTGCATATGCAGGAGGATTTATCTCCGGTTAGTTAAAAAAAATTCCCTATTTTAATTTATAATTCACAGGGTGTCTCAGACATATGGTCAAATTGAGCTTAAAAAACTGAACAATTTTTTTCAATATAAAATTCTTCTCCAATCTTTTAGGTCTGCTATGATGGGATCTGACTTTTCAAGGTCAACTCTCATAGTTTGAGTTTAAAAATGTCTGGTACACCATGTAGACCAATCTACCAATGCATTTTATACCATCTGTCTTTTTCTCTTTATATAAATCTGCCTCAGTAAAGTAGCTATATAAAACGTATGATAAAGCGAAACTAATTAGGCCGCAGGGCTCTGTGAATCAGATTGAGATAATTGAGCTGCTCAGAGCTAAAGTGATGCCAGTTACAAAGTCATCAATTACAGGTCGCATCGGTAATAGTAGAGCGTTTAACGTAATCTATGTCGCAGGTTGAGCGAGCAATTGATTCTATAAAACAGTCAGTCTTGTGTTTCGGAAAGTATTTCGCTGTCATTCTTTACTTGGCAGTTGAAACTTACAAGTTGCTGTTCACTTTACACGAGAAGGATTTGTCTTTCGGGAGATTTATTTCAGAGAACCAACAATTATTCCTTTTATGTCAAACATTTTCCTCTAGTGGATAGACTATCCTCACTGATTGAATATTTATATTTCATTCCGTTTTGTGATCGCAGATTTTATCTACAAAAATTCAAAGTCGTTTTTCTAAAGGAATATCAACTTTGGGTAAATATCCCATCAGAGGAAAAAGATTTTCCTTAATTAAAACATAAGTTCTTCTGGAAGTTCTTTAACGGAAAGTTAATAGTTTTGAAGCAAATTTGAAAACTTTTTGTATCGGACAAAGTCGCCAAGATTGAATAGTATATTGTGCAACAAGTGTGAGAAGTTGACTATTTCGCGAGTGGAAAACCTTCTCACACTTGTTACACACGATATTTTCTGCAAAAAGTACAGGAAAAAGGCGATATTTTGTGACTGTGAAGAAGGTCTGGCCAGGGTCGGGCAATTTTTCTCACGAAGCACGTGTTGGCGTTTCCACTACCGACGCTCTTGCTTTACTCACGAAGGTCTCGTGAGCAACGCGTGAGCATCGGTAGTGAGGACACCAACATCTGCTTCGTAAGCTAATTTCCCGACCCTGCCTAAGCCAGCTGTGAAGTATGCTCGAAGTGCCAGATTCCTTCCCTGCGAGATTAGCGTGCGGGAATGAGGTATTCCCGCACAGTTTGATGTGCGAGAATAATCCCGCACGCTTTACAGACACGGAATATCGCCATTTTCATGCATGTGTTGCAAAAAGATCTTTTTCACGGGTTCAGGTCAGAGGAAGATTTATGTCAGAGAACCAACAATTATTCCTTTTATGTCAAACATCTTTCTCTAGTGGAAAGATTACCCTCCCTGATTACATCTTTATATTTCGTTCCGTTTTATGATCGTCGACCTTATCTACAAAAGTTCAAAGTCGTTTTTCTAAAAGAATATCAATTTTTGGTAAATATCCCATTAGAGGAAAAAGATTTTCCGTAATTAAACCATAAGTTTTTTCTGGAAACTCTTTGTCGGAAAGTTGATAGTTTTGAAGCAAATTTAAAAACTTTTTGGATCAGACAAAGTCGAAAAGATTGAATAGTATATTGTGTAACAAGTGTGAGAATTTGACTATTTCGCGAGTGGAAATGATTCTCACACTTGTCACACACTATATTTTATGCAAAAAGTACTGAAAAAAGGCAATATTTCGTGACTGTAAACCGTAGTAATGACATTAAGACGAGAAATGTCAAGACGGGAGTCGAGAAAAGCAAGGCGGGATAACTCAAGGCCTCGCATTTCGAGACAATTCAAGGCCTTGAAATGCGAGGCCTTGTCTTGGGCTCGTCTTGGAGGCTTGAGTTTCCTTCGGAAGATGTGCGTGTTTCGTTTGCCGAACCAACCGAGCACCTGAGAAGAAAGAATAAATTAAAGCTCTCGCAGGATGATTGTGGATGCAAGTCATCACAAAATTCTTAATGTAGTAATAATAGTTAAATACTTTATAAAAATATGAAGAAAATAGTTTGTAATAAAGAAATTACAATTTTTTATAATTTAGCAATTTTAAATTATTATGCAAAAAATTATAGTAAGAAAATTGTCTATTTTTTACTTAACAATATTGTTCTTTTATCTAAAAATGAAGGGTCATTTTGGAGAGGAGTTAATAAGGGTTGAAATGTTGGGATGAAAACTTCAATTGAAATAAATTTAATTTAAATAATTTAAGCAAATAATTAAATAATAATTAAAAAATTGAATTAAAGTAAAGAAAAGTAAATAACAGGTTACATTTCTCTTTAAATTAAAGAAGTATGCAAAAAGCTCATTTACTGAATCGGAGCAGAAATTGCTTTCCAAGTTGTCTTTGAAGAAGGTTCTTCAAAGCATACAACTTTGTTCTGAAAATAAAACGAAAGCGATACAAATTTTGCGTTATCTATCAATTTTTTATCAATATATTGTACCAAGTACTTCAATTTTCAACCAAAAGAGATAAATTTTCATCGAAAAATGTAATAATTTATATTTCAATCAGAATATATTTTAATTTTAAATCAAAGACAACTGAATTTAACCAAAAAGACGAATTTTCAACAAAATAGTTGAATCCTTCACCAAAACAGTTTAATTTTAAACCAAACAGTTGCATTTTTAACGATGAAGAATAGTTTTATTATTAATGAATATTTAAAAGAAGAGTTGAATTTTCGACCAAGAATATTAGCTTCCTACCAAAAAAGCGAGTTTCCAACAAAATAGTTGAATACTCTATTAAAATCAAATAATTTTTAACCAAATGTTTGAATTTTTGACCAAGAATATTAATTTTCTATCAACAAGACGAACTTTCAGCAGAATAAATGAATTTTTAACCAAAAATGTAATCGGTAAATTTTTAGTTGAAAAAAAATCAAGTAAAAAACGTATTTTCAACAAAATAATTAAAGTTTTAACCAAAAAAATGAATTTTTAACAAAATAGTTCAACTTTCAACAGGATAGTTGAATTTGTGACCTAGAATATTAATTTTCTACCTATAAGGCGAATTTTCAAAAAAATAGTTGAATTTTGTATGAAAACTAAATAATATTTAACCAAACATTTGCATTTTTTACCAAGAAAATGAATTTTCTACCAACAAGACGAACTTTTAACAAAATAATTGACTATTTAACCAAAAATATAATCGGTCAATTTTTAACTGAAAAAAAATTCAAATGAAAAAACGAATTTTTAGCACAATAATTAAAGTTTTAACAAACAAAAAAATTTTAACAAAATAGTTCAACTTTCAACCAAGTAGTTTAAATTTCAAGCAAGAAGGACGAATTCATAACGAAAAATATAATAGTTGATATTTCAAATGAAAAAGATTTTAATTTTAAATAAAAAGCAGCTGAATTCGACAAAAAAGACGAATTTTAACGAAATAGCTGAATCCATAACTGAAACAGATTAATTTTCAACCAGGCAATAGGATTTTTAATCAACAACATTGATTTTCTAAAATAAGGGATTAATTTTCAAAGTAAAAAGGCGAATTTTCAACAAAATAGTTGAATTTTACACCAAAAAGAAAAAAATCAATTAAGAAACAAGAAAACAATTCAACTAAATTGTCCAATTTTCAAACATACAGTTGAATTTTCATACAAAAAGTGTGAATCCCAAACGAAAGACATTAATTTTGTACCAAAGATTTTCATTTTTAACCAAAAATGGAAAATTTCTACGAAAAAAGATGAATTCTCAAACTAAAAGGACGAGTTTTCAACAAAATAGCTGAATTTTACAACAAAAATTTTCAGTTGAGAAAGAAACAAAATTTCAATCAAACTGCCGAATTTTCAAGTAAAAAAAAATTATTTGTCAAGCAGAAAAGACGAATTCTCAACTAAAACTATAATAGTTGATATTTCAAATAAAAACGATTTTAATTTTAATTCAAAAACAACTGAATTTAACAAAAAAAAGACAAATTTTCAACTAAATAGCTGAATCCATAACTAAAACAGATTAATTTTCAACGAAACAACTGCATTTATGACCAAAAAGATTAATTTTTCACAAAAAAGATTAATTTTCAAACTAAGAAAGCGAATTTTCAACAAAATCGTTGAATTTTCAACCAATGAATAAAATTTTCAAGCAGAAAAGATGAACTTTCAACGAAAAATGTATAGCAGACTTTTCAACGAAAACGCCGGGAATCGTGAAAACTTGTAGATTCTGAATATATTTTCAAATCGCTAATTAAAAAATTTTTTTAAATTTTACTTCGTTAGGCGTTAGCACATCTGCCAGTGGAAACTCAAGCCTTCGAGACAAGCCCAAAACAAGGCCTTGATTTTCGAGGCCTTTATTTTCGAGCCAGATCCAAGACGAGAAATTCAAGGCGTCAGGCATGTCTCGTCTCGAGATTATCGTGCGGGGATAAGGTATTCCAGCACAGTTTGCCGTGCGCGAATATTTCCGCATGCTTTTCAAATTATTGTGTGACAAGTGTGAGAAGTTCACTATTCCGCGAGTGGAAAAGCTTCTCACACTTGTCACATACTATATTTTTTGCAAAAAGTAAGAAAAAAAACGATATTTCCTGTACTTTTCGCAAAAAATATAGTGTGTGACAAGTCTGAGAAGCTTTTCCACTCGCGGAATAGTCAACTTCTCACACTTGTTACACAATATACAATTCAATCTTGGCGACTTTGTCCGATCCAAAAAGTTTTCGAATTTGCTTCAAAACTATTAACTTTTCTGCAAAGAGTTTCCAGAGGAACTTATGGTTTAATTAAGGAAAATCTTTTTCCTCTAATGGGATATTTATCCAAAGTTGATATTTTTTCAGAAAATGATTTTGAATTCTTGTAGACAAGGCCTACGATCATGAAACGGAAATAAATATAAATATGCAATCAGGGAGGGTAATCTATCCACTAGAGGAAAATGTTTGACATGAAAGAAATAATTGTTGGTTCGCTGACATAAACCTGAACCCGCGAAAAAGGTCTTTTTCGCGTGTTCAGGTCAGATAAAAAGGAGAATTAAAATGGAATTGAGGAAAATTAAATTAAGATTGTACGAGGGGCAAGTAAAAAGTAAGGTTCCCACATTTTTTTCAGGTGTAAGACATTTTTTATTGAAATTGCAA
>JAUMHM010000072.1:16954328-16964356 GCA_032362435.1 Melikaiella ostensackeni
TCCAATTAAAAATTGTAGGCATTTGGTGCCCAACGCGATTCACTAGAAACTCAGCCAATTTTTATGAGTTCATCATAATTATGATCTTTTTGATTCCAACTGACATTGGGATTAATTCGTAGGGACGTATAAAAGAGGAGATAAGAATCTTTCTAAAAATTGATGAACGTTTCATTTTGGAAAAAATCCAATTAAAAATTGTAGGCATTTGGTGCCCAACGCGATTCACTAGAAACTCAGCCAATTTTTATGAGTTCATCATATTAATGATCTTTTTGATTCCAACTGACATTGGGATTAATTCGTTGGGACGTAGAAAAGAGGAGATAAGAATCTTTCTAAAAATTGATGTTGTCATTTTGGAAAAAATCCAATTTAAAATTTTAGGCATTTGGTGCCCAACGCGATTCACTAGAAACTCAGCCAATTTTTATGAGTTCATCATATTATTGATCTTTTTGACTCCAACTGACATTGGGATTAATTCGTGGGGACGTATAAAAGAGGAGACAAGAATCTTTCTAAAAATTGATGAACGCGTCGTTTTGTAAAAAATGTTTAGCATCGGTCATTATGACGTCAGGAGAATGCATCAAAGACATGTGAATTTCAGTACTTCCGGGTCTGATAGGCACTTGGATTCTCACGGGATCGCATTTGTCTCCGATCTTGGCACGCGGATTATCCACGCTAACGGATCTAACGGCCATGGAAAATTTATCATTTCTTCGTCTGCCGACAAGAGGTCAATACCAAAAAAACTTCGTCGGCAGTGGACTTGCTGAGAAATTAATACCCACTTGTTTCTCCGTGCCTAGACACATTGAATTAAATTAGGAAAAAAAAGAAAGTTCGTGTAACTGATTCTGAGGAGGCCTCCGGCTCTGGTCATTTCTCCCCTTTGAGCTCCGTTAGCTAATTACATAAAAAAAATAAAGAAAGCCGTCTATCGAATGAAGGAAAACGTCCAGTTAGGTTCAAACTAGAAAATAAGACTAATGGAATTTATAGATAAAATGGAAATTGGAATTGGACGAGAAATTTTACTTCTATGTGACCTAATTACTTCATTCTGCTTCGTGTAAATTGTATGGGTTCCTAGACTTTCTAGGAGTCTATTATACATATATTATTATGTAGTAAAAGTTATTGAAAATAAAATACCGCACACTGCCGTATTATGTCAGCCATAATTCAAACGTACGATAGAGACGGAGTTGTGTTCGTCTATATAATTATGACTTTTTTCCTAAGAGCGTCACGCAGTACATTAACCAAGTCGTTGATTTATTGACGATTGTCATTATGCTCTTAAGACTCAGTAAGTAAACATCTCCTCTTTTCGGAAAATTCTTTATATTCACATAAAATCCTGGAGTTTTACTTTCATCTTGAAGTTGGATCAAAGTGATTTGCAACAGAATGTTAGTTACTTGATTAAAATAATCCAGATTTGGTATCAAAATTATAACTGACAAGTGAACATTGACACTTGATGCTTGTATAGATGTTAATTTTTACCTTATAGCACCTCATAGAAGCTTATGGAATTTTACGTTTCCACATAAATTTCTTTTTTGGGAGAATTGGAAGATCTTACGCAAGAAAAATGGTTAAAATCATAAATCCAAAGATATTACAACTTAAATGAAAGTCCAGTAGAAATTCGATCTGTTAGGCCAGAAGTGAATTTTGTCATGAAGAAAATGCGTAGTTTATCGCATTGTAAGTGTTTTCATAATGCTAAGAAATTCAACTTGAAACGCTTTAAACTCTGAAATTTCAAGTAAACGTTTTGCATTTTAGAAGAAATAGATAAATTTTTATCCAAATAGATGAATTTCTAACCAAGGAAGATTTTGCAGTCAATAAAGAAGAAAAATTTTACTTGAAACGCTTTGAATCCCTGAAATTTCAAGTGAAAGTATTAAATTTCAAACAAAAGAGATGAATTTTTATCCAAATGGAAGAGTTTTCAACCAGGAAAGATATTTTAGTCAATAAAGAAAAAAAAATTAATCCGAAATGTTCAATTTTCAAGCCAAAAACAAGAATTTTCTACAAAATTGTTGTATTTTCAATCCGTAAATATGAATGTTCAACCAAGAAGATTCATTTTCTACCAAAAACGACGAATTATCAACAAAACACATCAATTATCAATCAAACAGTTGAGTTTTCAACTGAAAGAGAAAAATTTTCAACCAAAAATGGAATAGTTAAATTTTCAATTAAAAAATTATTTTTCAATAAAAAAACTAACTTTTTACAAAATAGTTAAATTTTCAACCAGAACGGTAAATTTTCAACTCAAAACGATAAATCATCAACCAAAAAGATGATTTAAAAAAATAGTTCCCTTTTCAACCAAGTAGTTGAATTTTATACCAAAAAAAGATAAACTGTCAACGAAAAACGTAATTTTTGATACATTTCCAACAAGAAGGAAAAACGAATTTGCTACAAAACGGTTGAACTTTCAACCAAAGAAATGGATCTTCAATTGAAAAAAAAATGAATTTTTAACAAAGTAGTTCCACTTTCAACCAAGAACTTGAATTTTCAACCAAAATCAACGAAAAATGTAATAGTTGATATTTCAACCAGAAAGGTGAATTTTAAACAAAATAGTTGAATCCTCAACTAAACCCAAACAACTTTCAACCAAACAGTTGAATTTTCAACCAAGAAGAATAATTTTCTTACAAAAAAGACGAATTGTCAACAAAATAGTTGGATGCTCAACTAAAACCGAATAATGTTCAACCAAACAGTTTCATTCCTGACCAAAGAGATTAACTTTTTACCAAAAGGACGAATTTTAAACAAAATACTTTGATTTTTGACCAAATAGTTGAATTTTTAAATAAGGGGATTAATTTTCTTCCAAATAATTTTTAACCAAACAGTTGCATTTTTGACCAAAGAGATTAATTTTCGATCAAAAATTCGAATTTTCAACAAAATACATGAATTTTAACCAAATAGTTGAATTTTCCACCAAGAAGATTGAATTTCTACGAAAAAGATAAATTTTCAACAAAACAGTTGACTCCTCAACTAAAACTAAATAATTTTCAATAAAATAGTTGCATTTTTGAGTAAAGAGATTATCTTTCTACCAAAAGGACGTATTTTCAACGAAATACATAGATTTTTAACCAAATATTTGAATTTTCCACCAAGAAGGTTAATTTTCTATCAAAAAGACGAATTATCAGCAAAATAGTTGAATCCTTAACTAAAACCAAATAATTTTCAACCAAACAGTTTCATTTTTGACCAAAGAGATTAACTTTTCACGAAAAGGACGAATTTTCATCATAATACATTGATTTTTTACCAAATAGTTGAATTCCTAACCAAGAACATTAATTTTCTTCCAAAAAAGATGAATTTTCAACAAAATGCATGAATGTTCAATTCAATAGTTGAATTTTCTCATAAAAGAGATAACATTTCTACAAAAAAAAAAGGAATTCACAACAAAATAGTTAATTTTTCAAGCACAGAAATTAACTTTCCACTAAAATGATGAGCCTTCGGCGAAAAAATGATTTTTTAACAAAGTAGTTCAACTTTCACACAAGTAGTTGAATTTTCTGTAAGAAAAGATGATTTCTTAACGAAAAATGCAATAGTTGATATTTTAACCATAAAGGATTGAATTTTAAATAAAGAACAGTTTGATTCAATCAAAAAGGATGAATTTTCAGCAAAATTGTTGGATCCTCAACAGTAAGAGATTAATTTTCTAACAAACAGTTGCATTTTTGACAAAAAAAAATTAATTTTCCACCAAAAATGAAATCGTTGAATTTTCAATGAAAAAAAAAAAACTTTTCATAAATTAGTTAAATTTTGAACCAAAACGATCAATTTTAAACTGAAATGGTAAATCTTCAAGGAAAAAAAAAATTTGAAAAAAATAGTTCCCTTTCAAACGAGTAGTTGAATTTTCAACCAAAAAAGACTTCAATTTTAAGTCTAAAATAATTGAATTCAACCAAGAAAGATAAGTTTTCAACAAAATAGTTGAATCAACTGCAAAAAATTGATTTTCGATAAAAGAGAAAACTTTTTTATTGACCAAAGTGGTTAATTTTCTACCAAAACGACATATTTTTAACAAAATACACAAATTTTTAACAAAATACACAAATTTTTAACTGAATAATTGAATCCTTAACCAAATAGTTTAATTTTCCACCAAGAATATTAAATTTCTACCAAAAAGACGAATTTTTAACAAAATAGTTGAATCTTCGACTAAAACCAAACAATTTTCAACTCAACAGTTGAATCTTATCAAAAAAAAAAAAAAATTACCAAAGAGGCGAATTATCAGCAAAATAGTTGAATCCTCAACTAAATCCAAACAATTTTTAACCAAACAATTACATATTTGACCAAAGAGATTAATATTCTACCAAACAAAAAAAAGAATTTAACAAAATACATAAATTTTTAACCGAATTGTTGAATCTTTAACCAAATAGTTGAATTTTCCACCAAGAAGATTAAATTTCTACCAAAAAGATGAACTTTCAACAAAATAGTTGAATCTTCAACTAAAACCAAATAATTTTCAACCAAATATTTGCATTTTTGGCTAAAGAGATTAATTTTCCATCAAAAATACGAATTTTTAACCAAATAGTTAAATTTTCAACCAAGAAGATTAATTTACTTCCGAAAAAGACGAATTTTCAACAAAATGCATAAATGTTCAATTTTAAATATTAGAATTTCCTGTTAAAAAAGATAAATTTTCAACAAACAAAAAAAGAATTTTCAACAAAATAATTAAATTTTCAAGCAAAGAAATTAACTTTCAACTAAAATGATGAATCTTCGACCAAGAAAATGAATTTTTAACAAATAAGTTTAACTTTCAACCAAGTAGTTTAATTTTCAAGCAAAAAAGATGATTTCTTAAGGCAAAATGTAATTGTTGATATTTCAACTAAAAACGATTTTAACTTTAAATAAAGAATAGTTCAATTCAATCAAAAAGGACAAATTTTCAACAAAATGTGGAATCCTTAACCGTAACAGATTAACTTTCTACCAAACAGTTGCAATTTTAGCCATAAATAATAATTTTTTACCTAAAAGAATTAAATTTCTACCAAAAGAGTTGAATTTTTCAACTAAAAAAAGACGAATTTTCAACAAAATAAATAAGTTTTCAACCAAAAAAGATTAATTCTAAACTAAAAATATAATATTAGACCTTTCAACCGAAAATAATAAACTTTCAAACAAAAATAATTGGATTTTCTAATTGGGTTCTATTAATTCAGTTCTCATACAAGTGAAAAAAACGAAAAAAAGGAAAAAAAGGGGAGAATAGGGGAAAGACTGCGAAAGTTAAATAGGAATTTCTATCATTTATAGAATGAAGAATAATAGTTTAAATAAACATTCAAGTGAAATTGGGCTTGTAGATTTTTTGGTTCACTAGATTGGATCATTTTGACAGTAAATGGGAGATTGAATTAAGCTGCAGAACTTTTGTTATCTCAAGATTTACTAAATGTAATTTCTTTAGTAATAAATCACCTCTTTTTATAATGTATTAATTGCAGGTTCATGTAACCGACATCCCAGTGAGCAAAAAGACGTTATCATCCTGAGGACGTCCTAAAGACATTCTTACGACGTCCATGTCAGTCCAATTGATGTCTTAAAGACGTCTCATGTCCAAAAGACGTCTTTAAGACCTGAGACGTCTGTGGGACATCAATTGGACTGACATGGAAGTCTTAGGGATGTCTTTGCGACGTCCTTAGGATGACGATGTCTTCTTGCCTAGTGGGATCTACCGACATCTTCCCAGTGGACAAGTCATCCTAAAGACGTCTTTGGAATGTACCTCTATGTCTTGTGACTTGACATCTTTAAGACATCCTTTGGATCTTTTCATGTCTTTAAAAGGTCCTCAGGACGTTCTCAAGACTTCCGCCAAAAGACGTCTATATGACAACTTTAGGACTTGTGTGCCCACTGCGTTTATTCATCTAGACTCAGAGTCGGTGCTGATTTCTGTTGTTGGCGCGTAAAAAATTTTCGCGTCTAGCCGGCGTGACTTTTTTGAGTGTTTTATGAGGCCCACCTGAGAATGAGGCCCCGCCTGCGGTCTACCATTCTCGTTATTTCGCACAACGGGAGGTAGGGTAGGAAAGCAGAAAGGCGAAATGCGAGGTCAGGGGACAACCCGACCGAGGCTAAGGCAAGATTCCATAATAACCTGGGACGTGGTGTGTAATTTATATTCGGTGGCGCGACGAGATTTGGGTCACCACTCTAGGGCCCAAAACGTGAAACAATGTCATAACGATAAGGCCCAAGGATAGATGGGCACTGACGAATAGAGGATGATATACGTACAAGGTCCCAAAATCCTAGATTGGACACTACTTTCTCTTTTCCATTAATTTTCTCCTTAAATTTGTCTGAGGGAAATTGGGCTCGAAATGGTAAATGAGTTAATGATGTTAGGGGTCTATCACACTGAAAGAAAATTAACAAATAAAAAACAAAATGAGTACAATAGAGAAAAAATCGCTCTTTGAAAAGTGATCAACATTTTCTTGCGACTTTTGATGAATCGGATTCAATAGGGTAATGATATCACACGGCTCACTTATGACGATGGGAATTAAATATGATAACTCTAATAGTGAGCCAGGCTGGCTTAGCATTGAGTAATCTTTTAAAATCGTATTCAATAGATTGTCCACCAATAAAAGGATCTTTTTGAATGTTTTCTCGGATATTTGGTGACACAATATAGAATTTACGTGCTCATCTTATGAAAAACGTACCTTTAGAAGTTTAGACAAAGCGATATGCATATACACGGAAATAGTGCTGATTTTTCTTCGGTTCTGACAGCTAAATACTTACGAAAATGTCGTAGCCACATGCAGTGCTCACCTTTTGACTTAAATAATGGATTATCCAAAGCCATTATTCGCTATTGTTTGGTAACGAACTTAACCATACATATCAAGGAAATTCAGAAAACAGGTAACTTCAGTATTTCTTTATGCATTTACTATTTCCTTGCAAAAATAAGAGTCTGTGGCCCACTACTGGGCGAGCCGAGTATTGATGTCGTTACCCTATACACCAGATTTAATGAATCAAGTAGTATTACTAGTTTGAAAAGTGATGTGTACAACTGAAGTCGCGAAGAGGCTTCGGAATCCGGGGGCGCGGAGTCTGGGCCCCAAGGCCCTTCCTTCCTCCCCCTTTCCTCTCTCACCAATCTTAATGTGAGCCTTGCTTTTAAGGTTGGGACTTCCCTAGGCGTGTTGTTTGGGAATATTAAGTGTTCGCTCCTATCTCCCTTTCTACAAGATACGCTTTTTTCTGGACGAGCTTACGACCGTGAGGTTCGCTATGCGCGATGACTCTTCAGATTTCTCGCACATAAGGATATATTCGAGAGAACGACCTTTGCATCGGACATTTTGTACGAGCCGCATATCACGCCTACTTTCGATAAATACACGACGGATCGGCGACAATGGAATGAGGAGAACTGATTCAGCAAGAATATGAACATTCCAAGTCACAACATTAAGATATTCCGGAATTTCGATATTGCAACTGCAAATGTACAATATTTTTATTATAATGGTCTTGTGATAACTACTATAGGTTTCAACAGTGCCGAATTAACGAATATTGGGCCCCTAGGCAAAGGCTTTTTGTGTTCCCCTCTCCTTCCATATAATTTTCAAAAACATTCGCTGGTATGAAATCTTTCTTTAATACCGTAGAATCACCTAACTTCGAACATTGACCCAAACTTCGGTCAACCAATTTTGTTTGCTTTTACATAACCAAATAGTATAAAAGCAACACAGATTTTTATGTCTAAAGTTAGAAATGATGTGAACAGCCAATTTTGTTTTCCAAAATAAGTATAAATCCAAGGAAAATAGGTGTCCGAAGTTTAGGTCAGTATCCAAAGTTAGGTGATTTTACGGTAGCTAACAGATAAATTTATTCATTTTATTAATGAGGCATCGATATAGGAGGTGGAAGTTGGTACACTGTAGTGTGCAGACCATTTTTCAATGAAATGTTATCGCCTTGAAATTATATCGAATAAAGTTTATAATTAACGGATTCGAAAGAAAATTTGACAAGCTTCACAACGATGGTAACTATTCTTCAAAAGTACATGTCCTTTCTATAGTTTTTTAAAATTGAAAATTAAAATTCAATATGAATATTTCAAAACCAGTACCTTCAAATTTTGATGAAGTGCAAATGCATATTAAAAGAGAGCTAAGAATTTCCAATTTGGACTTTTTTTGAGATATTCATATAGAATTTGAATTTTCAATTTCAAAAAACTATAGGAAGGACATATACTTTTGAGAAATAGTTACCATCGACCTAAAGGTTGTCAAATTTTCTTCGGAATCCTTTAATTACAAACTTTATTCGATTTGATTTCAACATATCTTGGTAACCATGAAATATGGTTGTTTATGGTTTTGCACCTATAATAGGGTCCTATAATACTGCAATTTAACGCAGTTTGAACAAACGCGAAAGACAGTTATTTTCGGCAGCGCTCTCATATGAAATGAAATGCTCCTAATACATATATTTCATTAACAATAAATACAATGTGAAAATTTAAGAAAATATGAAGCACAAAGGATCTTACAATAAGTCTTTATCATACATTTGAGTTGACAGTAATTCTATGAATATACTATCTCAATTGCGTTTTCTTGTCTTTATTGTGTAAAGCACAAAAAAGACAAAATTGCATATAAACTGAGCCAGACTACTATACCTATATATTTTAGGCGACACTGAATCCGAATCTGGTGTCATGTTTACTCAATCGCATCAAGTTTATCAGAAAATTAGCTTTTTTCAACAGAAAATACAAAATGGATTTTAAAACCTAGACATTAAAGGATTATATATTACCGCCTGACATACAGGTAAGATTGAATATCTTGATAAAATGTTACGCGTAAATGTTAATACACATTTGGTTTTACTATCTCAAATGTTGGACTAAAACATCCAGACAATAAACTTATTTTAGCATATCCGCAGTTCGCGGTGGGCAAGAAAATTTCGTGTCATATGTCAAGTTGTAGAGAAATGATGATTATTGATGTTTTATCCACAATTATTAATAATAATAATGGTTTTTAATATCTACAGATTATAATCCCTAACATCATAGATGGCTGTCCTATAGTAAAATATTAAAATGGTAGCCCTAAACATTTAGATGTCATGGGTACGTATATGCATTTATTTCCGTGCAGGTTCGAACTCTATGTTGTTTTTAAATATGGCCAAAAAGGATAATTTTTCCAAAAACCTGACGTGATGAGGCAAATCTGAAACCAGATTTGAATTCAGCGATACCAAAAACATATAGATATGGTGGTCTGATTTAGTGGAGATGCAATTTTTTCTTTTTGTATGCCTGCATTATTGGTGAATTCACTACGGATTTCTCACTTTGACACTGTTCATAGCTTTTACACTTGAAAGATGATGAGAAGAAAGTTTCAAGCTTTGGTCATTTTTTTCAATTCTTAATTTTTTAGACTTTTTTCTTTTGCATTTTTTTTGTAAGCGCCACTTTTATGTCCACTAAAATTAGATATTGTAGAGCTGTGCTGCTCTACCAAATGATAAATTTCATCTAAAGAAGAATGGGCTTATAGAGGGTACATGGAGGTAAAATTTCAGGGCTAATTTTCAAGTTTTGAAGAGGGGGATGATCGGAGGAGGGATCAATGGAAATACTATCTCATAAATCCTGGCTCCTCTACAAATCATTGAATAACTCAATAAAAAAAATCGCTTAAAAAAAGGAAAAACATCTTGTCAACCCTCATTTCATTATGAATAAGTAAAATATCATTTGATCGCTATGCGTCCATAAGTTTCGATGCAAATTCACAGTAAAGGTGAAAAAACGTGGTTAAAAGCACCTTTTATAACTTGGTCAACTTTCGACCGTTGTA
>JAUMHM010000072.1:16986690-17001431 GCA_032362435.1 Melikaiella ostensackeni
TAGAACAATTTTTGTATTTACTTACGAAAATCGATTCTAGAATTCTTCTTTTATATGTATTGTGTTCTCTAGCTAGAATTTATATATTATAAAAATCAAAGTAAAAAAAAATTGATAACAATTTCACGAGTTTCGACACAAACCCGTCTATTAATTGCCAATTGTACAATCTTCTTTGTGTTCGGCTATTCTTATTTTAAGCCTCCTGCCAGTTTCACAAATATAGTTATTATTACCTTTGCATTTTATTAAGTAAACTACTTTTGATAAAGATTCAATTTTTCAAGAATCTTTTTTGTATATAACACATTTTACCGACTTATGACTTTTTCTAAGATATACATTAATATCAAATTTTCCAAAAGCATTTCTTAACCTTTCTGATAAACTTTGTATGTATGGTAACGAAACTCGTAGATCAGTTTTTTTCGTAGTTTTCTAAACATTTGTTTTTTCTTACTGGAGCTATTGTAAATTTCATGTATGTTTTCTTAAATGTTGCAATTTGAAACTTAGTTTAGCTAATGCTCTATTTTTTATGTCATCTAGAACAAGATTCGATGCAATTGAAGATAAGGGAAGTCCCATGGGATAACCTGATATAGGCTCGTAAAATTTTTGATTGAAAAATAACACAGTATTATTAAATATCGTTCTCACTGCTATCAAAATTTCAGAATTCGATATTCTTGTTTCATTTTTGTAAACCTGTAATTTTTTTTCTATGCAATCTGAAACTAAGCCTAACAGAATTTTGTAAAACATAGAAATCACGTCTAACGATACTAATGAATGAGTACTACATGTATATTTTGAATTTTTTTTTTAAAGTCCCAACTGTCTTTAATAAAATAATCAGTGATATCAAATAGGTTTTACAATTTTTAATAAATATTTTGCCAGGTTATAAGTGGGTGATCCAGTGGTCGATACTAATTATCTCCATTTTAAATCTGGTTGGTGAACTTTAGGGAGGACATATGCTTTTGCGACAATAACTACCGTGATTTTATAAACCGATATGCTAAATGCTCATCTATATTTCTTTAGTTTTCCCATCTTGATATGAAAGAATTGCATTTCTCTTCCGTGTAAAAGAATTTCATTTTAAATAAAAAATTAAAAATATACATGTACTTAGTACTCATTCATTAGTATACTTAGACGTGGTATCTACAGGTATGTGTTTGACAATATTGCGTCAGACATAGTTTCAGATTGCATAGAAGATAAGTTGTAATTTACAAAAATGTAACAAAAATATCGAAATCTGAAATTTCAATAGCTGTTAGAATGGTATTCAATAATACTGTGTTTTCTTTCAATCCAAAGTTTTACAATTAGATATCAGGTTGTCCTAAGGGATCTCCTTATTTCCAGTTGCATCGAATCTTGTTCTAGAAGACATTAAACATAAAGCATTATCTAAACTAAGCTTCAAATCGCTTTTCTATAAAAGGTATGTAGAAGATATTTTTGCAATAGTTACAACAGACAAAATTCAAGAATTAATCAATACATTTAAAAGCAAAACAGAATCTTTACAGTTTACTTTTGCATTTGAAAATAACAATACTCTAAATTATTTAGATATGGCGATTATAAAACAGACAATGGAGCTCTAATTACTAATTGGCACAAAAAACCTTCATGGTCAGGTCAATATTTCAACTATAACTCGCGCCACCAATTTAATCAAATAGTTGGATTAATTAAAGGCTTAATAGATAGATATATAAAACTAAGTGATTTCAAGTTTAAGAAAGAAAAATTTATATTCATTAAAAATTACGTTACAACAAAACAATTATCTACTACCTTTGTTAGAAAGCATCATTGAAGAATAAATACATGAAATTTACAATAGCTCCAGTAAAAAAAACAAATGTTTAGAAAATTAAAAAAAAACTGATCTACTAGTTTCGTTACCATACGTAGGTTTATCAGGAAGACTAAGAAATGCTTTTAAAACATTTGATACTAATGTGCATTTAAAAAAAAATCATGAATTAAAAAATTGTGTTATAAACAAGGAAGATTCTGGAAAAACTGAAAATTTATTGAGCGTAGTTTACTTAATAAAATGTAAAGACTGTAATAAAATCTATATTAGTGAAACAGGCAGGGGGTCAAAAACAAGAATAGCCGAACATAAAAGAGATTGTAGAATAGGCAACTTAAAAACGGGTTTGTCCCAACACTCATGGAATTTTGATCATTTTTTTTTACTTTCATTTTGATAATATAAAGATTCTAGCTAGTGAAAACAATACATATAAAAAAAGAATTCTAGAATCGATTTTCAAAAATAAATACAAACATTATTCTATAAATTTAAAAACAGAAATATTCAACATAAATCAATGCTACCATAATATAATAAACTAACTTTCAAAATTCCTGATGCCTTGGCGCGCTATTTTAATTTTTAGCTGAATACGCCCTCTATATGTGAATTTTTTGTACTAGGAACTAACATAATCTATGAATCCGTTTCCTGTCACTATTATTTGTTTTTCCTCGTAATCACTATGATTATTCATTGATTTTTTATTAAAAATGAAAGATTTACTTTTTTTGGAACCTCTTCAATTTTTATGAGGTTTCCAATAAAATGCGTTTAACGTCTTGTGAATAATTTTTGCTGCACCATATTTTGAATTTTTTCTTTTCTCTTTTTTTTTGGTAATTGTCTAGAATCACGGCTTTTCCGAATTTTCATAACTCGATAAACGTTTTTGTCCTAAGTTATTTATTTTAGCACAAACAAGAAAAATCAATCGAGAGAGATAAAAAAGTGTTCCGATTTTTTACTGAAAATCTGATTTTTGTCTGAAATCGCAAATTTTTTCCAATTTACGATTTTTTATTTAATAATGCATCAAAAAATGTTTTTTCGGGGTTTTGTGCATTTCTATCGCATATTTTGCAATTACCGAAAATCAGGCTACATAACGTATTAAAAATGTTTGATAGCTCGTAAACAAATACAAATGAGCATTGTATCTAAATTTTAAATACGCAATGTGGATTCACCTTTTTCAGTATCCGTTTTTTCTATATCGCTCCTTTTTTATCGATATTGCCATAATTAACATTCAAATTATAATATGTTAAATAAATATTGTTTCACTACCGTAAGCCGAGGCTAAGTGGCGTATGCGGGGGAAAGCGGCGCACCCTTGAATCCGCATTTTTGAATGTTATACTTGCTTCTTCTCAGCAAAAAAATATAAAGGCTTGCAACTAACAGTTGTAAAACTTCAACTGAAAAACTTAGAAGAAGCATTATCGCGTTTTAAATACAGAATTGAGTGTGCGCCGCTTTCCCCACAAACGCGCCGCTAAGCCCCGGTTTACGGTATTAAATTATAAATGTTTATAAATTTTTATTTGTTCTTAATGGTAATTTTTCGAGCTTGAAAAGGGCAGGGAGAAGTTCTGTCACACCCTACCACCAAAACTTTTTCTGCGCATTTATAACATCATTATTAAATTCAACGTTATAAATGTTGTTCTACTTAAATTTTCTTCTTACACAAATTTCTCTGTAATTTGCCGTCTCGCTTTCTCTTCCTTATCTCTTTTCTCTCATTATTTTTTCAGAGCATAAAAGGGCTTTTCAAGTTGTTTCGGCTATATCTCGCACGATCGATAAGACAAGATCGATAATTACCGAACGATTCGAGAGTGGCGTTGCAATTTCGAGGACCTTATAAGATACCACACATACAAATATACAAACTCACACACACATATGAAGTCAAATTCACACATACATGCTCCATACACACAAATGACCATATCTTCAGTCAGCGATTAACAATTATTACACTCACACAATCTCAGGCTGCATGTAACAGCAAGAGCGGCGCGGGTAAGTCACGTTGCCCGATAGAATTTATTATTGAGCTTGCAGTCGTACTTGCATGCGCACACAGGTACCAACCCATCGCCATATATCTATATAAATATTGCAAACCAATAACCATTAACTACTCAGCGCGCCACCTTGCTCTTTGCAATAAATAAAAATCAACAGCAATTAATCGACTATAATATATGCACGTTGGGACCTTGAAGCCTCGAAAACAACTGCAAGTTATATGTATATATTGTGTATAGATGTAAGCATGCATGTATATATATGTATGATATGCATCTATACATGATCACAAATGAGTTTCCCCTCGCAAGAATGACGATGACGATTGTCATTATCATTCCTATTATTGTGCTAGGGAATGTGTGTGCAAGTCATAAGAAAATCGATAAAGCTGCACACACACACAATTCGATTGGGATATATATATATATATATTTTATAATAAAGCACTTTTGCAATGTCGCTTTCGGAGGCTGGAGAAAGGTAGAAACAGCAGCAGAGAGAAGTGCGATCTTCGAAAATTCGCCTTCCCTTTCACTTCGCCGACTGTCGATACAGATGTATGTAATTCTACTGGGTGGTCAGAAAAATATCACCTCATGGATTACAGACTTTTTAGTGTTTGAGGCTATTCCAGTTCTGGTAAGACCTCTAATGATTACTATTTTCTGTACTAGCATACTACTGGTCTGGTACCAAGTGAGAAACGTGAACGGTACTGAGCCAGTACCTTTCATTTTACTGAGCCAGTACTGGCCCAGTACCGTTCATACCACTGGCTTGGTACCAGGTGGAGTATGTATCCAAAAAACAGAATATGTTTGGTCCCAAATCATAGCGGTTCATCTGTACGAGAATCGGCTAATTTTTTAACTTTCATTTTTCCATATTGTATTACGTAAGTACCCACGATATCTTGAAGTTTGATGTTGAAAAAGACCTCGTGAACAGAAGAGACCCGTGGTCAGGGGCAACGCAGAAGATATTTTAAACGATGTACTGGGTAGACGAAATTTAGTTGGTAATTATGCAGTAAAGGTTATGGCTGATGGTGGACAGGGATTTTCTAAAATCTGCATGTCGGCGATTCCAGAAAATTATGTTACTGAATATCTAGGGCAGTCGAATCAAGAAGGCCCATCTGCAAAAAAGAAGAAAAGTTGAAAAATGGACGAGTGTGCATTAGCTGATCATATTGGCGATCGTGCCTCGAATCAAAGAGACGTATGATAATTTGAAAGTATCATTTGATTTTATAAAGATCAATGACATTTCGATGAAATTCGTCTCCGATTTCAAGCTTATACTTCTCGTTAATGGACAGTAATCGGCCACATCTACATTTCCTTGTCCTCATTGTTTTGTAACCTTAAAAGATTTATGAGATCGCAAGGAACTAGTAAGTGGAATTGCTGAATGAACAACGAATTATGAAGAGGATACAATGGTTGATGAATGTTTAAAGAGCAAAACGTACTAATTACAAAGTAAATACAAATTATTGTATTGTAATTACAAAAAGTTTAATCCGAGAGCTTCACCTATTGCAAGGGTTCGTGAACCATATTTTCTGGAATGGTCTTGTGCCGCTTCTAGGCAGAGAAAAAGCTCTCCTTTGGCCTCAGAGTGTTAATTTGGTTTCAAAAAATTATCAAAGTGACGTGTTTGAGGGAAACGCGTGCAGGAAATACTTGAAGAATCAGATAAATTATTAGTTCGTGAAATCTGTGAGGACATCGGCCGGGACATTTCCGTTTTTACCATTCGTCGCAGCTTTCAAAGCCATGGATAAAATTCTACACTCTTGTTTCGGTGTAAAAAGGGTCCACTCAGATTTAAAAAAGCATATAAAAGATCTAAAAAAAAGCACTTCTTACTATTAATGTGTCGGAGACTCTCAAAATTCATATTATATTAAGTCATATTGAAGAATCGCTTGAATTTTTGAACGAAGAGGAAGGATTTCGGTTTGTGGTCTGAGCAGGCTGGCAAATCTATTCATCACGAGTTTTTAAGTTTTGGGAGAGACGAAAAATAAACAATATGCACAATCCCGATTATCAAGTCCAGTTGAAAGCAGCTGTCGTCGATTTTTTTTCTAAACACATTTAGTTTGAGATGAGACGAAATCTCATTCATGATTAACCAGTTAATTATGGTTCATTTTGAACTAGGGTAGTGGAACCAGTGGTCGGCCACTTTTGATTAGCTTCATGTTTAACAATATTTTCTAAAAGAACAGTCGAATGTGAAATATTTGAACATACCAGAGACTATTGCCTATATTTTATATTTTACTATTCATATATGATTTTCCTCGGCAAAACAAGTCACCAAGTAAAAACAAATGTTTTTTGAAAAAGTACATAAATCATCCATGGTTGGCCACGAAAATCTTTTGGTCGGCCAGACAATTTATAGAATTAATCACTAGTGCCATCTAAGGAAGCTCCGAAAAATTGTTTTTGTCCTGTTAATGCTATTGATTTAAATACGCTGTCTGTGAACGCAGTATTGAAACATAACCTCCGAACATCATTTTTTTGTGGCCGAACAAGGGATTACAGAAAAGTTATTTACAAACCCTGTGATCGGCCGGGTGGTCTATCATAGGATTTTAATAAAGAAGCGAATCCAGTCTTTCGGCCAGTGCTTGACATTTTCGATGAGGTACTTTAAAATTTCAATCATTGTGCAATACAGGGTTTAAGCTTTCACAAAACAGTCAAAATGTAGCCCACTGTTGACTGGTGAGTTGAATATTTATAAATAGGCTACCATTTCAGGTTTGCGGTTCATATAAAATTAAAGTTAATACCATAAAAAGTATTTTCTCCCTAATTATGTGACATTAAACTCCTTATTATATATTCCTCATGAAATTAATGACGCGTGGCCGACCATTGGTTGGTGGCCGACCACTGGTTCCGTTACCCTATATTAGATATCAATTTTTAACTATTCGAAATTTAAAAATGGTACAATGTTGCATGCATTTTGCTACCGTAGCAGAGACTGCTGTGATGTAAATAGGCTTATTATAAATTGCAAAGTTTTCATTAATTTTTTTATTCGAAATTTCCAATAATGTAGATTAAAAATGCAAAATATGTTAGAGTGGAAATGCTGAAATTAATCAAATCATTAATTTTCTGTATAGCACATTTTTGCAAGTGAACAACAATAAAAATTTTTAAAAACTTTAACTAATTGCACATAAAGAAAATTGTACATGTTGAACTTGAAATTTCTCCATTTTTAATCGAAAAAACATACCATTCACAGTGGGCTTTGATGGAACTCAACCCAAAAAGTCTTGCACCTTCCGATTTTTTTATGTTCTCATTACTGAGATTACCCCCACGATCATTTTGGAATAAAAATGAAAACAATTGGCAAAGCCGTTTTTGAAAAAACTCATTTTTTATGGAGGGGGGAGGGTTATCAAGTATAGTTTTGTGGAAATGACACTAAAGTGTAAATGATTGGCATAAACTTTTTTTCATGGTTTAAAAGTAGACGATAAAAGTAGTAGATGTCGCAACTTACTTATTATCAAAAAATTTTACCAAACATTTTTTTCACTTTAATTTTTCTAAAATAACTTACTTCCTGCGCATTACAGTTGAAAATTGTCTCAAAATAAGTTAAGTAAACTGAATTCCCTAAAAATCTGAAAAAAATAGTGATCTAGCTGTAATAGAAACTGCACTTATGGCCTTCTGAATAAGACCTTCTTTTATGGCAACTTATGTAGACGTTAAGTTACTTTTCAAGTTTATTGCTTGTGCTTCATTTTTTTTATTTATTATCATGCAGATTTTTAGGAACTTCAGTATACTTAAGTTATTTTGTGACAATTTTCAACTGTGATGCACAGGAACTGTGTTATTTTAGAAAAATTAAAACGAAAAACTTTTTTGAGGCGCATGAATATTCGCCAAATTATATTCTCGCTAATATTTATTTTACCCGAAATCATTTGAGCGAATAGCAATTTGCTATAATTTTTATTAATCCTAATTGTCAATTGACCTAATTTTTATATTTCCGAATTACCATTTGACATAATTTTTATTTTACAGAATTATAATTTGACATCATTTTTATAATACTGAATTGCTATTTAACATGATTTTTATTCTTCCGAATAGACACATAACCTAAAATTCATTTAAAGAAAACGCCAGCCGTCATAATCTCCATGTCATCGAAACTGCGTGTAACATAAATTTCAATCTTCCTAAAATGGCGTCCGGCATTCTTATTGGCTGATTCGAATTTCGCGGCATTATTCAGCCAATCTAAATTCCGGACGCCATTTGAGAAAGAATGAAGTTTATGTTACCTGTGGTTTCGATGACGTGAAGATTATGACAGATGGCATTTCGTTTAAATGAATTTTAGATTATGTGCTTGTTCGGAAGAATAAAAATTATTTTAAATAGTAATTTGGCATTATGAAAACTATGTCAAATGGTAATTCGGAAATATAAAAATTATGACAAGTGGGAATTCGGAAAATAAAAATTATGACAAATGGTAGTTCGGAAGAATAAAAATTATGACAAATAATAATTCAGAAGAATCAACATTAACACAAAAAGTAATTCGAAAATATAAAAATTAGGTAAATTGGCAATTAGGATGAATCAAAATTATAGCAAATTTCTATTCGGTCAAATGATTTAAGGAATTTGCTCATCGCCAAATGTTTACCATATAGAACCTCTTTTTAGGTGCCTGAATAAAGAGTGCCAATCAACACTTGCCGTTCAACACCAGTGTTATTTTCATAAAATTATACTTAACAAGCCACCCAAAATGTAAAAAATGGAGTATTTTCAAAAACGTCTCTGATGATTTTTTTCATTTTGGTCTCAAAATGATCGTGAGATATAATGGTAATAAGAAAAGAAAAAAACAGAAGCTGCAAACACCTTTTGGTTAGCGTTCCATCGATGCCCTCGGTACATTATTTTGTTATTACGTAAAAAAAAAACATTTTTCGTACTCATTAAAGTGTTTAAATTTTTTTTCTCATAACTACATAATAGCACTGTGACTTGCACAATTTTCATTCATTTTAAATTTTTTTACAGTAGTTGACTACAAAAAACTGTAGTTTACAACAAATTAGTAAAAATTTGTTGACCAATAGGAAAATTTTCTTGAATGGACTTGTTTTGTTCTCCTAACTAAATTAGTTTAAAACTGTTTAACTTGAAAGTATTAAAAAACTTCCAAATTAAAACTTTATACGCGATTCAATATTAAATCGCAAATAAAAAAAATGTAGGTACTCGTATACTGTTATAAAAAAGGATTTTTACTGTGTTGAATCTTTTCTATATTCTAGAAGGCTCAAAATCTTTTTAATTTCGATCGATTGCAATTTGGGACTGATTTATTTTGAAAGTTTGAATTAAAATTTTTTCAAGATTAAACAAATTTAAAATCAGATTTCTCTCAGCACAATTTCTCTTTAAGTAAAACATTCCGCTAGCTTAAAAAATCTATAACTTTTATTCAAGTAGAATTAATTGTACGATCTACATATACACTGGAACCTCCATTTAACAATGATCTCGAGTATGGCCTGCGAGGTCTGTCAAGCTCTTCCAAGAATTTCTATATCGTAAACATATTTTTGTTATCATAGAGGATGGACCTTTTTTAATAATGAAGCTTAATTAATGAAAAGAGAATTTTCCGCGTGTATTTAAATATAAATGCGAAATATGTAGGAAAGTGTTCGAACTGCTCTCTTTGTGGCTACGGAACTGCTGAACTCCGCTGAGTTCACGGCACATCACTCTCGGCTCCTTGGACCCCCTCATCAAAAAATGCGAGCCAGCAGAAATTCTAGGAAGACGGTATATGGAAGGCCGTTAAATGGAGGTTCCAGTATATAAAGAATCTCGACTGTAAACATGAAACACATTTCATTGTAAATAATCTCGATTAATAATAAACTTGACTATAAAAAAGAAACTTGAACGAGCACAACTCTTAACGAGCAAAGTCATAAATGCACTCTAGTAGCGAAAAAACGGAGAATTTTTTTTCGATACGAATTTTGGGACACCCAGTAGATAGCTATGTCGAAGAAGCGGTCCAGCGAAAAAAAAATTTGCTCAAGGTCCCTCCCAGAGCCAGTGTACGTGTACCAAACTGTGTAGATAATCCGGTCGCTGGTATTAATCTCGCTTAAATCGAGCGAGCGCCTCGAATTTCGTATGACTTTTGCCCAGATCTAGCATGTGTGGCTGTATGGGTGTTTTTATCGGCGGAATAAGTAGCTTATTTAAGTGCGCAAGTCTCCTCGATCGAGCTTGTGAGCCAATCAGAAGGCGGGAGAAAATTGTCGCGAAAACGACGTCGTTTCAACGCTCTTGGAACGTCTCTTCATATCCGATGACCTTCCTGATACTTTCGAAGGTGCCTTTCATTTAATTTTCTCTCCTTCGGCCTCCAATAACATCAAATTTTTTTTTCCTCTTTAATGAGATTAATTTAACTCGAAAACGAGGGGTTAACCACTGATGAATTCAGGTGTACATCTCTTTCTGAAGTCTTTTGGATTCGTTTGAAATCTCTTGAAGTCTTTTGAATTCTTTTGAAGTGTTTACAATTTTTTTTAATTCTCTTGAAGTCTTTTGAATTCGTTTAAAATCTTTTGATTTCACCTTGAATTCTTTTAAATTATCTCGAAGTCTTTTGAAGTCTTTCGAATTATTTTAAAGTATTTTAAATTCACTATGAATTCCTTTGAATTCCTTTCAAGTCCTTTGATTTCTCTTGAAGTATTTTGAATTCTTTTGAAGTCTTATGAATTTTTAATTCACCTTGAATTCTTTTGATTTCCTCTGAATTCACATGAAGTCTCTTGAATTCTTTTGAAGTCTTTTGAATTCACTTTGAATTATTTCGAAATCCCTTGAAGTCTATTGAATTCTTTTAAAGTCCTTTGAATTCTCTTGAAGTATTTTAAATTCTTTTGAAGTCTTACAATTTTTTTTTTTAATTCTCTTGAAGTCTCTTGAATTCTTTTGAAGTCTTGTGAATTCACTTTGATTCCTTTTGAATTCTTCCGAAGTTTTTTGAGTTCTTCTGAATTCTTCTAAGTCCTTCGAATTCTTTTGAATTCTTTTGATGTCCTTTGAATTCAGTGTGAATTATTTCGAATTCTCTTGAAGTATTTTGAACTTTTTTAAATTTTACTGAATTCTCTTTAAGTCTTTTGATTCCCTCTGAATTCACTTGAAATATTTTGAATTTTTTTAGGTCTTGTGAATTTACTTTAATTTCTTTTGAATTCCCTTGAAGTTTTTTGAGTTCTTCTAAATTCTACGAAGACTTTTGAATTCTTTTGAAGTATTTTGAATTTACTTTGAACTCTTTTGACTTTCTTTGGATTCACTTGAAGTCTTTTGAATTCTTTTGAATTCTCTTGAATTCATTTGAATTCCTCTAAATTTACTTCAAGTCTTCTGAATTCATTTTTATTTCTTTTGAATTCTTTTAAGGTCTTTTGCATTCTTTTGATTTCTTTTAAAGTATTCTGAATTCACTATGAATTTCTTTGAATTCTTTTGAATTCTCAAAAGTACTTGGAGTTCCCTTGAATTCTTTTGAATTCTTCTGAAGTCTTTTGAATTTACCTTAAATTGTTTTGAATTCCCTCGTAGACTTTTGAATTCTCTTGGAGTCTTTTGAATTCGTTTGCATTCTCTTGAAGTCTTGGAAGCCTTTCTCATTATTTTGAAGTGTTTGAATTCTTGTGAAGTCTTTGAAGTCTTTCGAAGTCTTTTGAATTTTTAAGCCTTTTGAATTATTTCGAATTCTTTTTAAATATTTCGAATTTTTTTGAAGACTCTTGAATTCACCTTGAATTCTTTTGATTTCCTTTGAATTCACTTGAAGTTTCGAATTCTCTTGAAATCTTTTAAATTCACTTTTATTTCTTTTTAATTCTTCTGAAATCTTTGAAGTCTTTTGAATTGTTTCGAATCCTATTGAATTCTTTTGAATCCTCTGAAAGTCTTTTGAATTCTATTGAAGGATTTTGAATTCACTATGAATCCCTTTAAATTCTCTTGAATTATTTTGATTCCTCTAAATTCACTTGAAGTCTTCTGAATTCACTTTCATTCCATTTGAATTCCCTTGAAGTCTTTTGAATTCTTCTGAATTCTTTAAAGTCTCTTGAATTATTTCGAATTCTTTTGAAGTTTTCTGAATTCACCTTGAATTCTTTTGAATTCCCTTAGGGTCTTTTGCATTCTTTTGATTTATTTTCAAGTATTTTGAGTTCACTATGAATTATTTTGAATTCCCTTGAATTATTTTCAATTTGCTTGAATTCTTTTGAATTTTTTAAAGTATTTGGAATTCCCTCGAATTCTTTTGAATTCCCTTTAAGTCTTTGTATTATCTTGAAGTCTTTTGAATTCTTTAGAAGTCTTTTAAATACCCTTTTAATTCTTTTGAATTCCCTTAAAGTCTTTTGAACTTCCATGAATTCTTCGAAGTCTTTCGAATTCTCTTGAAGTCTTTGAAGCCTTTCGAATTTTTCTGAAGTCTTTTGAATTCACCTCGAATTTTTACAATTTTTTGAAGTTTTTGAAACTTTTTAAAGTCTTTTGAATTCCTTTGAAGTGTTTTGAATTCTTTTGAATTCACTATGAATACTATTGAATTCCCTCGAAGCATTTGAAGTCTTTTGAATTTTTTCGGATTCTTTTGAATTCTTTTGAATCCTCTTGAATTTTGATCAATTTATCTCTTCTCTAGTTTTTAGATGAATTGAACATATGGTCTCGCTAAGTCTCTTTACTGAACATCTCTAATAATTATCATGTTCGACAAAAACTTTAGTGGGATGTAAAAAACTACTTAATGAAAAACCTCTCCAAATTGTTCGATCTACTTTTTATTTCATGAATATTTTTCAAGATTTATAACCCACGAGGCAGTTTTTTAAATCATACGGTGCTTAATTCATTTAAAGTCTTCTGAAGTCTTTGATCCTATCGAATTCCTTTGAAGTCTTCTGAATTTTTTTGATGTCTTCTGAAACCTTTTGAAGCCTTCTAAATTCCTTTAAAGTTGTTTGAAGTCTTCTGAAGTCTCTTGAAGTTTTTTGATTCTTTTTAATTTTTTTAAAGTGTTCTGAATTCTTTTGATGTCTTCTGAAATCTTTCGAAGTCTTCTGAATTTCTTTGAAAATTTTTGAAGTCGTTTGAATTCTTTTGAAGTTATTTGAAATCTTTTGAATTATTTTTAATCTTCTTTGTCTTCTGAAGTCTTTTGAAGTCTTTTGAATTCTTCTGAAGTTTTTTGAGGTCTTTTAAATTCTTTTGAAGTCATTTGAATTCTTTTAAAGTCTTTTGAAGTTTTCTGGATTCCTTTGAAGTTTTGTGAAGTTTTTTGAATTCTTTTAAAGTCTTTTGAATTCTTTTGAAGTTCTTCTGAAATCTGTTGAATTCTTTTCAAAAACTTTCGAAGTCTTCTGAATTACTTTGAAGCTTCTTGAAGTCTTTTGAATTACTTTCAAGAATTTTGAGTTCTTTTGAATTGTTTTGAATTCGTTGAATTCCTGAAGCCTGACGTACGTACAAATTTCTATTCGGTAATCCCTTGCTTGAAAATAATACTTGAATTTTCATGGAAACAGCTTAATCATTCGAAGAAATGTATATAATTAAAAAAAAAACGAAGTAAAAAAAAAGATACGAACTTGAATAAATAAAATAAGAGTATGTTGTCGAAATAAAAAATGATATATTTAAAAAAATATGAATAGTAATGACAGGAATTTATATAATGACGTCGGACAATTGCGTATTTTTCGCGAGAGCTTCAGCAATGTGAAAGCCATTGATGGTATATAATAATAGTACTTTCGTGGATAGTGACGTCAGGATCATATGCGCATGCGCATATAGGCGGCTTTTGGTGGATTATTTATTTGACAGATCTCCCCACGGGGCATTTTTGCATTTATAACCGGCGTATTGAACATAGGTATCAAGAATGGTGAACGTATGGGGATTCAGATACTTACTCCCAGAAACTGCCTACGCCATCGTACGCTAAAGTGGCCCTGCGAACACCATAAACTACTCGCAACGCAAGGACCCTGATTGCGCGTTTCTGTCAGGACCAAAAAATTTCATTTTAAATTTGAAGAAATTACATCTCCTTGGATGACAGTTCAAACTACTTACATATCCATTAAATTGTTTTTAAGGAAAGAGTATTTTTTGTTGAAAATAAATGTTTAAAAATAATTGGGTACATAAAAGTAGAGGCGTCTAAATAATCCCCAAATTATACTTTCCCCATTTTTCATTTTACCGAATAACAATTTACCCCAATTTTCGTTTTTCCGAATTACCATTTGGAATCATTTTTATTTACTCGAAACGCCATCTGTCATAATCCCCATTTCACCGAATTCAAATTCAGCCATTCAGAATCTTCATTTAAATTTCGCGGTGTTATTGTATAACGAATCTAGCTTCGGTGTAGTGGGGATTATGACAGATGGCGTTTCACTTAAATGTATTTGAGATTATGTGGCTATAAAGAAGAATAAAAATTATGACAAATGGCTATTCGGGAAAATAAAAATTATACCAAATGGTAAATCGGAAAAATAAAAATTAGTAAAAGTAGGTGACATGCATCTACAATAAAGGATTACGTAGCTTATTTAATATAGTATGTATTTGAAATGTTTGACCTTTCCCCACCCCACGCCACCCCTACCATCCACGGATTCCCCACATTCCCCCGTCCTCTTTACATTATCATTTCCCCTCAATTTTCCATTCCTCATTTCCTCTTA
>JAUMHM010000072.1:17014315-17027366 GCA_032362435.1 Melikaiella ostensackeni
CCCGATAAAACAAATTTCCATTAAAATAATGAAATGAATCGGCTCTCACAATCGGTGAGGTCCGTTATCGAATATGGTGGGTCGTGCGGCAACTTTCCGTATCCATTGGCCGTATATTTCGTCCGTATCTCCTCAGAGCCGCATGTCAGGACAGGACACACGGCTGCCGCATTGCATTCCGCCTGGCTGCCGATTGAACATCGACATTTGATACATGCATCAACTGTCAATGTTCACCTATCAATTATAATTTTGATGCCAAATCTGGATCATTTTAGTCAACTGAGTATCAGTCTGCTGCAAATCACTTTGTTCCAACTTCAAGATGAAAGTGAAACCCCAAGATTTTCTGTGTGAAAATTAGTAATCAGGATCTTGCAATTTTAAATTCCAGTTTATTACAGACAGTATCAGAGTAAGATATTTTTATCATAAAACAGAAATTGCAAGTGGACTGCGATAGAGTTTTTCAACATCTAAAAGTCCTCTGAATGAGGAAGCAACCTTTTTCTCCCAATAAAACAAATTCCCATTAGAATAATGGAATGAATCGGCTCTCATAATCGGTGAGGTCTGTTATCGAATATGGTGGGTCGTGCGGCAACTTTCCGTATCCATTGGCCGCACATTTTGTCCGTATCTCCTTGGAGCCGCATGTCAGGACAGGACAGGACATGCGGCTGCCGCATTGCATTTCGCCTGGCTGCCGATTGAACCTAGACATTTGATTCATGTATCAAGTGTCAATGTTGACTTATCAGTTATAATTTTGATACCAAATTTGGATCATGAAAATAAAATGAAAGTAAAACCCCAGGATTTTCTGTGTGAAATTTCATAATCAGGATCTTGCAATTTTAAATTCAGTTTATCACAGACAGTATCAGAATAAGATATTTTTATCGCAAAACAGAATCTTCAAGTGGGCTCCGAGAGAGATTTTCAATACCCGTAAGACCTCTGAATGAAGAAGCGAACTTTTTCTCCCGATAAAACAAATTTCCATTAAAATAATGAAATGAATCGGCTCTCACAATCGGTGAGGTCCGTTATCGAATATGGCGGGTCGTGCGGCAACTTTCCGTATCCATTGGCCGTATATTTTGTCCGTATCTCCTCAGAGCCGCATGTCAGGACAGGACACGCGGCTGCCGCATTGCATTTCGCCTGGCTGCCGATTGCAACATTTACAAAAGAGCGTTCTCGCATTAAAGGGTGTTATTACGCGTATCAGACGAGCGAACGTTGTAAGTACGCGTGCGTATAATACCTTTTAAGCTTCGTTTGAATAAGAGCGTCCGATCGCGATCGCCGATAAAGCGCGAGCCAAGCCTGCTATAATTATCGAACGCATGTGATCAAGATCAAAATGTTTTACGAATTAATGCGCGGTTGCCGTTGATCGCCAAGCATAATCGATCTGCGATCGTCTCCGGATTCAAGACGAGGAAAATCTACCCCAGGACTATTAGGAAAAGGAAATGGCTGATCCGTAATTGGAGTCCTCGAGAAGTTATGCGATTACCGGCCATTAGCGAATTTTGTATTTTATAAAGAGAATAATTAGTATGTATATAATTATGAGAATAATATGTACGAAATTCTCGGGGTTTTCCCGATTTTTTCCCGACAACATTTCCCCCTCTCAGGGTGTGGAACAGAAT
This sequence comes from Melikaiella ostensackeni, assembly GCA_032362435.1. Classification (NCBI taxonomy): domain Eukaryota; kingdom Metazoa; phylum Arthropoda; class Insecta; order Hymenoptera; family Cynipidae; genus Melikaiella; species Melikaiella ostensackeni. The sequence goes on from JAUMHM010000072.1 coordinate 17,015,980, forward strand.
CGGTGCAATCACTGACGAGCCGGAAGACATCAAGGGCCGCTCGCGATTCCCCTTAAAATAAAAAAAAATAAATAAAAGCCCTTCAAATCTTGCAAATCCTATAAACATTTCTTAAATATGATGAAATTTCTTGATACCTCTTGAAATATTATAAAATCACTTCAAACCTTTAAAATCCGTTGAAAAAACCGTGAAATTCCATGAAATCTGATGACGTTAGCTGAAATCCTGGAAAATTTATTAAGAGCTTTAAAATCATTTATAATCTTCCAAATCTTCGAAAATTCTTTAAAGCTGCATGAAAATTTACCAAATCTCTTAAAATCGTTAAAATTCTGAGAAATTCCTTGGAATCTTTTAAAATACCTTAGAATCATTGAAATCTTTTGAAATCCCTTGAAATTCCTTCAAATTCTTTAAATTTACTGAAAATTATTTGGAATCTCTTCATATTTTTGAAATCTCTCAATTCTTGTCAATGAATTCTATTAGATCTATTAAAATATTATAAAATCGCTAACAATCCCATGAAATTACATTAAATCTGATGATATTCCTTGAAATACCTTGAAATATTACAAGTCCAATGAAATCCTTTATGACCCTGGGAAATTCATTAAAATACCTTATTGAGAGCCTTTAAAATACCTTAAAATGATTGAAATTCTTGAAAATCTTGTGAAATTCCTTGAAATGTATCGAATTCCTTTAAAAATCCTTTTCAAAAATTATAAATCCTCTGAGCTTCCTTGTAATCTTTTAAAATGTTCTAAAACCTTATAAAACGTATGAAATCCTTTTAAATCATCCGAAACTGAAGACAATTCTTTAATACCGCATGGAATTTTTTTAATCTTTGGAAATACCTCGATATATTTGAAAATCTCTTTAAATCTCTTTAAGTCTATGAAATCCGTTAAAATCCTTTAAAAATCCCTTGGAATCTTTCAAAATATCCTAAAAACGTAATAGGTCCTAATAAATTGCTCCAAAACTTCCGAAATTCCTTGGATTCTTCTAAAATACCATAAAATATTTCAAATTCTTTTGAAATCTTCTGAAATCTTTTGTAATTTGCTTGAAATTTTTTAAAGCTCTTGAGAATTCCTTGGAATTTTTTTAGATACCCTGAAATCTTTAAAATCCTTTCAAACCCTTTGAAATCTTCCGAGATTCGAAGATATTCATCGAAATAGCATGGAATTTTCGAGATCATGTAAAATCCCTCTAAACTACTTGAAAATATCTTCAAATATTTGAAATCCTTTGAAATCCCTCAATTCTTGTGAATAAATTCTTTGAAAACTAATGAACAATTATAAAATCCCTTGAAATGCTGTGAAATTACACGAAATCTTTTTTTTTTCTTTGAAATATTCATAGTCCTATGAATCCCTGGGGAATTCATTTAGATAACTTATCGAGAAGCCTTCAAGATCCCTTAATATTATTGAAATCCTCAAACAATCTTATAATATCGCTTGAAATCCGTTGAAGTTCCTTAAAAATCGTTTGAAATATTTGTAAATCTTCTGAAATCCCTTGGAATTTTTTAAAATATCGTAAAATCCTATTCAATCTTTTCAGACCCTCTGAAATTTATGGAAATTCTTTCAAATTACATGGAATTTTCAAAATCCTGTGATATCACCTCCTGGAATATTTGAAAATCGTCTCTACAAATCTTTGAAATCCTACGAAATCCCTCAATTCTTGTAAAATTCTTTGAAATTTATAGAAATATTATAAAATGTTTACCATTTATGTATAAAAGTTGAAATACCTGAAAAATCCCTTGAAATCCCATAAAAATCCTTCGAAATCTAAAAATCTCGAACATTAAAAAAATGTCTCTTTTTTCTCCATTTTTGAAGGGCTTCAAACATTTTTCTCGGTAATTATAGTTTTAAGACACAAGCCATCAAAACTGAAGGATTTTTACTTTCAGATACCTATCCTGGAATAATTGAAAAAATTAATTCCGGATCATTCTAGAAAATTCCAAAACATTTCAGAATAATCTAGAAAATTCTGAATCAATCTAGAATATTTCACAGTATTCGGGAAGATTCTGAATAATTCTAGAATATTCTGCAAAAATACAGAAATTTCTAGAATATTTTTGAGTTCCAGAATAATCTAAAACATCAAACAATAAAAGGCTGGAACATTCGAGAATACTCAAAGTGGCCGCAAAACTTAATTTTTTAAATTCCCTAATTTTTATTTATTGACTATTAATATGACTATTTGTATGACTATTAATATTTAAAGACCAGAATTCTAATCTCGTAACAGTTTTATTACACAATCTTTTATAAATGGAATAAAACAATTGTAATATTTAATTTTTTAATTTCTTATTCTTGACAGTTATTCAAAGTGCCCCTTAAAGAAATTTCTTGATTTTTCAAAGTTTTTCCTCATAATCCATGACTTTTCCCTGATTTTCCCTGACTGAAAAATTCCTTGATCTTTCCCTGATTTTCAGGTTCTAATTGACAGTGGCCACCTTGATATTCTAGATTAAGGCATAATCTAAAAAAGAACCTTTTATAGAATTACGAAATACTCAAGAACTTTCAAGATTTTGAAATATTAATAAATATCCAAAGAATTTAAAAAAAAATTTCTTTTAGCTCATATAAATTTTTGGATATCGCAGAAAATATTTTAATATTCACTGAGAGCACAAAGAAGATGGACGCACAAATAATAGTTTTATAATAAAAATATCAGAAGCAAAGCAAACGGATCATGGGGTCAAAATTGTTAACGTAAATTGATGTTCGATATTTAATATTAAAAAATATTTTTGCTTTAAATAACTCAGCTTTATAGAATAAATGCAGCCATTCGATAAATGTTGATAAAAATAAGTTTATAGGAGAAATATTGCAAAATAAATATTTCATATGCCGGAAAAATGAGAAGTAGGCTGGGTCAAAGTTGTGAATGATCATTTCAAAATATATTTTTATTATTTTATTATACAAATTACAAGTTTACTTCGAGATTTTAAATTCTAGAGTCAAGTTGCGTGTTTGAAATAGATTTAAAATGTAAGACATTGGCATATCAATGAAATGATACTTCGACATTCCCGAGTGTGAAGTTTGTTGTGCGAGCCAGAGACAAGTCGAAGGGGAGTTGTAGGCAAGTCGGAGGCGAGCCATAAGCGAGCCGAAAACGACTTAAAAATGAGCCGATGACAAGTATTGTAAACTTCACAAGAGTTGGAACTGCCTACTTTCAGCACCTGGTGCACACGATATTTTTTGTAAGAAATGCAGGGAATTTTCGATTTGAGAAAAAATCAAATCAAATTTTCCGGAAATTTTTGAACATCAGAAATTTCGAGAAATGTTCGGAATTCTGGACATATTCGGTAAATTCATAAGTTACTAAAAATTTCCGGAAATTTAGGGTCTCCAAAGCTTTTCAGACGAAATGCAAAAAATTTCGGAAATTTATGGAAAATTGATAATTGACTGGAAATTTCAGGTATCCAAAAACTTCCAAAATTTTCGGTAATTTATGGTAATTCATCAGTAATTCATAGTAACTTATCACTTTGGATTGGTCCAATCACTATTCACTACTCACAATGAGTCTGTCAAGTATCAACTAATAATGAAGTGAGGTAATGATTCCGGCAGTCCTGGAAAGTAATTTTGATTCAAAATGCGCAAGCGCCATAGATAGAAAAACTAACCTTGCTCCGAGAGCGCAAGCGCAGCAGCTACATAAAGTCTTTTTATAACTACTTTTTACCACGTTTTCGGAATTGGTCACTTCCCGCACGCCATTCATGCCTCGAAAATCGACCATTTCGTGCATGTGTTACAAAAAATGCATTATCTTAGCAGAAATTTTCAAAAAAATATAATCATCATACTTCAATCGGATATATTTCAAGACCCAATCGCCTTCGAATAATAGCACGACAAATTCTCCCACTTAAGTCATAATTTCGTCCATCCTCTTAAAGCAGGGGTACCAAATTATGAAAAATTAAATATTCCTCAAATGAAATATTCCTTCAGACTTTTAATTCTTAGGTGTACGCCTTGGCATAAACCGTTGACGCGTTTCGCACGTATCGCGTGGCATGATGGCGAAAGATGGGGCAGTGAAATAGAGAGAGGGATAGAATTGAAGGGAAAAGAGAAGAGTTTTGCAGGAGAAAGACGGAAGCGTAAGTGAGAGAGAGAAAGAAAAAGAGGAAGGGGTTGGTGGACGTGATAGGGTGGGTGAGACGTGGGGGGAGGGTTAAGGCGACTTGATATCAACTCAGAAGAGAGGGAGAGACGCAATGAAGTGACGAGCGTCGAGATAGGAGAGGAGAGGCTCGCGGTGAGAATTAAAAAGAGAGAGAGACAGAGGGACTTAAGGCCCAGCATTTTCCCCGTAGACTGGACCACAGGCGGCCATCTTGTTCTGATGTCTGCCTACCATGTAGGTGTACGCGTATCGTCTTACGTGTATCTCACTTCCAATGCCCCAACGCTCTACCTTTTCATTTACCATCCTCTCAACAAATGCTATTTGCTATTCATTACAATTGTGATGAAAGTTTTATGCACTCACATTTCACATGTTTCGTAAAATTACGGAACTTTAATATTCTCAAGACAATATTTACTGATTTCAAGTAGGGAAAAGGTGCCTAAGAAGGGCCCCCCTCAATATTTTTATATCAAAATAATATATTCATCAAGTATTTAGGTAGATATATGCTCAGTAGCTTTCTAGTCAGTTACAGAGTGATTTTTTTCAACTATGCGAGCAAATTAACAAAAACAGAAAGAAAACATTATTTTAGCAGTTTAGATTATGAATTTTTACCCAAAAATAGAAGCAGTAATTCAATATTTTGTATTAATTTAAAACTATAAGCAATTGTTATATCATATAGACAATTTTCTAAGCTTTCAAGCTGTCACGTGTTTTTTATTAATTTTGATATTATTTAAAAACACAGTGTAACATAACTGCTGATACAGCCGGTAAAAGTAGAAATTCAAATTTTCCACCAATAAGAGACAACCTATTCTAACCTCACTTAATCTCTGTCTGCTTTTAGATCACCAACACGAAATTCTTAAAAACATCTTGCTTCTTCGCATTATCAGGGTGGCCGTTATTATCAAAGAAAAAAATTTCCGGCCATTTCCTATTTTTTCCCGGTTCGAAAAAAATTATTACGGTCCTTGAAATTGAAGAATTCGAACTCTTAGAGCTAAAAATATTTTTATTTGAAGTAATAAAAACTGAATTGCAAGTCAAAGCACTTAAGGTGGAACTCTCTTGTATTGTGAAGTTTCAAAACTGCAGCTAAACAAATTTTTAATTCAAATGCTCAATAATTTAGACATATAAAATGAAAGCTTTCAACAACTTTTAATTGAACAATTTTAACTTTAAAGATTTCACAAGGATTCAAAAACATTTGAACAGATTTAAAGGAAATTCGCAATGGTTTTGAATATTTCAAAAATTTCGCAGACTTCCAAGATTTCAAAAAATTTCAAAAGATTTCAAAATTTTTTAAAAGATTTCAGAGATTTCAAAATAATTCAGAAGATTTCTCAAAGATTTCAAAGATTTCAAAATATTTCAAAAGTTTTCAAAGATTTCACAAAGATTTCAAAGATTCCAAAAGATTTCAAAGATTTCAAACTATTTCAGAAGACTTTAAAGATTTCGCAAAGATTTTAAAGAACTCAGAAAGACTTCAATAAATCTCAAAAGATTTCACAAGGATTTTAAAAATGTAAGCTTTGAAAGATTCCAAAAGATTTTCAAAAAAAAATTTCAGTGATTCCAAAAAATTTCAAAATGTTTCTGAAGAATTCAATGATTTCGCGAAGATTTTAATGACTTCGTTAAGATTTCAAAAGTTTCAAAATGATTTCAAAGATTTCAAAAGATATCAAAGATTTCGCAAAAATTTCGAAGATTCCAAAAGATTTTAAATATTTTCGAAGATTTCAAAGATTTCGGAAAAATTTGTAATATTTCACAAAGATTCAAAGATCTTAAAAGATTTCAGAGGTTTCAAAATATTTCAGAAGACTTAAAAGATTTCGCAAAGATTTTAAAAATTTCAGAAAGATTTTCAAAAATTTCAAAAGATTTCAAAGATATAAAACTATTTCAGAATATTTAAAAGATTTCGCAAAGATTTTAAAGATTTTAGCAAGATTTCAATAATTTCATAAAAATTTCAATAAATTTCAAAAGATTTAACAAAGTTGCAAAATATTTAACATGGATTCCAATGATTCCGAAAAATTTCAAAATGTTTCTGAAGATTTTAATGATTTCGAGAAGATTTTAATGACTTCGTTAAGATTTCAAAAATTTCAAAAAGATTTCAAAAATTTCAAAATATTTCAAAAGATATCAAAGATTTCGCAAAAATTTCGAAGATTCCAAATGATTTCAAATATTTCAGAAGATTTCAAAAAATTCGCAAAAATTTTAAACATTTCACAAAGATTTCAAAGATTTCGAAATATTTCAGAAGATTTTAAAAATTTCAAAAGATTTTAAAAGTGTTAGCAAAGTTTTTAAATATTTCACAAAGATTTCAATAAAGATTTCGAAAATTTCACAAAGGTTTCGAAGATTTTAATGATTTCAAAATATTTCAGAAGATTTCAAAGATTTCGCAATGATTTTAAAAATTCCAGAAATTTCAAAAGATTTTACAAAGATTCCAAAGACTCCAAAAGATTGAAAAATTTTAAACTTTTATAAACTGAACTGTTCAAAGACTTTTAATTAAAAAATATTAATCCACGCTATCATTTTCAATGCTTTAAAGTGAAGAACAAATTAATAAGTTTGTAAATGTTCAAAATGATATCATCTTAAGCAATTTTAATTTAGAAACATTTAAAGGTGAACGATTTTATTTTATATTTAACTAAACACTTTTTAAATTAGAAGTTAAATTAATTTATTTCAAGTCGTTTCAAATTAATAATTGTTCCGTTGTTATTTAAAAATCAAAATTCAACACTTTCACTTATGAATTAAAATTTTTTACACTGAACCATTAAAATTGTAACGTTCAAAGTCTGAGTTCTTTTTTTTAATTAAAAAATTTCGAATTGATTGGGTTAAAAATGGAATATTTTAGGCTCAAACAATTTTTCAATAAGATTTGAAATTTAATGAAAGCATTTATTTATCAATCTGTTAATTTAAAATTACTTACAAATTGAAAATAATTATAAAGTTCCAATTGGACGTTTACATTTGTTTAATTACTAAGGCTTTCGAATTGAAACAGTTCAATTTTCATCGTCAAAAACTGTAAATTGTTTAATTTTGAACAGATTCAGAATCGTCTTGTAAACTAATTTATTTATTTATTCATTTTAACAGATGATCAACATGGAAACGTTTTTTAATCAAAAATTTCAATTTCAAATGCTTTTAATTTTTAGTTGTTCAAGTTTTCGAAGCTGCATTTTGAAATTCTTTAAATTGAAAATGTTCGCTTAGAAATGAAGACCTAAAATAGAACATTTTTAAAATAAAAGATTTTAGAATTGCGCATCGTAAACTGAATGATTGTATGATTGAAAAAGTTAACAATAATAATCTCAGGATTATATCTTATTTTTCAGGATATTTATAATTTTACAACTCTCCATAAATTTCTACTTCTTTTTACCTTTTCTAATACTCTTTTCATAACTGGCATTATTCAATGCTTATTTCACGTTTTATGACGTATTTTGCATACATAATGCATTATCAAGGTACACAAATGTTTAAACAATGTACAGCAAATAAAATTCATCAATCCCAAGTATTAAATCAAATAATTTTTATAGTTTGTAGAAGAGGCCCGTCTAAGGAAATCGGGTTCCTAAGACGGGCCATTTGACATATATTTTTCAAAATCAAATTTTATTACCTTCTAAAGAAATTTTGAAATTTTGTACATATGAACTTAATTAAAGAAAGAACAAACTTTAATGTTAGCGATTGCTCTTATATCTGAGGTTACTTGAAATCGAGAATTTTCATCAAATACGAAGAAACTCTAAACCCTTTTTTGAAAACACCCCAATTTTTCCGAAAGAAAAAAATTCTCAACATTAGGTTCGACTCTCAGAACCTTTATAATAAAAAAAAAGTAAAAAGTAAAAAGTACCATCATAAATTTTAAACGCCAGATCGTTATAAAGCATTCAAATCCTCTCAGGTGCGATTTTCAAGGCCTGTTTAAAGTTTTTGTTTCACTTTAGCGAAAAGATCTTTCCTCTTTGAATTTTAAGGATCATTTTTGTCCATATCTACCTCTTCCGCTTGAGGATCCACAAACTCGTGGCGGTCTAAAATTTTGTTTTTATTTACCCCCTGGTTATACAATTATTCCGCGGAGAACACTAATCGTATGTAAACTTAACGGCGTTCGAGATGATCGGGTAGCTTTCACACTGAAGTAATGTATATTTTCGTTGTCGTGCCCGCTACTTTTTTCTGTCCGTGATGCGCTCGCCCTTCTCTGAAAGGCTCACGAGACTTGTAATTTTCTCCAAGCAAAGCGAAAAGGGATTTCGTGTCGAAGAATATCCTTGTCTCTCTTTTACGTCCTCCGATATTTGCCTCAACTACCAAAGGCCCTCTTTTTCCCAATAATGAATACGTTTCCGATGCAACGGTCAGGAATTCGTCTGGACTTTGAGTAGGGGAGAGTGGGGATACTTAAACCACATTTTTTGTTAGTCGCTTCATCTTTCAAGAGAATCGTCACAAATTATGTTCTACATATTCATATGTTAGACCAAACATTCATTAATAACTTCTAGAAGTATTCTAAATAAATCTGGTATCTTATGAAAATTGACATTTTACAAAAACATATTTTTTGGTTCAAGTATCCCCACCTGTGGGGATACTTGAACCAGCCCAAGCAAACCAGAAAACTGCAGCTTGTCCCGAGCTATGTCATTCAACGCTCACAACGTCAAGATTTTTTATGACAATTTGCACTTGATTTACCAACGTGAGCCCAGATTTTCGGATCCTTCAAATATTTTCAATCTTGATGAAATCACTACAACAACTGTTCCCACTAAACCTTCAAACGTCATCGTTACTAACAATACTAAAGAAGTGTCTCGAGGTACGAGTGGAGAAAAAGGCACACTGGTAATAACATGTTGTTTTATCAATGCTGCTGGGAGTTCTTTGCCTCCTGCGATGGTGTTTCCACGAGTAAATTTCTTCCCGAAAATGCTCAAAAACTGCATTCCGAACACGCTAGGTCTTGCTAACAAAACAGGATGGATGACTGCGGATCTCTTTTTGGACGTTGTAAAGCACTTAATAAAATATTCAAACTCATTAAAGATGAAGCCGAAATTGTTGACTTATGATAACCACGAAAGTCACTTGTCTCTTGGAGTTTTGAATCTGGCTGAAGATAATGGTGTCACAATTTTGACTTTGCCACCCCACACTTTTCACAAACTGCAGCCATTAAACAAAACTTGCATCAGTCCATTCAAAGTTGCCTACAATCATTCCCTTGATTCAATGATCAAGTTATTGAAACAACAACTTATGATCTATGCAATTGCAGAATGCGTGCACTTCGCTCACGATTCTACAATAACTCCATCTCACATCAAATCGGGATTCGCTAAAACCGGGATTTTCCCATTCAATCCAAATAGATTTTCTACATCAGACTTCCTTGGTGGTGAATTCACAAACAGAGAAATGACCACAGAGGTCAACGTCGATAGACACTCGACAAAGCCAGCTCTAGAAAACGAAAATGAACCGGGAAATGAACGTGAAAAGTCGGCTGACCTCGATGATGATTTTTAGGAGGCTTCTTCTTCTTCTTTTACTTCTTCTCGATCAATTTTTTATCTGGACTATCCGTAGCGATGATAATTTTAGCTCGTTTTCTCATCTGAGTTAAAGTCTTTCGTGGTTTAGCTTTTGGGAATCCACGTTTTTCTTCTGGTGACTTTCCTGGAAGGAATGGACGCATGCGGTTTCCGAGCGGAATATCATCGAGGTCAGCCTACTTTTCACGTTCATTTCCCGGTTCATTTTCGTTTTCCAGAGCTGGATTTGTCGACTTTTTATCGGCGTTGACCTCTGGTCCCGACTTGATGTGAGATAGAGTTATTGCAGAATCGTGAGCGAAGTGCACGCATTCTGCAATTCCATAGATCGTAAGTGGTTGTTTCAATAACTTGATCATTGAATCGAGGGAATGATTGTAGGTGACTTTGAATGGACTGCAGCAAGTTTTGTCTAATGGCTACAGTTTGTAAGAAGTATGGGGTGGCAAAGTCGAAATTGTGGCACCATTATCTTTAGCCAGATCGAAAACTCCAAGAGACAAATGACTTTCGTGGTTATCATAAATCAACAATTTCGGATTCATCTTTAATGAGTTTGAATATTTTATGAAGTGTTTTACAACGTCCAAAAAGATATCCGCAGTCATCCATTCTGTTTTGTTAGCAAGACCCAGCGTGTTCGGAATGCAGTTTTTGAGCATTTTTGGGACGAAATTGACTCGTGGAAAGACCACCGCAGGAGGCAAAGAACTCCCAGCAGCGTTGATAAAACAACATGTGGTTACCAGTGTGCCTTTCACTCCACTCGAACCTTGAGACACTTGTTTAGTATTTTTGGCAGCGATGACGTTTAGAGGTTTAGTGGGAACAGTTGTTGTAGCGGTTTTATCAAGATTGAAAATATTTGATGGATCCGAAAATCTGGGCTCACGTTGGTAAATCAAGTGCAAATTGTCATACAAAATCTTGACGTTGTGAGCGTTGAATGACGTAGCTCGGAACAAGATGCAGTTTTCTGGTTTCCTTGGGCTTATGATTGGATATTATTTTTCAAGCCTAGCTCGAAAGCGATTTTTCGGCATTCCACGCTGCTTACACCAAAACCCATTTGTGAGCAACGAATGAGGTATTTACTGAAAACTCTCTCTTGCTCTTCAGAAAAGATTCGTTTTTTTGAAATCTGCAGTTAACTTTGTCTCCTATCCTTTTTTTTTTATTTTCGTGACATAACGGCGAAAAGTAAGATAAGGAATGTTGTGAGCTTTAGCTGCTTGACGAATGCTGTATTTATCATCAAAATAACAATGTATCGCTGCTTTCATGCTTTCAGCCGTAGTTAAACCAATTTCTGTTTTTCGTTTACAATTTCGCACAATTTTAAGGTCCTAATTAAGAAAACAGCGAAATTAAATTGTGGTTCAAGTATCCCCACAAAAAGTGGTTCATGTAACCCCACAGAACATACCACCTTGATCAAAAAGTTTTAGGACTCGTCACTGTGTGGCGCTCTCGTTCGGCCGATTTCAATTCTTCTTTTTT
>JAUMHM010000072.1:17027466-17054336 GCA_032362435.1 Melikaiella ostensackeni
TAGAGGCTGTCTCGGGTATGGCCTGCGATGACCGTGAGGCTCTTCCAAGAATTTCTATGATGCAAACAGTCAGGGCCGCATGAACCATTTCCAGTAGGAATACATAATATTAATTAACTGTATTTCATACAAACGTAGATTTTTGTTATCATAAAGGATGGACCTTTTTTAATAATGAAGACTATTTTATGAAATGAGAATTTTTCGCGTATAATTAAGAATAAATGCGAAATATGCACGCGAGTGTTTGAACTTCCCGCTTTGTAGCTAAGGAACTGCTTAACTTCGCTGAGCTCGCAGCGCCTCTCTTTCGCCCCCTTGGACTCCCTCATCAACGAATATAGCCAGAGGAAATTTTACAGAGACAATATATGGAAGACCGTTAAATGGAGGTTCCAGTGTATTACTATACATATACACAGTAAATCCTGAGATATAAAAAGCGCTGTAGCTCACCCTAGCGAAAGTTTTGGATAGGAATTCATTCCGAATCATTCAGAATTATTTCGAAATCTGTATCCGAACCAATCCGAATCAATCCGAAAAAGTTCTCAATTTCGTTCGATTCAAATCGGTTAAAAATTAATCAGACTCAATCCGTTTTGATCCAAACTTCCAATTCGAATCAATTCGAACCAATCCGAACCAATTTTTAAATCCGAATGAATCCGAGCTCGGATTGAAGAAGATTTATTCGGACTGAAAATCTGTTTAGATCAATCCGAGTTCGGATTGATTCAGATTCATTCGGATCTAAAATTTGATTCGGATTGAAAGTTTGGATTAAATCGGATTGAGTCGGATTAAGTTTTAACCGATTTGGATTGAACGAAATTGAGAAGATTCTTCAGATTACATCGGATTGATTCGGATTGGCTCGCATACAGATTTCGGATTCATTCATAATATCAAAATGATCCAATCTAGTGAATCAAAAAATCTACTAACTGCATTGTTTTTTTTCAAACAGGCGGAAAAGAATCATCCACAAATTACATTAGGCGTTTTTCTGAAATTGTCGTCCCCTCCCCCTTCCCCCACCCCCTGACCCACGTAAGATACCGTAACATTTGCACTAAGTGAGGTTGAAAGTTAAACTATTTTGTTGAAAATTCGTCTTTTTTTCTTATGAAATTATATTTTTACTGAAAATTTGATTACACTATTTTTTTTATTGAAAACTGATCTTTTTTTTGAAAATTGAACTGCTGATGGAAAATTTATGTATTTTGTTAAAAATTAATTTTTTGGTTAAGCATTCATCTCTTGCTTGGAAACTTAACTATTCTGTTGATACTTCGTTTTCTTGGTTGAAAATTGATTTTTATATTTAAAAATTCAACAATTTTGTCAAAAACTCATTCTTTTTGGTTAAAAATTCTATTGTTTTGTCATCCTCTTTAATTGAAAATTAATCTGTTTCAGTAGAAGATTAATTTATTTTGTTGAAAATTCGTCTTTCTTGGATGAATTTGAAACAGGTATCAAATATTACAGTTTTCGTTTATCATTAATCTTTTTTGGTTGAAGATTCATCAATTAATTTGAAAATTAATCTTTTTTAGATCAAAATTTAACTCTTTGGTTTAAAATCATGTATTTTGTTGATAATTCATCTTTCTTTGATAGAAAATAATCTTCTGGGTTGAAAATTTATGTATTGGGTTGAAAATTCGTCTTTTTTGGTAGAAAACTTATTTTATTGGTTGAACATTCATATTTTCGGGCTTAAAATACAACTGTTTTGTAGAAAATTTGTCTTTTTGCCTTGAAAATTCAACATTTTGGAAAACATTTTTTTCTTTATTAACTGAAAAATCTTTCTTGGTTGGAAACTCATATTTCTGGTTGAAAATTTATCTATTTGGATAAAAATGCATCTATTTTGTTTAATATGCAATACTTTTATTTGAAATTTCAGGACTTTCTGCTACACTTTCCTCTACGTTATACTTGGTTTGGATTTTCTTATGTAAGATCTTTCAATGCCCCCAAAGAAGAAATGTATCTCGAAACATACGGTGCTATAAGGTGAACATTGACATATTATACTTGTATCAAGTGTCAACGTTCAGTTGTCAATTATAATATTTTGATACCAAATCTGGATCATTTTAATCAACTAAGTATCAGTCGGCTGCAAATCACTTTGATCCAAATTAAAAATGAAAGTAAAACTCCAGGATATTCTGTGTATTGATTTCACAATTTAAATTTAATTTCAAGTATACAAAATTTAACAAATACAAATTACAGGCTTTCGAAATTACGCAATTTCACATTTTAAACGTTTTTAAATTATAATAATTTAAAAGTGAAGCATTCGAAATTCAGCAATTTTAAAGTAAAGCCTGCTTTTACAACCAAGCTTTGAAATTGAACAATTAAGATTAGAGTCGCAAACATGAAGATTTTAAATTGTTTTCTAAAAGTCTTCTTTTTCAAGCTTTAGCCTGTCCAGCGGATGAGTGATCCTATTCAAATAAGACGAGAGATTGTACCTTGCTAGTGTAGTGCGTAACGTGCTCGATTTAGAGCTTGGCAGTTAGGGTTCGATTCTCCGTGCTGCGAGTTTCGATTTTTTTTTTAAACTTTTTTCTGCAACATTACATCACATGTATACTAATATTACAATAAATGTATGGCAATATTACAATACCAGCATGTGCAAACTACAAAATCATGTATTGGAACGTTACCTTACGTCTCGAAAATAATTTTCCAATACATTTGATGTAAAGTTACAACAGAAATTCTTAGCCGTGCAGAAGAAGATATAATTTTTCAGCATTCAAAACCGCAATCTCCAATTTTTCACCATTTTTTTCTTGTCGTAAAAGAACTGCGCCAAAGATCCCTTTCATGTTTCGGCCGGCTATCTAGCTTAGAATGAAGAATAAGCTAAAAAAGAATTCGATTTCTACGACTTGGAAGATTCCAAAGCAGAGTTGGGGGAGAGCGGGGAAAAAAAGGAAAGGTCTTGGAATTCGAGAACGATCCCGCGCCTGGCAATAAACGTTAGTCAACGTGAGATTTGAAAACACGCGGCATCGCGGCGACGTATAACGCGCATGATTCACTGAAGCCCTAAAATAGAAATGATGCTCGTCGTAATTGGCTAAGATTTCGGCCTTAAATCTCGCACGAATTGCTGCATCACCGGGGACGCGAATCTCGATGAAATTTGCTGGATTTTACGATCTTCAATTTATCGCCCACCAAGTTCTAGCAGTGGATCTTAAATTTCTTTAGATTCTGATCATTAATGGCTATAATAAATATAAATGTAGAGTCGACTAAGAACTGTACCTTAACGGAACGGAAACAATGTCTATTGCTTTATGTCTCTGTTTGTTAAATTTGAAAGAGAAACTTTTGAAAGCATAAACTCTAACAAAGTCATCTTGTGTAACAGAAAATTGAACAAAAAGTCTTTAAAATGAGTAAAGTATGTTCCCAAAGATCAGTCAGAGAGGCTTATGAGGGACTAAAATGTAAGAAAGGAAAAAGAGGGAAAAAGGGAAGAGATCTTTATAATTATATATATTTTATAAATTTTGTATTAATTAGAATCTAAGACTGGAACTTAAAATTAATTTTCTAGAAAAAACTAATTTTATCTTTTTTATGAGTTGATCTTCAAAATCTTTTTTGCAAAATTTTGTATTTTCTACTGTTTTTGGTATTTATGAAGCCAAAAACCTATCCTATTGTTTATATGATAAATTTTTCTCGGAAAATATACATCTCGCCCCATCCCCTCTTTCACTATATCTATGTAAATTCGTGATGAAATTAATCAAAATGTAAACAGTACTTCTAATAAACTGATTTTGTTTTTTATTGTCTCTTAATCCATTATGCACGAAGAAATTATTATTTTCTTCTTGTTTCTGACTTCGTTAGAGTTTTCGTTTTTAAAAGTTTCTCTTTCAAATTTAACAAACAAAGACATAAAGCAATCGACTTTGTTTCTGTTCCTTTAAGGCACAGTTCTTAGTCGACTCTACAAGTTACTGATCTTGGCAGAAAGTGATCACTTTTCCTCTCATACTCATACATATATGATTTTAAAGATACAGGTAGTAATTTTCTATAAATTGACTTTTGCGATACATTCTATCTTCAAATATATACAATAAAATGTTTTATAACTTGAAACATTTTTGTCCAAAGAAAAAAAAACAAAATAAATCTCCTTTAGAAATAAAGAAGCACAAACTTATCTTTAGATATCAAGAATAAAAATATTTTTATCAATAGGGATGTTATTACTCCGAACTGACTTCTTTTATGTAATTTTGTGCATTTGAATCATTTAAAGAGTGAAACGACATTTTTAAAATTAAAAAGTTTTTAATGTACCACAAAAGTGATGCAATAGCGTCCTGGTACCTACGAGTAAGTACCAGGTCGTACCAAAAGTAGGGTTGCCAGAAGGGTGTACATGTGTTGCTTAGACGCATTGATAAAAGCCTTTCTAGAAATGAAAGCAATATCCTCGCTACCTGTAGAAAATGATAGTCAGAGGGGAATACACTAAGAATATTTATATATTCTTTGAAATGGTCTTTTTCTCATAGATTTATTATTTGTTTTAAGTTTTTAATATACCATTAAAGTGATATGAGTAAATTTTTGTTGATAAGGATGTTATTACTCATAACTGACTTCTTTTGTATAATTTTGTGCATTCAAAGAGTGAAATGACATTTTTACAATTAAAAAAATTTTAATGTACCACAAAAGTGATATAATAGCATCCTGGCATCTATCAAAAGTAGGGTTGCCAAAAGGGTGTACATGCGGTTTTACTCAATTCTTACATATCTTTTGTACACCTTTTGGTCACTAAACACATTTGTTTTGAGGAACAGGAGATGGTTTATATTTTTAATGTGATTTTTGACGGATAAAAATGTTCTTACTATATGAAACTGATGAGGCATGAATCGAAGCAAGCGAAAGGTTTTTCTTTTGTTTATTTATAACATGGAGTACGCTCAATACATAAGTGTTTTACTAGACCAGATAATCGACAATTTTTCTTTCACCTCTCACATTAATATACATTAGTATTATATTTAATAAACTTTGTAAATTATTTTCAATCACATTACAACGTATATTAAAATCCATATACATTCAGCAGACTGACACTCAGTTGATTAAAATGGTTCAGATTTGGTATCAAAATTATCATTGACAAGTGAACATTGACATTTGATGCGTGTAACAAATTTCAATTTTCATTTTACAGTACCTTATAGCACCTTAGTCGTCATCCAAAAATTACGCAATGTGATTTTCCAAAATTTGTGACCCCATCTGCTCAAAAAAAACTTGCTAAGATTTTATAAACTTAGAGAACGAACATACATATAAATTCTGTTAATTACATAAACGAACTAAATTAAACAATTAAATAAGTTTGCGAAGAGAAATTTTCAGTTTTCTTACATGATATTTCGAAAGTATTAAAAATAAACTTCAGTTTTCATTTAAACTATTATTCTTTAGTCTATAAATTATGGCAATTTTCATTTTTTTATCGCAGGAACTACACAGTCTTTCCCCAATGCCCTCTTGTACCCTTTTTCTCGTTTTCAGCTTAAATGGGATCTAGATTAATAGAATTCAATAAGAAAATCCAAATATTTTTCTTTAAAAGTTTATTATTTTTCGATGAAAAATCTACTACTATATTTTTGGTTGAGGATTCATCTTTTATGATAAAAAATTTTATCATAAATTTGAAAATTCCACACTTTAATTAATTTTTTTTTCTTTCCGAATTGAAAATTTTTGTTCGGTGTAAAATTTAACTATTTTGTTAAAAATTTGTCTTTTTAGTGGAATTCAACTCTTTTCTTATTAAAATTAAATTATATTTTAGTCAAAATATCAACTATTACATGTTTCGTTTAGAATTTATCTTTTTTGCTGGAAAATTTGAGTACTTAGTTGAAAGTTGAACTACTTTGTTAAAAATTGATTTTTTTGTCACAGATTCATCATTTTAGTTGAAAGTTCTTATCTTTCGTTAAAATTCAACTATTTCGTTAAAAATTATTTTTTTTTGTTGAGAACTTATCTTTTTCGGTAGAAAATTCCACTATTTAATTGAAAATTCATGTACTTTGTCGAAAATCCGTATTTTTTGGTAGAAATATAATTTTCTTGGTTGAAAATTCAATTATCTGGTTGAAAATTTATGTATTTTGTTAAAAATTCAACTATTTTGTTGATGTATTTTGTTGAAAATTCGTTTGGTTGAAAATTAATCGGTTTTAGTAGAGGATTCAACAATTTTATTGAAAATTCGTATTCTTGGTAAAAAATTAATCTTATTAGTTGAAAATTCAACTATTTGGTTAAAAATATATGTAATTTGTTGAAAATTCGTTTTTTCTGGTCGATAATCAATCTTTTTGGCTAAAAATGCAACTGCTGGGTTGACAATTCGTTCTTTTGATAGAAAATAATTCCCCTTGGCTGAAAATTCAACTGTTTTGTTGAAAATCTATGTTTTATTGAAAATTTCTTTTTTTTTCGTAGAGAATTATTCTTTTTGGGTGAAAATGCAACTGTTTGATTGAAAATTAATCTTTTTTGATTCACAATTCAACTATTTTGTTGAAAATTCATCTTTTTTGGTAGAAAGTTAGTTTCTTTTTTGGTTGAAAATTTATATTTTTCAGTTGAAAATTCAACTATTTGGTTGAAAATGTATGTATTTTGTTCAAATTACATCTTTTTCGGTTGAAAGTGAAACTATATCGTCAAAAATTCATTTTTTGCGATGAAGATTCATCATTTAATTTAAAAATTCATCTTTTTGATTGAAAATGTAATCATTTTATAGAAAAATCTTTTTTTCGTTGGAAAATTAATTTTTTTAACTGAAAATTAAACTACTTCATCTACGGTAGATAATTAATCTTTTTTGAGTTGAAATTTCAACTATTTAGCTGAAAATTGATTTATTGTTTGGCAAATTAATCTTTTTTATTAAAAAATTCGAATATTTGGTTGAAAATTTCTGTGTTTTGTTGAAACTTTGCCTCTTTTGGTTGAATTCAATTTTTTATGATTCAAAATTAAAATCTTTTTTGGTTGAAATATCAACTATTAGATTTTACGTTCGAAATTCACCTCTTTTGATTGTAAATTCAAATACTTGGTTGAAAGTGGAACTACTTTGTTATAAATTCATTTTTTAATTGAAGATTCATCATTTTAGTTGAAAATTTTAATATTTTGATGCAAATTCGTTCTTTTTATTATTGGAAATGTACCCTCTTCAGTCGGAAATTCAAGTATTTGGTTTAAAATTCGTCTTTTTTAGTAGAAAATTCATGTTATTCGTTGAAAAATTGTCTTTTGCGGTGAAAAATTTTATTATTTTGTTTATAGTTTAACTATTTCGTTAAAAAGTCATCCTCTTTGATTGAAAATTAATCTATTTTATATGAAGATTCAACTATTTTGTTGAAAATTCGTCTTTCTTGGTCGGATTAAATTATTCTAGGTATAAAATTGAAATTCTTCATCATTGAAGTAACAACTGTTACAATTTTCGTTGAGAATTTATATTTTTGTATTGAAAATCTAACTACTTGGTTGAAAGTGGAACTACTTTGTTAAAAAATCATTTTTTTTATCGAAGATTTATCCTTTAAGTTCAAAAAAAATTGGTCGGAAAATTGACAAAATCTATTTTGTAGAAAGTTAGTCTTTTTTGGTTGAAGATTTATATTTTTTAGTTGAAAATTCAACTATTTGGTTGAAAATGTATTTATTCTGTTTAAAACTGATCTCTTTTGGTTGAAAGTGAAATTAATTTGTTAAAAATTCATTTTTTTGGTTGATCGTTCATCATGTAATTTAAAAATTCATCTCTTTGTTTTAGAATCTATTTTATAGAAAATTCTTTTTTTTATTAAAAATTAATCTTTTTAACTGAAAATTTAGCTGCTCTATTTTTGGTTAAGAATCAATCTGTTTTACTTACTTTACCTACTTTACTTACTTTACTGTTGAAAATTTATACATTTTGTTGCTAATTATTCTTTTTTTGGCAGAAAATTAATCTTCTTGCTTGAAAATTCATCTTTCTGGTTGAAACTTCATCTGTTCGCATAAAAATGCAATACTTCAACTTAAACTTTCTGGATTCTAAAGCGTTTTAAGTTAATTCAAGTAAAAAATGTCTCCTTTTCGTCTTCTTGAAAAAAAATAATGCGACTGTTGGTTGCTAAGATTGTGAAGTTGGGCTAGTAGATTGTTTGATTCACTTAATTGGATCATTTTCATATTAAATGGAAGATTGAGTTGAGACTCTGCACTTTCGAAACCTCAGAATTTACTGTGTATGCTTCAGCCTCATAAGCGAAATTTTTAAAAAGATTAAAAACTATATTTAGTCTTTTTCATTTAGCGACGTTTTTGACTCTTGAACAAATTTTTAAAAAGAATTTTCATTATCTCTGATATTTTTCAAGAATAGAAGTTCCAAATTTCTTCAACAAAATGTAGATAAAGATATAACAAACCTGTTGAATTGTTAACTCAATGGGCAAAAGTTTCATCCTCCACTTAAAAATTTAAACTTATCGTTACATTATGAAATCATTACAACCTATAGATACCGGAAGCTGTGAGTAAAGTGACAAAAAAGGGATTTGGTAGAGCACATGAAATGGATTACTCTTAGCTATTGAATAGATACGGATAATTATCATAACGGGAAATGTCGTGTAAATCGTTGATAACGGCCGTTGTGTAATCATTCCTTATCTGCGGGAATAATTATCGCTGCCACCTCGCTTTGCTTGAACTATGTAGTCTAATTTAATTCCCTCTCCATAACGGTTATATCGCGTTATTCTTCTGTAAGAATTAGTGGATTGGATTAGATTTAATAACGCCAGGCAGCACACAGTAATTAAATCGGTTTCTAAATCAAATGTTAATAAATAGCAGATCTAAAGGAATTGAGAAAAAAATCAGTCCCGCCGTCTAGCCGGTCGATAGTGGGAAAATAATTAATAAAATATCAGCGCAGCGTTATCGCCAAGCAAAGCATACAACGTGAGGAATAATGCTATAAGTATATTATTTAGATGGCGAGTTTACATTGGCCTCACCTATGTAAATTGCCAGCTAAGTTGAGACAGATCTGGATGTCAGCAAATTTTGATTTAATAGATCATTTCCACATACCTGTAACAGAAAAATATTTCAAACTGACAATGATTTATATTTATTATTAATGATTAATTTTTGCCCAATAAGAAAGTAAAAAATGGTCTGTTTGTATTAATTTCTTTTTAAATTAAGGTTTTTGATCAAGTGGATAGATATAATCAACAACATAAGTTTGCTGACTAACTGCACAAAACTGCTGATGAGCTCTTAAAATCTGGCCAAATAAATGAATCTATGAATAAGCTTCGTTAACCTAATGATCAGGAACAGGATTCTACGACTTGAGGAAGTGAATCTACTGAAATTTTGTGCGCAGAAAATATAAAGTTTATTGTTATAACAGAAAAGAAACAATAAGGGATTATAAGTATCTTTTAAAAATTTGAATCAGTGTATGGTACTAACCCAAAAAGTTTTCCTGATTTCTCTCCAAAACAGCAATGTGTCATTAGTCGTCTTTTATGAAGTTTGACAAATAAATTACACCGGAACTAATTTCGCAGATTTTATTAACTCATTACGCTATTAACTTTTAAAATACCCCAAGTATAACTTTCAGTTAAGCTAATCAATCTATAAACGGTTTCTATTTTTTTTAGAACTATATCTACATGTTTATTTTACTGCCACGCAAAACAAGAAAACCGGTGTAATTGACATTTGGGATTTGGCACCTGATTCGCAATTGTTTCTAATATATTTCGATGGAAACCAATTGTGAAACTGGTACAAAATCTCGAATGTAAGATTAGAGGAAAATAATTAAGAACGATTATTACCATTTTATAGTTATTCATAAAACCAGTCAAGTAGCTCTGAAATAACCGAGTCAACTTTCATTAAAGACTTTGACAAATTGACAACGTTGACCCTAAAAATTCTCTTTTAATGACATTTTTACTGATACGAGATTTTTCTTTTTTTTTTGTTTCAGGTATGTATCAGATTTTGCTTCTGTTCTTTGATTCTCATTCACATCAACGTCTCAAGGTATGTAGGAGTGAATAGTCTAGTGAAGGCCATTATATTATTAGGAATCATTCTTACTGCTTTTCCTTTTATTGTATTGTTTTATATATTATGAAAAATATAGTATCCTTACCTAAATACATATTGCAGTACATCCAATCAAACCTGCGGAATTTGATCCTTAGCGAATTGCTAAATCTCAGTAGTTTTCCCTTAAGAACAAATACGTGTGTGCTAATTATTAGCATTGGCTCTATATCTCCTTCTAAAAATAGAAGGGATTGTCGGAAGCTAATATCATAATTGTGTATTCCCTAAGCTGAGGTTGTGACTTTGATCATGGAATAATCAACCCGCATCTTTGTTTTTCCATAGAAACAGTAAACACATTGTTTCTCTAACAGAAAATAAAACATAGTAATGACTAGCATTGAATTCTGTAGATATCCCTAAAACAATTATCTATTACATAACTCAGCACTCTTGAACTTTGATCCTAAGCAAATCAATTCATCCCAATATTTATCCTCAACAACAACCATCTCTGCTAACTTTTTTTATTGTTATCTCTTGACCAAGACTAGGACTTTGATGTTCATCAAATCAACCCATATAATTTGTGGATATGGGTCTTTGAAACACCATCCGTATATACATGGTTGTTTTTAGGGAAAAGTATCAAGATGAAATGAGTTGTTAAAGTAAGCTAGATTGATAGTTGGATATCCCTAGTTCAAACAACAATACAAATCTGATGATAATGTCCTCTTGAAATACCATAGCCCCCGAATATAGCGTCTATACATTCGTCAAAACTCTTGAACACCGTTCAACAATCGGACACTAAATAAAGCTCAAGGTCCATCATTAAAACTCAACTCATTCCGGCTTTGTCCGTAAGATCCACATTGTCCAAATTCAGCATATTTCGCGAGTTGGATTCTATCAAGTCAGGTTTAGACGAAGCATTTTGGAAGTTTTTGGATATATCTTGTTGGTTATTTTAGATGCACGGAATACTGAACTCGGGGGAAGATTGATGTCTATTTTAAATGAAATGAGAATGATTGAAACACAGAGTGCAACAGCAGATAATTCAAAAATAATTTGATATTATCAGTTGTAAGATAATACATATTTTTTCTTTTGGAAAAGTGTCAAATTTTGCAGGTTAAGGTTTAGGAAAACAGGTCTAAATGAAATCTGACAACAATAATTTTATATTTTCGGGACAATGGTTTTTCGTCAAAATGTTCAATGGTATCAACAAAATTTTGTAGTAGATGGTTCGTCAGCAGATGTAGTAGTTATTTTTCTTGAATTCTGATCCTAAGCAAATCAATTGATCCCAATATTCATCTTCGAAAATCTTTGAAAGATCATCCGTATATACGTGATTGTTCTTAGGGAAAAGTATCAAGATGAGCTGAGTTGTTAAAGTAAGCTTGATTGATAATTGGATATCCGTTATTTGAACAACAAGACAAATCCGATGATAATGTCCTCATAAAACGCCACAGCCTCCGAATATAACACGTACAAACAAAACCCGCCAAAACACTTGGACATCATTCAACATTCAGACACTAAATAAAGCATAAAGTCCATCATTAAAAGTCAGCTCATCCCGGTTTTCTCCGTAAGATCCACTTTGTCCACATTCAGTATTCAGCATTCCTTCCAAACTGGACCAGAAGATCGACTTAGGCACGAGTTTGCAAGAAGTAAAACTGGTAGCCAAATCCCTGGTCGGATAAGAAGCGTCCGAGGTCTTTCCGGTCCAGGAGGATCTGTTGACGAGGAAGCTGGTTCCGATGAGACTGGTCTAACGGTAACGCCTCCAAGGATAACCTCGACCAACGGGGTTGTCACAACAACAACAAGTGGCGCCTTGCAACCACTTCTACCGGTGGTTGCTGCCGAGTGAGAGAGAAACGGAACAGGCGAATCTGGCTAGGTCAGCGTGCTCGAGACAGAGAGAAAGAGAGAAAACGAGAGATACATAGAGAGGGAGACTCGAGGAACAAGTGCAGACCTGGTCTCGAAGTCGGCGGCAGCAGGCGGTGCAGACAGGTTGTCCAGATTCCACGGAAGGTCGTTTGCTTTGCTTACCGCGGGTCGCGACGGTTGCTGGCTGCAGACTTGAACGTCGCCACTTGGGGGCTTGGGCCATACTTAGACTCGGCATCTCAAGTCACACATACAAGCTCTGCTGAACCTGATTGCGTGTGGCTAGACCATCCGATCGCGTGTACCACCTGAGAGAAGCACACCAGCGAGCCTCCAGAGCTGCTTATGTAGATCGTGTACCACCCACACACATAGAGAGAAAAAGCCTCGCTTATTGGTTGCATCTGGATTTGTGTGTATGCCTTTCATAGATAGGAAACGTGTAGGCGGCTTTGCTGAATCAATGTGTGCGAACGTCGAACGAGACGATTGGGAAGGGCGGAGAGACACCGGATACCAGATTATATACTGGCTTGACTCCTGCCAGCAGAGAAAGCTACTACACTCGTTTGAGGCTTTTACCTTCTCAAGTTGTGTGAGTCTACAAACATCAATTCAAGAAGCAGCTAGAGATTCGCAGCAGGAATGTATCACGTATTTGACACCAGTCACCTTGGGCTCGAAAATTATTTCGTAAGGATCATCGGCTGATTGACAAATATCTCGTAGTTATTTCAGGCGTAAGGGATCTTGAACTCAGAGAGAAAATGATGTCTAATTTAAGAGAACTGAGAATGATTGAAAGAGAGATTGGAAGAATCTCGGGTGAATTTCTCCTTGCAACAATGAACAAATAGGCAAGATAGGTTATAGGAATTGTTTCTCCCTGGTTGGAGATGATTGTTTGGAGTAACAGATTGTCGATAATTGAAAGACGACATGAGATTTTTCTCAAGAAGAAGAGCTAGGAAGAATTGAGAGGTGCCCATTAAATTTCGCAAATTGGATTCTATCAAGCCAGGTTTAGACGAAGCATTTTGAAAGTTTTCGGATATCTCTTGTTGGTTATTTTAGGTGCAAGGGATATTGAACTCAGAAGAAGTTTGATGTCTATTTTAAGTGAATTGAGAATGATTGAAACATAGATTGCAACATTAGATAATTAAATTATACTTTGACATCATCAGTTGTGAGATAATACCTTAAGGTTTAAGAAAGCAGGTCCAGCTGAAATCTGACAACAATAATTTCCGATTTTCGGAACAATGGTTTTCCGTCAGAATGTTCAATGGTATCAACAAAATTTTGTAGTAGATGGTTCATCAGCAGATGTGGTAGTTATTTCCCAACATGATCTCTGACGGAACTCCCGAAAATACTCTTGAAAAACTGGTATTCTTTAGCACATCTCCAAAAATGTTCTAAACCCTAAAGATCCCTTAGTCTATCTATTAAAAAATCTGGAGATCTCTGGTGTATGTACAGAAATCCAGAGATTTCGAACGTGTAATTAGAATTACCAACTCAAGAATCGATAATGACTTCAACACCGATGAACAACAACGGTGAACTTCAAGGTTCACCGTCCTCTCTGTACCCTTCAAAAACGGTTTCAATAGAAAGGAAGAGTAAGAAAAGGAAAAGGAGAGTCGCAGCTGCCGGACAGCGAATCTCTGGTTCCTTCTTTTTTCACTTCTGAAGGACAGGCTCGACGGGAGTACAATCGGCTGAAATTAACAATTCTTGTGGCTATCTGTGCGTACATTGTTCAACCTTGTACATGTACTGGAGACATTGTATTTCGTCCATGTACTGAATAAGAATGTATTGTACGAACATGCCCACGCGCTGGGGTACGTTCTCCAGGCAGCTGTTTTTGTTACGTCAGCGTCGAGAGGAATGCTTTTGATTTATATCGAGAATACTCCACTCGCCTTGATTAGGTTCTTGCTTCGTTCCTGATTGGCGAATTTTTAACGCTCGTTTCGAGATAAAGAAAAAATCAATGAAAGAAATCCACATCACGGTTTCCAATTAAAAAATGTACTCATCTTTCAAACCTTTAATTACAGTCCAAATTTGAACAGACCTTGAATTTAGATGCGGAAACATTTTGATCCAATTAGATTGGAATTTCTGAAACCGATTTCCAATTATCGTAACCCTGCCTTAGTTTCGCTTTTGTTTCCGTTGTCGTTTCAGGATTCGATTAACTGAATGGATCAAAGTGACTTGAAATTGAAGAGAGGGTTAAATCGACAAACGTGGTGCACGTGATCGTTTTGAAAGTCGTTAGCTAGCCGATACAATTTGAACCTTATTCTGGCTGACAAATGGAATTGCAGCCGATACCGGCTCGACGTGTGCAACTCTATCGCTCCAAGATCGAGAGTTGGATTGCTGGTCTCTTAAAAATAATTAAAGCGACAGAGGAATAGAGATAAAGGAGGTGAAACTTAGTAGGAAAGATAAGGGAAGGTTTGTCGAAAGCGGGATTGACTTGTCACTTTATGGCAATGCAGAATCTGATTAGCCGATTTAGGGATCAACGAAAGGATAATTTTTTAACTCTCGCAGGAATCAGAGATTGCTTATCTTTCGATCTGATCGTTAATTTGTAGATGATGCGAAGTTATTGGGGTTTTAGATTTTATCTCTCATTTCAAAGGTAGGATGTTTGTAGTTAAAATATAATAAAGCGATAGCATGAAAATTAAGAGATAAGGGTACAAAATAATTCCTTCAAATATTTTCATTAAAGCCCGTCCAGGAATCAGAATTAGTTCGGTTAGCGGACGGTTATTGGTGCCTCTACCCTACAAGGCTTGGTTGTAGTGGAATTTTCATCTCCTTCTTTAATTTGAAGTTAGCTATGACATAAAATGGGAAACGGTGATTATAAAGTCAATAATAAATCAGAATTTCATTAAGAGCTGCATCGAAGATTAAAGTTTATGTGAAGCATGCAGTCACGCATGCGCAGTCTAGGAGAAAAGGAAGCAAGTCGATTCTAAACTATCTTGCAGGACACAGCGTGAGGTGGGATACGAGACCACTCAGGAGAGATAAAGAAAGAAAAGGAGAGGAAAGATGGTGGCGAGAAAGGGGGATAGAAGAAGAGAGGGAGAGAGAGCGAGAGAAAGAGAGCATAGCGGAGACAGGGCGTGGTCCAGGCCTTGCTCTTACTTATAATTATATTTATTCGTGCACGCATGTGCACCTATAGTCGATGATATACGAGCACACTGAAGTCTTCGCATTCTCTGCTAAGGATAAAAAGGACACTACATACTTTCATTATTTTTGCATTTTTGCAAAAATGTCAATCGAATATCTACATCCAAACTCTTCTGTCGATATCAACTGCGCTCGGGAGTTTTGGTTTTCTGCAGTTTTCTACTCCCCGAGCCAAACGTTCAGGCGAATGCGAGCGCTTTTAATGAAAATCTGACTGCAGACGATAGGGGATTTTAAGGATTGAAAAAACCTATAGGATTGAGTACGTCAGACACTGCTTGGAGACTTATCACGAGAGTTGGGGTATTTGGGGGTTTTGGTAAGGGATTTTAGCTAAAAGGTTTAATGTTTGACGATATTCTGTGGCAGGAAGGATTTTAGATATGTAAAAACCCGAAAGGGGTATACATGGAGCAAAAATTTTTTCTAATCTGATCTATATTTTATTCCATGATCTACTAAAAATTTAAATTGAGACATTTCCAAAATAAAAAGCTTAAAAAATTGAAAGTTAAAAGCTTTCCAAGTTGTATATGATTTCAGAGTTAAAAACGTTGACGATTAGGAGCTAGTCAAATTATGGGCTTTCAAAATTGGAAGGCTTTAAAACGGAATATCATAAAGCGGGACAGAAAAGGATACGACAAATCCAGCGGTGAAGTGATGAAATCGGATGCAAAAGGATGGAGTTTTCAGAAAGAAGAATATAGAATAAAAAGTGATAAAACGAGATACAAAAAGGATACAAAGAGAAAAGATGTCAGAAAAGGATATCACTGTGGAAAAGGAATATGTTTAAAAAAATGTAAATTGGAAGGAAAGAGTGGAATTATTGAAAATAGAAATGAGATGAAAAGTGGTAAGAATGTAAGGATTTGAAGAATATAAAATTTCAGAAAAACCTCATGGAAAACGATAGAACTTTTAGAAAGAAGAATATATTAAAAAGTTCAGAGAAGAGAAAAAAAAAGTTGTGGGGACAAAGATAAGCTAAAAAAAAATAATTATATGGAACACAAAAAGGCAGACAAAAACTTATAAACGATTGGAAAGACGAATTGGATAAAATGATAAGATAAAATAGAAAATAATACAATCATTGGCAAAAATAGTCGGATGAAAGGTCAGAAAAGGGACAGAAAAGAATAACATACCTGTACTTATAGAAAGTAATAGTGATAATAAAGGGATAATAAAGCAAAAAGTGAAAAAAAAACATGGTCAAAAGAAAATATAATATTTATATAATATATTGAAATGTAAAAAGCAGTTTACAAAAGGATTAAAAAATTGATAAAATAGATAATAAAAAACATTAAGAATGATTAAAAAGAGGAATAGGACAAAGCGATGAAATCGAATATCAAACTTAGGATAAAGAATACAAAAATTAACTTGCATCCATTTTAATTTTTCTTTGCCGTCGCAGCTTGTGACAGAGCAGGAATTGAAATTCAAATCAGGAAATTACGACTCTACGAGCCTAAAAGTGAAAGTGAATTTTCAAACCCTTCAAACTTTCTCAAGATAATGTCCACATTAACAGTGTATGGATTTACGCAGAAAAAACTGGGGGTAAGAAACGTTGCAGGTAATCATATAACGGGTTAAAAGTCAGCAGGGAATATTAAAAGATTTTTTTTGGGTAGATGCACAGAGAAAACTGGGGGTAAGAAACGTTGCAAGTAATCGTGAAATGGGGTAAGAGTGGGCTGGGTAACTGAGGTTGGGGTAAACTCACCGTGGAAACTCGGGAGATTTCGTAGGCAGACTCTGCTAGAGGAAGCGCGTTAAGCTAATTTTCTGATTTTAATTTTAATTCCTGCCCTGTCACAAGCTGTGATCGGCAAAAAAAGATTAAAAGGGGTAGAGAGGAACAGACAAGAAACAAAATTTTGTAATTTTAAAAGATTTTTCTGGTTTAGATACACACAAAAAACTGGGGGTAAGAAACGTTTCAAGTAATAGTGAAACGGGATAACAGCAAGCTGGGTAACTCAGTTTGGGGTAAACTCACAGTTTCTCCTGAGTATATAAACCAACAAAAAATCTATCCCTATCGTAGATTGATTTACAATGTAGAAAATACCCGTATATCAGCGATATGAAACCTGTCGGCTTACGTAGTTGCTATCAGATTATCTGAAGCAACAGAATTTTGATAAACTAAGTATTAGTAGAGAAAATTTACCCGTAATACTTCTTATCACACCATGCGTAATATTTTGTTGCATTTCCTACATACATAGTTGTCAATTTTTTTATTCGAGAGAGTCGCCGCTTATCTTTTCAAGTTTTGCTCGTTGGAGCTTTAACTCGCGGAATTATAGTCTAAAGTCTACGCGACAGAGACATGCGAAAATACCTCGCTTGAGCGGTTCGCGCCACGTCCATCGGCGCGGTACGGCGATTACGAGTCACGGGTGAATTACATAAAGCGCAGCTAACGCGCGCAGAACACGCGTGCTCCTTGGAATTTTAATTTTTCGTTTGATTTTCATTAAACGGTTTTCCCGGACGCGAATGCACATCGATCAAAGTAATGACAGCCTACGCCGCTAGAGGTTTTACGCCGATGATTAATAGTTCGTTTTCAAAGACGCGACCAGAGAAAACGAGCATTAGGAGGAGAGATATTTTACAGAATTTGAATTTCGCGTCATTGAGGCAACATCGATTATCGGATTTCAAATTTGAATTTTAAAAATACTTATTGATTTCTCAAAAAGGATGAAAAATTTCTGTGCCAAGGTTTATCTGATTTTAGAATAATTCATCAAATTATTAAAATCGTTTGGTTGTACGTTTATTACAAAGATGGAAAATCAAGATAATTATTTTTTTAAAGAATTAGTAATATTGATCGGCAGGAGATATCATCGAAATACCTGAATTTAAAATCAGTTTAAATTTCATATTTCATTTCAATTAAAGACAAGTTTCTTCTGTATCACAAAGGGTGATTGAATTTTCAAGAAATATTTAAGGTTGTAGAATTTTGAATTATTTAATTAGGAAGTAATATTCTTAATTCTAATATTTTAAATTTTATATTTTTTTAGATTATATTTTTCTCAAATTCAGATGGCTTTCAGTTTGAAATTCTACAAAATAGAACTTCAATACTTAGATGCTTCCTGATTTATTTTTTTTTCAATTTCCATTTTTTCAATTTGAAATATGAAATTTTTAAAGTTCCCTCGTTTAAAATTTGAAAACCTATAAATTGTACTCTTTTCAGTTCGAATGGATCCGCAGGCTTTTAATTTAAAAATGCTTCACAATTTCCATGATTTACAAATTACATTTCCTCTAACTTTCAATTTAGATATTTTCATGTTGTATTTTTTTCCACTTTCAGGGTGGCCGTTTTAATTGAGGAAAAAAATTCCCGGTTTTCCCCGGTTCATAAAAATTTTTCACTGTCATTGAAATTAAAAAATTCGAACTCTTAAAACTGAAATTCTTTTCATTTGAATGAATTTTTAATTTAAATGCTCAATAATAAATTTACATGTATAAAATGGAAGCTTTTAACGCATTCTGATTCAAAAATTTCAAATTAAATGCCATTAAACTGCAAAATTTTCAATTTTAAACTTTGATAAATTGAGCAGTTCAAAGATTTCTGGTTGAAAAATATAAATCCAAGGTATCATTTTCAATGTTATAAATTTAAACTAATTCTCCCTTTCAACTCACATTAATAAAAATGTTGAAAATAAAACATCTCCCTCTTCTCCTTCATTACAAAGTTGAAAATAAAAAGTTCCCCCCATTCATCTGAATAAAAAAACTTAATAAAAATTTTAAAAAGAAAAAAATGGCCTCTTCCAATTCAAAAATTTCGTCCCTTCCAACTCTAAAAATCTTAAAGATAAAGAAATTTATCTCTTCCAATTCAGAAAAAATTGAAAACCAAAATTTCTTTCCTTCCAACTCAATAAATATCTTAAAAATAAAAAATTTCTATCTCACAATTCAGAAAAAAATGAAAAACCAAAATTTCCTCCCTTTCTTCTTAATAAAAATTTTGAAAATAAAAAATTTCTCTCTTTCAATAAAAAATCAAGAGAAATGACAAAAATGTCGTCGTCTCCAACTCTATAAAAAAAATCTTAAAAATAAACAAATGTCTCTGTTCCAGGTAAAAAATAAATTAAACCCCCGAATTTTTTCCCTTCCAACTCGATAAAAATCTTGAAAATAAAAAATTATCCTTCTTCCAATTCATAAAATATGTAAGACGAAAATTTCCTCCTTTCCAATTCTATCAAGATCTCCAAAATGAACGAATGTTTCTCTACGAATTAAAAAAATAAAAAATAAAATTTTCTTGTTTCAAACTCGATAAAAATCTTAAAAATAAAAAGTTCTTTTTCTTCCAATTCATAAAATATTGAAAACAAAAATTTCCTCCATTCCGACTCGATAAAAATCTTTAAAATATAAAAATGTTCCTCTTCTAATTCAGAAAAAATTAAAATCAAAATTTTCTCCCTTCCAACTCGATAAGAATCTTAAGAACAAAAAATGTACCTCTTCCAATTCAGTAAAAATTGTGAACAAAAATTTGCTCCTTGCCAATTCTATCAAAATCTTAAAAATAAAAAATTCTTTCAATTCATAAAATATTGAAAACAAAAAAGTCCTTCCTTTCGACTCGATAAAAATCTTGAGAATAGATAAATGTTCCTCTTCTTATTCAGAAAAAATTAAATCCAAAATTTTCTCCCTTCCAAATCGATAAGAATCTTAAGAACAAAAAATGTACCTCTTCCAATTCAGTAAAAATTGTGAACAAAAATTTGCTCCAATCCAAAAAAATTAAAAACTAAAATTTCCTCGCTTCAAACTCAATAAAAATTTTTTAAATAAAAAATTCTTCTTCCAATTCATAAAATATTGAAAACAAAAATGTCCTCCTACCGGCTAAATAAAAATTTTAAAAATGAAAAAATGTTCCTCTTCCATTTCAGAAAGAATTAAAACCCAAAATTTTCTTCCTTCCAACTCGATAAAAATCCTAAAAACAAAAAATGTACCTCTTCCAATTCAGCAAAAATTGAAAACTACAATAGCCTCTCTTCCAAGTCAATAAAAATGTTTTTAAAAAAATTACCCTCTTCGAATTCAGAAAAAAGATTGAAGAAAAGTTCCACCCTTTAACTCAATAAAAATTTAAATTAGAAAAAATAGTGTCTTTCAATTCAGAAAAAAATTTTTTGTCCCTTCAAACTGTGTGAAAACCTTACAAATAAAAAAATTTCCCTCTTCCAATTTAGAAAAAATTAAAAACCAAAATTTCCTCCTTCACAACTCAATGAATTTGTTAAAAATAAAAAATTTCTACCTTACATTTCAGAAAAAAAAATGGAAAACCAAAATTTCCTCCCTTTCTACTCAATAAAAATTTTCCTCTTCTAATAAAGAAACAAGAGAAATGGCCATAATCTCGTCCCTTGCATCTCTATAAAAATCTTAAAAATAAACAAATATCTCCCTTCCATTTAGAAAATAAATTAAAAAACCGAATTTTCTCCCTTTCAACTTGATGAGAATCTTAAAAATAAAAAATTATTCTTCTTCCAATTCATAAAATATTGGAAATAAAAATTTCCTTCTTTCCAACTCTATCAAAATCTTAAAAATAAACAAATGTCTCTCTGGAAATTCAACAAAAATTGAAAACAAAAATTTCCTTGTATCAAACAAAATAAAAATGTTAAAAATACAAAATTTGCCCGACTTCAAACGGATATTTTAGCCTGAAACAATATTTAAATAGGATTTGAAATTGAATAAAAGCGTTTAATTATGAATCTATCAATTTGAAATTATTTGCAAACTGAAAATAGTTTATAAAGTTTCATTCGGACGTTTACATTAGTTTAACTAAGGATTTCGAATTAAAACAGTTCAATTTTCAAAATTAAAATCTGTAAATTGTTTAATTTTAAATCGTCTTGTAAAATCAATTATTGTTGAAATTTTAATACTCGAACTACAGTTCAGTTTCAAAAATCATTAATTGATGTATATTTACAGTTGATGAACTTAAAACCTAAAATGGAAAATTTTTAAAGTAAAATATTTTAGAATTACGCGTTGTAAACTGAATAACTTCATAATTGAAAAAGTTAGCCATTAAACTTAACATTTTAAAAAAGTTGAAATCGAACTTACTTCAAATTTCATTATATCATTTGAAATAAAATTTGTGATATCTCAAGTGATTGGACATAATTTTCTTCTAAAAAATTGTAAAATTCTTGGTCTCAAAAAATTCACGGCCATTTCCCTGCCCAGCGGCCACCCTGCATTTTATATAATATTATTATTTAAATTGAAATAAACTTCAAAATAAAACATTTCCAACACTTTTAATTATAAACTTAAAATTTGGAAACTTTTCAATATTTTTTCTTTAAATTTCGGCGGTTGAGATATTAAATCCTAATACTCTCCTCCTTACCTTCCTCATCTTTTTGAGGATCTTTGAGGCAAGTTTTTAATTTCCGAAACGCGTTTTACACTGGATCCTCTATATAAAGTCCCTCCGTTCAAGCTGTTCCTAGAATTTAGGTCGTGGATGAGGGGGTCCAGGGAATAGAGAGAGAGAGGCTGTGAGCGCAGGCGCAGCGGAGTTGAGCAGTTCCGTAGCCACAAAGCGGGCAGTTCGAACACTTGCGTACATATGTCGTATTTATTGTTTAAATCAACGCGGAAAGTTCTCTTTCCATTAATAAAGCTTCATTATTAAAAAAATTATATCCTTCATAGTGACAAAAATCTACACTTGTACAAAATACAGATGGTTAATATTATGTATTCCTATTAGAAATGGTTCATACGACCGTGACTGTTTGAGTTTGAGCGAAACTCTATTTAATTCAAGGCCATTGTAGGCCATGCCCAAAACTTTCTCTAAATCGAGGTTCCAGTGTATTTCCTTTTTCTTCTCAATAGATACTATCATATAATGATCTATTTCACTGAAGGGTTATGAAAAGCCCGGATTTCTTTTGATGCACCTTTCGAACCTTCAATTGAAGCGCACCCCTTTCTCAAAATACATATCACGTTGCACGACGGATCAAAATATCAGCGGGGGGCCATAGAAATGGGATGCTTGCCGATAAACCATGTTGGAAATTAACTGAGGGGTTGAACAAGGAGAAAAAATGAAGAGAGAAAGAGACAGAAAGAGCCTGACCAGCTAGAATGCAGGTCTTCCGCAAGAGGAGAAGGGCTCCTGCAATACTATTTGTCCGCTTCCATCTCCACAGACCGTCCAAAGAGTCGACGACAGTGAGGAGTCAGTGACGTTGCTAGGAACAATTTTCCAGGGCGCCTTGGGGTGACAGTACTTTCTTACTTTTATATCGATTTATAAATCAAGAATCTAGGACTAGGTTTCTAAATCCCTATTTTGACAACTCAATGCAGTGATGCGCGATCCGGATTTGGCTCCCTTGCCTTACGATAAGGTTAAAGATGTTTGAAGTGAAAGGCAAAGAGTTATTGCAAGGCGCCCCAGAAAAGTGTCCCTAGCAACATCACTGACTACTCACTGTCGTCGACTCGAGACCATGTGGCCGGAGCAGGACGTTTAGGCGCTGCCGTTTAGGCGTGGTCGTCTGGACGCCGCTATTTGGACGCGGGACGTTTAGACGCTGGACAGTTAGGCGCCGGTAGTTTAGGCGCCAGGTCGTTTAGGCGCGCAGCCATTTAGCCGCCGGGACTTTTAGGCGCCGAGCCATTGAATTTTATTTGCGTATCGATTATGTATGTAGGGAAAACTAGGAAAAAGTGCGTTACTTTTAAGTCATCCCCGTTAGGGTCACAGAAATAATCTAGGCCACATATCTTCCCCTTTCCAGCGTCTCGTGGGGGATGGGAAAGTACCCCTGTGACTGGTCACAGAAATAATATAGGACACATAACTTCCCCTTTCCAACGTCTCATGGGGGGGGGGGGGAGCACCCCGGTGACTCAAGCCGTTTCGCCGATCTGGCGGCTAAACGTCGCGCGCCAAAAAGTCCAGCGCCTAAACCGCACAGCGCCTAAATGTCCGTCGGCTAAATGTCTCGGCGCCTAAACGTCCTAAGCCTAAGGGAACACGAGGGGGAACACTTGACCGAGTTGCTTGCCGGTCGGTGCGAGTAGTCTCTTACCTCGCGCGACCTTCCCATTATTTATTATTATTATTAGAGCTTAATTAGATTATGACGATAAGATTTTTTTTTAAATACTAAAAAATCGGTTAATATCTTCAATCCCAGTTGAGAGTTATTGTACTTTTGTATCCACTTTAAGATTTCCTTTGTTATTTTAAATATTAACTGATTTTTATAATCTTTTTCTCACTTTTTTCCAATTATATAAGGAAATTGATTCAGCTCACTAAAATTTAGTTGAACTATGTATTCATAATATCAATTTTTGTAACTGGTCTCAATTTCATAAAAAAGAAAGTCATTCGTTGAAGGTGAGGGGCCGTCCAAAAACCACGTTACCAATTTGAGGGGGGGGGGGAGTCGCGCCAAAAACTACTGTTGTCAACGGGGAAGGGGGACGGGGTCAGTAGAAGTAAAGTTACAAATTAATTTTGGGTAGAAAATTCATCTTTTTCAACTATTTAACTATTTGGTTGAAAGTTCATGTACTTCATTGATAATTAATAATTTGGCAGAAAATATTATTCTTGGTTAAAAAATCCTCTTTTCGATTGAAAATTAAACTATTTGCTTGGATGCTGAACTCTTTGATTGAAAATTTGTTTTTTTTGGTAGAAAATTAATTTCTCAAAGTAAAATAGTAACTATTCCATTTTTGGTTGAAAACTGATGTTTTTAATTGAAAATTGATATTTTCTAGTTAAAAATTCATCTATTATTATTATTATTATTATTATTATTCATCTATACTAGGTATGCAATTCATATATTTTTTTGAGAATTGTTTTTTTTTTTGGTAAAAAGTTAACCTTCGTTGTTGAAAATTCATCCTTTTTGGTTAAAAATGCAACTGTTTGGTTGAAAATTAATCTGTTTTGGTTGGGATTTAACAATTTTGTTGAGAATTCGTTTCATTTCTTGTTGAAAACTAATTTTTTTAATCGGAAACTTAAGTATTTCATTTTTGGTTATAAATTGACCTTTCTTAGTTGAAAATTCAAGTATCTGATTAGAAATTTATCTTTTTTATCTGAAAATTCATCTGTTTGGTTGAAAATTCATGTATTTTGTTGAAAAATCATCTTTTTGGTAAAAAGTTAATCTTCTTGATTGAAAAATCATCCTTTTTGGTTGAAAATGCAACTATTTTGTTGAAAATTTGTCTTTTTTGTTTGAATTCAACTGTATTTGATTTTGAATTAAAACCTTGTTTGGTTGAAGTCATCTCTTTGGTTGAAAATTTAACTATTTTGTTGAAAATTCATCTTTTTTTAACTTTTCTATTTTCGGTTAAAAATGTACCTATCTTTCATAAGTTGAAAATTCTACTGGTTGGTAGAGAATTCATGTAATTTTTTGTAAATTAATGTTTCGTAGAAAATTAATCCTGTTTGTTCAAAATTCATCTATTTGGTTAAGGATTTAACTACTTTGTTGGACATTCGTCTTTTTTCGTTGAATTCAACTGATTGAAAATTAGTTTTTTTTTGTTTGTCGAAAATTAATTTTTTTAGTTCAAAATTTAAAAATTGCATTTTTGGTTGAAAACTTATCTTTTTCAGTTAAGAATTCAACTATATGGTTGAAAATTCATCTTTCTAAATTAAAAATTAACTTTATTATTGAAAATTCATTTATTTGGTCATTTTCACTGTCATTTGCACCGCTAAAAATTAAAGAATTTTAAATTGTGAACCATCAAAGTTTAATCATCCTAGAACGTTCAAAATTATATGATTTATAATTGGAAGCTTTCAAAATTAATTGAGAATTTAACTATTTTGTTGAAAATTTGTCTTTTTTAAACTTTTCTATTTTCGGTTAAAAATGTATCTTTTAGAAGTTGAAAATTCTACTGGTTGGTAGAGCATTCATGTATTTTGTAGAAAATTAACCTTTCTTAGAAAATTAATCTTGTTTGTTCAAAATTCATCTATTTGTTTAAGGGTTTAACTATTTTGTTAAACATTCGTCTTTTTTGGCTAAAGTTAACTACTTGAAAATTAGTTTTTTCTTTGTTTGTCAAAAATTAATTTCTTGAGCTTAAAATTTAAAAATTACATTTTTGGTTGAGAACTTATATTTTTCCGTTAAGAATTCAACTATTTAGTTAAAAATTTATCTTTTTAAATTGAAAATTAAGTTTATTGTTGAAAATTCATCTATTTGGTAATTTTTACTGTCATTTTCATCGCTAAAAATTAAAGAATTTCAAATTGTGAACAATCAAAGTTTAATCATCCTAGAACGTTCAAAATTATATGATTTATGATTGAAAGCTTTTAAAATTAATGATTTCAAACTCGAAGCGTTAAAAATTTAACAATTCCAAACTTGGCTTAAGATTTAAGTACACTGGAGTCTCGATTTATGTACCCTCGGTTTATTGCCTTCCTAGAATGTCTGCCGGCTCGCATTCGTTGGTGAGGAGGTCCGAGAGGCGGAGAGAGAGGCGCGCGAGCTCAACGGAATTACGGAGTTCCCCCTGAATGTTTACATCATAGAAAGATTGGAACGGAATCACGGTTATCGAAGCAATGCCCGAGAGTCAAACTAAATCGAGGTTCAAACTGGTTCAAAATTCTTTTTCTTTTTGTTGAAAAGTAATTTCTTACACTGAAAATTCAACTTTTTCATGTTTAGTTGAGAACTTATAGGTATTAGTTGAAAATTCAACTATTTGGTTAAAAATTTATGTATTTGCTTGAAAATTCGTCTTTTGCGTTGAAAATTCACATTTCATGGTAGAAAATACATCTCTCGTGGTTGAAAATTAACTACTGTGTTGAAAATTCAGCTTTACTGGTTGAATATTTATTTGTCTTCTGAAAAATTCTTTTTTTTTGGCTAGGAAATTTCAACTATTTGGTTGAAAACGCAACTGTTCTTGGTTGAATTTTGAACTCCGCTGTTCAAAAATTAGTCCTTTTGGACTAAAAATTCATTTCTTATGGTAAATAAGTCATTTTTCTTGTTTGAAAATTTATCTTTCTTGGTTGAAAATTAACTTTTTTGTAGAAAATTTAACTGCCTTCAAAAAAATTCGTCTTTTTGTTTTGAAAATTCAACTATTTAGTTTTTAGTGCAACTGTTCGGTTAAGAGTTACTTTTTTTTTTTGAAAATTCGTCTTTTCGGGTTAAAAATTTGTTGTTTTTTTTTTGGTTTGAAAACTTTGATCTTTTGGTAGAAAATCTTGTTTGGTCACGTGGGCACATTGGCAACTAAACTCATTAGAAATGCGGAAAAACGCAGAATCAATTTGAAATCTGTGTTTAGCCAATGGCTATGTTACTTTCGGGCGGGCGGGCGGGCGGGGGAGGGGG
>JAUMHM010000072.1:17054436-17075649 GCA_032362435.1 Melikaiella ostensackeni
CCCCCCCGCCCCCCCCCCCCCCAATAGCCAAAAATTGACAAAGAATGGACAAAATGGGCAGACGACTCGGCCGCCGGCAGTAGTTTGGGAAACGCTTGGCTAGAGGATCGATCAAGCATTACCATAATTTGTATATGAGTACCACCTGGAATGGTGGCAGTACCCCGTGGTCAATGTTCAATCCCTTCTCTTAAAAAAAATGCAAACTGCCGTCTCTCCCTTTTTTCCACTCTCTTCTTTCCTTCCTTTCTTTTTTCTCCTTTCCTCTCTTTCCTTCTTCATCTTTTCCTACATTTTTCCTTTCTCTTTTGCTCACCTTCTTCCTCGATCTTTTCCTCTCTTTCTTTCTTACCCCTTTAGTATCATCCCCACTTTCTATTTTCCTTTCTTTCTTTC
Organism: Melikaiella ostensackeni; assembly: GCA_032362435.1. Lineage (NCBI taxonomy): Eukaryota > Metazoa > Arthropoda > Insecta > Hymenoptera > Cynipidae > Melikaiella > Melikaiella ostensackeni. The sequence goes on from JAUMHM010000072.1 coordinate 17,054,833, forward strand.
TTCCTCTTCAATTTTCTTCAATCCTCCTTTCTTCCTCACACTCGCAGAGTGCATCCCATTATAGCGGTAAAAAGAGGGTGAGGGACAATCCAGACAGAAGACAGTATTGCCCCCGTGGTGTATGGTGTCTGGAGGCGATGACCCTTTAAGGGATCCGTTTATTGTGCTACTTACCTTCCATGGGCTTTTTGAATCTTTTCTTCTCCACTACTCACTCACTACCGACCTGCCATGATATTATAGACAAAAAGTGCAGTGGAGGAACTAATTAAAATTGCATAATTATATGTCTGAAGATGTATATCCAATTAAATCAAGCGATAGGAAATGTGTTTTGACCCCTGTCAAAGTAGAATTTCTTATCAGATTCGAAATTTCCCTTTTAGAAATTTTATCAAGTTTGTTATTTATTTCTTTACACTTGAGGTGACAAAACTTAGAAATTGACTCGAATATCAGGAAGTACGAAGGAATTTTTTTATGGAAATAACTTGTATATGGCGAATCAAAAAAGTCAAATTGAAAGTCAAATTAGATGGATATAGAAAGTAAGTTGGTTTATTGAAAGAAAAAAAAAGTTAAAGAATATGGAACATATACTCCTTGTAAATTAAAAAGTATAAAATAACTGTTTCATCTAGTAGAAAGATATCCATGGAAAACTTCATTTTTTACCAATTTTATTAATTATTCTTACATACCTCCAATTATTTAAAATTCAATTTTAAATTCTAATTAAATATACTCTAAATAAGTTTTGAAATATTTTGATACTTGAGCTCTTGATCAATTAAAACAACTTTTGAAATATTCCAGAATATTCCTGAAATTAGGCTACGTTTTCGTTATATTTGAAATGTGTAATATTTTCTATAAACTTGGCGCTCCTTGATGCAAGACTGAAATTGCAACAATAGTTTTTAAAAATTTGGAGACCAGAAATTGTAGACTAAACATTGGAAATTTTCTAATCATAGATTTAAAATTCTCCAAAATTTATAATATTTCTTATGTATCCCATATTAAAATAACCCCTAAATACTTACATTAAAAATATACCACTTTTTTAATTAAAAATTTTGTAATATTATTGTCGCAACTTCAGATGCTTCAGATTTGTAGTTCGTAAATTTTTTAGACCTGTAAGTTTAAAATATTTTATTTTGAATCTGTAGTTCAATTTTGAATGAATTTTAATATTCATGAAATTTTTTTATTTCAGTAAAGAATGATCGAATTTGTAATGCTTTCATAAAAAATCGTATAGTAAAAAAAAATCTATATCGAACTCGTTAATATTGGAATTTTTAACTTTGAAAGTCTCATTTTTAATATTTTAACTTTTAGAACAGTTTCATTTTGTATGAATTTTAAAAATAAATTTGCAAAACATTTGTTATGCATCAAACGATTTCAATTTCAAATACTCTTCTTTAATCTTCATATTAAAATTGTACTAATGCTAGTACTGAAAATTTAGATTTGATAAATTAGAAGTGCTTTAAATTTGCAAGTATTTTATTTTTAGCGGCTAGAGACTGTTTGGTTTTTTAATTTTTATAACTCATAATATTCGAGAAGAGCTCAAATTTTTACAGTTTTCATTTTATTGTTCAGTTTTTCCATTTTCAGAAATCTATTTTTTAAATTGTATATGATTTCCAATCTTTCAATTTTATGCGCTTAAAATTTTTAGTTTTCTTAGCATTAATCGCTTCCAAATTGAAATCTGTTTCTCTTTAAATGCTAAAACTTAAAATTGAATCTAAAATAAATGTATCTAAGTTTCATCTATAAGTTTTTACTTATAAATTAATAAAACTGATAAGTTTTGTACAAATTAAATTGATATGAAACAAATTTTTCATCAACTTATTAAATAATAACTGGTTTGGTTATTTTCAATAAACCCTCCATGAATATGATTTGAGGGAATTTTTTAGGAACAAAATAAGCCATCAATAATAAAGTTTGAATCGAAAACACAATTGTTATCTAAAGCGAAAGAAAAAATCCAAATAAATAATTTTTTATAAGTAAGTACATATTCAACTATTTTTTCAAAAAAGATCACTTAGATTCTCTTTCAAATATTGTTGTATTTAATAATATGTCTATTCTCTTGGGCTTATAAGCAATTTCAAATATTATTTATTTTTTAAGCCATGTGCACCCATGGAACATCCTTATGACTTACAAGAGGAAGGCCTCCTCTGCGACATTGACTTTTTGATGAGACTATCATCAATCGATAGTACGCCAAAAATAATTAGACACGTGTTCCGGCTTCTTTGTAAGTGGGCCCTTGTTTCAGAATTATGAGCGTTTGAAAATCACGGTCGCCGCGGTTGCCCAAGGTCCACCGAGTCGCGCGCGGTTACTCTCACCAAGCGCCGCCGGTGCACCGGTAAAGGGGCGCCTATCGACCACGCTGCCGCTGGTTCAAATCTTTTTGTCGACATTTTTTCAAAATATTTTTTTAAATATATTTTTTTTAATTTTCCGCATTGTAAATATGTCAAATAATCATTTTTTGATACTCCCCTGGCGACTAAAATATTTTTTTTTTTTCGAAAATAGTTAAATTATTGGGGAATAAATATCATGCAGAAATTTTATACACATCAGAAGCAACGTGTTGAATTTTATAGCGTAAAAAGAGACATCTGCGGTTAAATTCGGGAAAAATGAGTGTGCGTATTTATTCTGCTTTTTCGGAATCCGGTTTCGGACCCACTGTCTCGATTCATGGAAGAGGGGAGAGAGTCGGGCCAGCTGCCCCTGTTGTCGATTCTCATGCATGATATTTATTTCCCAATAATTTAACTGTTTTTGAAAAAGAAAAATCAATCGCCGGGAGAGCATCAGAAAATGATTATTTGACATATTTACAATGCGAAAAATAAAAAATAAATATGAAAAAAATGTCGACAAAAAGATTTGAACCACGGCAGCGTGGTCGCTAGGCAGACCCTTTACCGCTGCACCGGCGGCGCTTGGTGAAACTAATCACGCGCGACTCGGTGGACCTTTAGCAGCCGTGGCGACCGTGATTTTCAAACGCTCATAATTCTTAAACAAGGGCACACTTACAAAGAAGCCGGGATACGTGTCTAATTATTTTTGACGTACTATCGATTGATGATAGTCTCATCAAAAAATCAATGTCGCAGATGAGGCCTTCCCCTGTTAAATATATTTATTTTGTCTTGGAGAACTCATTCTTGGTAACTTTTATTTTAATCAAAAACACGTTACACTAAAGTGGAATGGTTTTCGCTGACGACCTTTATGAATAAGTAAATAATTTAGAAATCTAGAGAACTATGAAGATATTATATCCAGTAAGTGGAAGTATCGCGGCCTTTTCTAAAAAGGGAAGGAGGATTTTTGAAAATGGCCCAAAGTGGGCTATTTTTGAGAAAATTAGAAAAAAATGAGGGGGAGGCTTCTTTATCACTTTTTTATCACTTTGTTTTAACCTTTGCGAGACTGACCGTCACTGCTCGGAATCGATCGGGAGTGTTCGGTTGTGTTCGTGTTCCGGAAGAATAAAGGTAAAGGGTCAAATGTTTGCCTATTTTGTTGAGTGAAATTGACCCGTGTTTAGAGCTGGAAAGGGGTCATATTCTTGCCTATTTTGTAGAGTGAATCTGACCACTCAACAAAATAGGTAACAATGTGACCCCTTTCCAGCTCTAAACACGGGTGATAAAAAAGCCTCCTCCTCATTTTTTTTCTAAGTTTTTTAAAAATAGCCCATTTTGGGCCCGTTTAAAAAATCCCTCTCTCCTTTTTCGAAAAAGCCGCGATACGGAAGTTTTACCAATAAAACAATTATTAAAATATACTGACCAAAAAAACCTTCAGAAAGCTCAAAGGTAGGTTAACCTTCCATCGACTTAACCAAATGCAAGTTCCAAAAATTTTCATAAGCGTGCTGTGATAGCTGAATTGGTCAAAGCGTCTCTCATGAATAGAGGAGGTGTTGGTTCAAATCCGGCTCGTAGTGAAATTTTTGAATCTTACATATCGCTTCACACGAAATTTGTTTTGAAAAATTTTCTTTACCAACAGTGTCGATACAACAGATATCTGTTGATCAGATCTCCTCTGTATGAAAATAAAAATTAGAGTCATCGTATGCCTAAGGCCAAAAGTAGCAGAAATGCATGTGAGTCAGCATTTCTCAAACGGAATACCTAAATTGGATGAAAATCTATTCTTGATCGTGAATATATTTTTTAAATGGTCTTTTACACTGCTTACACAAATCCAAAAGGATTTAGTGGAAAACATTTTTTGTTCATTATATCAACAATCGAAGTCTATAGTCGTTTTTTTTTTGAAAAATTTAATATGGCCGATATATTCATCCGATTTTAATTATGTTACCGGCATTGAAATCTTGATTGAACACAGATTCTTCGCGATTTTTTCCGAAGGAAAAAAGCGCATTTCAGTTGATTATTTATGTGATTATTTATAAAAAATATTCAACGCTGAAATAATAGTTTAATGCAATTTTGAAATGATTACATCTCAATTTTGCACAAATCGCTTTTGTCGATAGCTGAGATTATTCTACAAAGAACATATTTTGGTTTTGTGGCTGGTTGGAATGAATGATATTTGCATGTATTCTGAATCACAATGGCTTTTGAAAAACGGGATTTCAGATTTTTTTGTTAAGTTTCGTACTCGGCCGTAGTGCAAAAATCAAAAGAAATTAAAAAAAAAAAATCTCTGAGCCCAGTCAAAAAAATGTTGAGGCGTCGTAATTTGTCAATTTACTGGTCTCTGTAGGCTTGCTCGATAAGCATTTCTTTTGACTGTTCCGCCGATTCTGCCACATGCCCCCTTACCACGTGACGTAGCGAAACAATTCCATTGCACATCAATGCCAGTTTTTTTTGTAAATAAGTCATATTAATGAAGTTTGATTTATTTTTATATTGTGCTGCTGCACCATCGGAGAAAAAAAAATATTTTTTAATATTGTCTTTTTCATGAATATCGATCAAATACTTAATCATTTTTCTGTTGTACATGTGGTTGTTGTAAATCAACTGCCACAGAATCATGTTCATTAGACTCTGATACTATCACAGAACTATGGTTGTCATGATTTTTTTCAGAGGTGAGCTATCAATTTGTACTCAGTCGACGGACGATTTTCTGAAGGATTTACAAATGGATTTGCCATGGAATAGACAATATTAAAAAACTGATTTTTTCTTCAGATGGTGCAGCGTCACAATATAAAAATAAATCAAACTTTATTATTATGACTTTTTTACAGCAAAAAACTGACATTAATGTGCAATGGAATTTTTTCGCTACGTCACATGGTAAGGGAGCATGTGACGGAATCGGTGGAACAGTAAAAAAAAATGCTTATCTAGCAAGCTTACAGGAGGACCATTAAATTCACAAATTACGACGCCTTAACATTTTTTTTTACTGGGCTTAGAGTTTATTAGGAAAAATTTCTTTTGATTTTTGCACTACGGCCGAGTATGAAACTAAACAAAAAAATCTGAAATCCCGTTTTTCAAAAGCCATTGTGATTCAGAATACACGCAAATATCATTCATTCTAACCAGCCACAAAACGAAAATATATTCTTTGTAGAATAATCTCAGCTATAGACAAAAGCGATTTGTGCAAAATTGAGATGTAATCAGTTCAAAATCGCATTAAACTATTATTTATATGTGGTTTTTTTTCTCGAGTCGATAGCTGGCGTAGACGACCATTGTTTCCCAATCTGTTATAAACAATCACATAAATAATCAACTGAAATGCGATTTTTTCCATCGGAAAAAATCACGAGAAATCTGTGTTCAACCACGATTCTAATGCCGGTAACATTATTGAAATCGTATGATTAGATCGGCCATAATAAATTTTTCAAAAAAAAAAACAACTATAAAATTTGATTGGTGATATAATTGACAAAAATTTTTTTTCATTAAATCCTTTCGGAATTGTATTAGCAATGTAAAAGTCTGTTTGAAAAATGTATTAACGATCAAAAACAAATTTTCATCCAATTTAGGTGATCCCTTTGAGAAATTCTGATGCATGTAATATACACATATTTTTTAAAATTCTTTTGCAGGAAAATTCACTCTCTTATTATGTTAAAGGAAGATAAAAGCTCTAAATTGAAGGAATCATTGAGACGTTTTAAAATCGTTTTTCCAACTTGACTCGATGGATCGGCCATATACCTTTGATATTTTAATCCGTCGATAGAAGTGACGCGCGTTAAAGCGCGTTTTGATGCGAGCCGTGACGTGCACTCTCATTACTATACACACCCATGCAATTTAAATGCATGTGTCGAATATATACGGTCCATTATAAATTTATACGGTGTGGAGAAGAAACACTCTTTGATTGGTTCATTCACTTAAATATCACAAGCCACTTCGTCCTATAATAATAAGCCTTAAATCAATTTTACAGACTTTTTAAAATAAAAAATATATTTATCAATACTAATATTTATATTAAGTTTCCAAAGGAACATTTGGGATACCGACTTTAAATTCATTTTGAACGACTTTTCAGAATCAGAATTTTGTTCGAGAAAAATTTACAGGCACAAAATGTCAGTTTGCATTTTTGAAATTTGAATTGTTTACAAATTATGTGTTTTAAAAAGCTTATTTTTTTAAATTTTAGTTTAAACAAATTTTGAATCACTTTCAATTTGGATAATCTGTAACTTGGATTTTATCAATTACATGAACATTTTCAAATTTCGATTTTTTAAACATAAAATTTGAATTTCGAAGATTCGAGAATTAAATCCTTCTTTTAATTTGAACTTGTTCAAATTGAGTGCCTACAAATTTCGATTGTTTCCAAATTAAATATTTTCCAGTTCAATATTTTCCTAATTAAATATTTTTAGACGTAGATGCTTTAAAATTTTAATTTTTCCAGATTGGCGACGTTAAAAAAATACGTTACGCTTTTTTTTGGGGGGGGGGGCGGTGTGAGGATAAGTACTGATCCATCGAAAATGCTTTTTAAAAAATGAGAAATTCAATTTTTCGGCCAAACCTGGTTGCTTGATGAAAGAAATATGCTCTTCTGATCCTTTGTTTATGCCAAGTGTTGTCCACTTTTTCTGAACGAGCGTTACATCCTTGCGGCCATCAAAATAAAGGCCTCGAATTTCACTACCGTAACTTTGACATTTTTTTTCCTTCCCTTTTTCTTTCTCTTCGGATTTTTGACTTATCCATAACGTCTGAAGTGGCATTTTTATTAACTATCCCATGAGACTCCAGAGCGTTAACATTATTCAATTTCAAACAGTTTTTTCCCAGGAAATTGGGATACGAAAATACACCTTTCCCGTTGATCCCAAATTGAAATTCCAATTTTTTGTTTTTTCGACCCACCCTAATGTCCATTAACCCTAATTAAAATCGCAACTCCATTTTCCAAGAGTTTCTTTGGATTTCTATACTTTCCCACGCACTATTTATGAGCCTTGCTGTATTTTAAAGACTACATAGTTTCTGCACAATAATAAGGACGTTTGCGTTCTCGCACACGCATTATGTGTTAATTGCAGTTAGTGCCGGACAGTCGAGGAGTCAAACGAGCAGGGTACTCGATTCAAGCGTCCTTGCCCTTTAACATATCTCTTTCCTCTCTTTTGCATCTAAAGGTAAAATCTTCAACTTCTCTCTTTCTTTCACTCTTTCTCTCTGATCTCGCCATCAAGTCCACCAACGCATCTTAATGCTTCTCTCTTCTTGCAAGTGCTGCTTTAATCGACGCGATTTACTGTAAAATATGAACTATTCCACAATGTCGATAGTCATATGAGTCTAAAAATACATTTGAATGTTAAGTACTGAGTGATTTAGTAATCAGGGGAATCTGGCGATTCTTAAATACATTTTATTCTCGCCATTAATTCTCCATCCTTATCTTTGTAATTCACGAAAGGAGAATGCTCATCGAGCAAACTCAATCAACTTTATGTATTTACTTATCTGTAGAATTAACATATTTATACCTATACTGCACAGTTAGTGTATTTTTGTTAAATGGAATAAATACTGCTATTTTATTTTAATGGAGTAATATTTAATCGATTATTTTTTTAGGCGGATTATACTATGCTCGATCTTGGAATATTCGAAGCGAGATTATTCGATTCAAATTTTAATGATTCGACACAGTTAAAGTCAATCAACCCTTTTTTAAAAAGAGTTTATTATATAAAAAAGTGAAAGAATTAAAAAAAAACATTAATCATATACATTTTTTAAACATTCAAAGTGAAGATACAAATTTGAAAAAATTCGAATATGAAGGCATCGAAACTGCTGGTCGTTCAATCTAGATTGAGGAGAATCCAAATTCAAAGTATCCAAAATTAAAAGTCACATAAAATTGCAAAAAAAGAGTTGCATTATATTTCAAAAAAATTCCCGAGAAAGTCGCATGAAATTTTTAAAGATAATACAAAAAAGCAGTATAAACTGAATGACGGGAATGATAACGTCATTTGTTTAGCAATACAGATTATATAATTATTTTTGTTTTGCAAATACTTTTTAAATAATCGAAAAAAATAAAATTTTAAAGTTTACGCAACCTGTTAACAATAGTCATTCAGCTTGAAGAATTCCATATCTAGGTTTAAAATAGTTCTTACTGAACTATTAAACTTGGATTATTTTCAAATGAGAGAAGTTTATAGAAGTTTAACTTGTATTGAATTAAATTTCAAATTTTGTCAATTCATAGGTTTTGAAATTAGTATACTTAAAAATGTTTAATTTAAAAAAAAAAATTGAAATGCTTGTGAATTTGAAAAATTTTCTTTTCCATTATTCAATTCAAACTTTATTCCATTCCAAACTTGAACTTTTCCACTTGAATTCTTATTAATTGGGAAGGATTTCTAATTCAATTTATTATTTATAATAAAAAAAGTAAAATAAGAAAAAAATTATTAAATTTGATCGATTTCTATTCCAAATTGTCTAATTGTAAACGCTTTCAAGTTCATATTATTAAATTTTGAATGTACCTACTTGAAAGTTCTGAACGTTCAAATAAACGAATTTTTTATTGATTGCTGTTTAAACTAGAAATAGTGCTAAAATTGTTTCATATAATCATAAAAAAAAATCTGACATCCAACATTATAAAGGAAGCTTGTACCTGACGCATATTTTACTGGTACTTATTCTATTTGATTTGAATCAATTAAATCTTTTTAAATTAAATTTGAATGCTTAGAACTTCAGAAAGATTAATTGTGAACACTTTTTCAAAGTTATTATAATTTTTTGACAATGAAGGTTTTAAATTTGAGATTGTATAATTGAAATATAAAAATATTGTTTTTTTAATAATTGAATTTGACATTAATCGGTTGTAAACGTTTTCGACTTAAAAAGATTCACATTTTATGGCTTGCAATTTGAAAAAATTAAAATCTTGAATACGGATTCATGCAATTAGAAATTGTCTAATTTCAAAAGCTATTAATTTAAAATTGTCGAATTATATAGCTTCAATGAGAAATTATTCAATTTTTAATGTTTTCAGTTAAAATGTTACAATTTTTTCTAGTTTTGAATTTCAATTTTGAAAGTATCAATGTGATTAAAAGTTTTCACATACATTTGAAAGCATTTTACTTGAAGGCGCATTCAAGCTGGAAAGCGTCCAAATTAAAAAGAAAAGAATTGTAAAGTAACCTTTGAAAATGTCTAAATGGGAAAGCATTTAAATATTAAAGCATTCATATTAAAAAACAGGCAGTTATAAAAGTATGCAATTTAAAAACAGTCCAAATTCCTAAAATGGAAACTGCATTTATCCTAATTTTGAGAAATACAAACTTTAAAACATCCAAATTTAAGGTCTGCAAGTGTGAATATTCATCTTTGAATTTAACTTTTATTATATTATATTTAATATTATTATATTATATTAAATTTAATCATATTTTATATTTAATTTTATATTTAAATTTGGGAGCAGTCAGTTGTGACAAATTAAAAAAAATACTTGTAGCGTTTTGAAATTCAAAATTATACTAGCTGGAATTCTTTTCTGATTGAATACTGTCAAAATTTCAACTATGTGACTTATAATCATCCAATTTCAATGATTGTAAATGGGGATTTTACAGTTGTGGAATTTGCATTGCTTAAAATTGGACAATTCTATAGACTAGAATGCAATATAAGTGGATAAAAGATCCAAATTTTATACAATCTTTACAATATTCTAGGCCGATTTTAAAAATATTTTGCTAATTTCTCAACATTTCTCATTTGTGTACAGAAATTTAGATTACTGCTAATTATAGTGTTTCCAAAGGGGACATCTTTACGTTGAAATTTTTTTATTTAAAACTAAGCAGTTGCTTTGCTTTGCTATGTGAATTCTAGGAAATTGAAATGAAAAAAAATTGAAGGAGGAAAAATTGTTGTTTTTTTTTCAAACGCTGGAACCGAGTACCCTGCTAGTTTGACTCCTTGACTGTCCGACACTCGCTGCAATTAACATATAATGCGTGTGCGGGAGCGCAAACGTCCTGATTATGGGACAAAAACTATGTAGTCTTTAAAACACAAGAAATCTCATATTTTAATTCTTATTTAATTAAAATTAAATTCAACTTTAATTTTCTTAATTATTTTTTACAGCTTGCATATAATTTATTTATATTTAATTGATACTTGATTTCTCTTACGAGATGTGACATCTCCCCCGTAGTTTCAGCATAATGAGAATTTGAAATGCATTTAAAAATTTTAAATTGAAATGCATTTCAATTTTTCTGTCAATTCAATTAAAACGTTAAAATTAAATTTATTTGTATTTGATTGATACTTGATTTCTTTTAAGAAATGTGACACCTCCCCCCGTAGTTTGAGCATAACGCGAAATTAATGCATACATTTCAATGCATTCCAATTTTTCTGCTAATTTAATTAAAACGATAAAAATTAATTTATTTGTATTTAATTGATACTTGATTTCTCTCACGAGATGTGACACCTCCCTCCGTAGTTTGAGCATAACGGGAAATTAATATGCATTCAAAAATTCTACAATGAAATGCATACCAATTTTTTTCCAACTCAATTGAAACGTCAAACTTGAATTTATTTGTATTTAATTGATACTAGACTTCTCTCACGAGAAGTGACACCTCCCTCAGTAGTTTGAACTTAACGAGAAACTGAAATTCATTAAAAAATTCTACAATGAAATGCATTCCAATTTTTCTGTAAATTCAATTAAAACGTTAAAATTAAATTTATTTGTATTTGATTGATACTTGATTTCTGTCACGAAATGTGACACCTCCGCCGGTAGTTTGAGAATAATGTGACACCTCTCCCAGTATTTTGAGCATAACGTGAAATTAAATAAATTAAAAAATTCTACATTTTAATGCATTCCAATTTTTCTGCTGATTCAATTAAAACGTTAAAATTGGATTTATTAGTATTTAATTGATACTTGATTTCTCTCACGAGATGTGACACCTCCCCCCGTAGTTTGAGAATACGTGACATCTCCCCCAGTAGTTTGAGCATAACGTGAAATTAATGCATTAAAAAATTCTACATTTTAATGCATTCCAATTTTTCTGCTGATTCAATTAAAAAGTTAAAATTGGATTCATTTGTATTTAATTGATACTTGATTTCTCTCACGAGATGTGACACCTCCCCCGTAGTTTGAGCATAACGGAAAATTGAAGTGCATTAAAAAATTCTACATTTCAATGCATTCCAATTTTTTACCAATTTAATTGAAACGTTAAAATATAATTTATTTGTATTTAATTGATACTTGACTTCTTTCACGAGAAGTGACACCTCCCTCAATAGTTTGAACGTAACGAGAAACTGAAATGCATCACAAACTTATACAGTGAAATTCATTCCAATTTTTTGCCAATTCAATTAAAAAGTTAAAACTGAATTTATTTGTATTGAATTGATACTTGATTTCTATAACGAGATGTGACACCTCCCCCAGGAGTTTGAGCATAATGTGAAATTGAAATGCATTAAAAAATTCTACATTGAAGTGCATTCCAATTTTTTTTGCCAATTCAATTAAAACGTTAAAATTGGATTTATTTGTTTTCATTGATACTTGATTTCTGTCACGAGATGTGACACCTCCGCCCGTAGTTTGAGAATAACGTGACACCTCCCCCAGTATGTTGAGCATAACGCGAAATTAATGCATTAAAAAATTCTACAATTTAATGCATTCCAATTTTTCTGATGATTTAATTAAAACGATAAAATTGAATTTATTTGTATTTACTTGATACATGATTTCTCTCACGAAATATGACAGCTCCCCCCGTAGTTTGAGTATAACGTGAAATTGAAATGCATTAAAAACTCTACACTGAAATATATTCCAATTTTTTGCTTATTTAATCAAAACTTTGAAATTTAATTTATTTGTATTTAATTGATATTTGATTTCTTTCACGAGATGTGACACCTCCCCCCGTAGTTTAATGATAACGTGACACCACCCCCAGTAGTTTGAGCATAACATGAAATTGAAGTGTATTACCTAATTCTACATTGAAATACAGCCCAATTTTTTTGTCAATTCAATTAAAAAGTTGAAACTGATTTTTTTTTGTATTTAATTGATACTTGATTTCCCGCACGAGATATGACACCTCCGCCAGTAGTTTGAGCATAACGTAAAATTGAAATGCATCACAAATTTTACAGAAATACATTTCATTTTTCTCACCAACTCAATTAAATCGTTAACACTAAATTTATTTGTATCAAATTGATACATGATTCCTCGCACGAGATGTGACACCTTCCCCGTAGTTTGAGCATAACGGGAAATTGAAATGCATTAAAAAACTCTACATTGAAATTCATTCCCATTTTTTGCCAATTCAATTAAAACGTCAAAATTGAATTTATTAGTATTTAATTGATACTTGACCTCTTTTACGAAATGTGACATCCCCCTTCCCCGTAGTTTTGGAACAACGTGAATCCCCGTAGTTTGAGAACAACGTGACACCTTCCCCAGTAGTTTGAGCATAACGTGAAATTGAAATGCAGTACAAAATTCTACATAGAAATACATTCTAATTTTTTTCCAATTCAATTAAAAAGCTTAAATTGAATTTTTCGCATTTAATTGATGTGTAATTTCTCTCACGAGATGTGACACCTCCTCCCGTAGTTTGAGCATAATGTGAAATTGAAATGCATTATCAAATTCTACATTGAAATAATACATTGAATTGAATACATTGAATACATTCTACATTGAAAAATAAATTTGTATTGAATTGATACTCGATTTCTCTCACGAGATGTGAGACCTCTCCCAATAGTTTGAGCATAACGTGAAATTGAACTGCAGTACAAAATTCTACATCCAAATAAATTCTTTTTTTTTGTAATTCGATTAAAACGTTAAAAATCAATTTATTCGTATTCAATTGATACATGATTTCTCTCAAGAGATATGACAACTCCCCCGGTAGTTTGAGCATGACGTGAAATTTAAATGCATTAAAAAATCTTACATTGAAATGCATTCTCATTTTTTTTCGACAATTCAATTAAAACTTTGAAATTGAATTTATTTGTATTTAGTTGATATTTGATTTCTTTCACGAGATGTGGCACCTCCCCCCGTAGTTTAAGAATAACGTGACACCTCCCACAGTAGTTTGAGCATAACGTGAAATTGAAATGCATAACCAAATTCTACAATAAAATACTGTACAATTCTTTTTGCCAATTCAGTTAAAACGTTAAAACTGAATTTATTTGTATTGAATTGATACTTGATTTCTCGCACGAGATGTGACACTTCCGTCAGTAGTTTGAGCATAAGGTAAAATCGAATCTTTACAAAATTCTACAGTGAAGTACATTTCAATTTTTTCGCCAATTTAATTGAAATGTTAAAACTGAATTTATCTGTATTGAATTGATACTTGATTTCTCGCACGAGATGTGACACCTCCGCCAGTAGTTTGAGCATAAGGTAAAATCGAAATACATTACAAAATTCTACAGTGAAGTACATTTCAATTTTTTCGCCAATTCAATTAAAATGTTAAAACTGAATTTATTTGTATTGAATTGATACTTGATTTCTCGCACGAGATGTGACACCTCCGCCAGTAGTTTGAGCATAACATAAAATTGAAATGCATTACAAAATCCTACATTTAATGTAGAATGTACATTTAATCTAATTTTTTTTGCCAATTCAATTAAAACGTTCATTATTTAATACTCTGAATCTCTACAATTTCTATAAAAATGTAAATATTCTTTTAGAAGAATCAACAAAAAATATTTTATGATCTAAAAAACCTTTATTTTCAGAATTCTGAATTTGTTAAAGTGTTCAACACAAGCATCTCTGAGGTAGAGCAGAAAAGACATTACGACAGCTTATGATGTGAGATGACACACTTGTTGACCGACCTTATCTATCTCGGATCTCCCCCATTTTACCCCTCCCATTTCTTTATATCTCCGGTGTATAAAAATCGACTTTTTTATTTGTCGAGTACAATAACGGAGTAAACGACAATGATCGTCATAAGCGATACGTGGTTCTGGCGGCAAGTATCATTCTACTTTTATAGTTGAGAGATAAAAAAAAAGAAAAGAAACATATCACAAAAAAAAATGAGGAAAAGAAAAAGTAACTTCACGGGAGAAACGAAGACGGTTTCGAAAGGTTATGTCGATAAATCACATTTATAATGCAGAGGTTGCTCTAGTTGGCCTCCACTTGGCCTCTAGTTGGACAACGTTGTAAAACTATTATGGGCGTGAGATGAGACGAAGAAGGAAAATGGTTTCGCGGCACTGCGACAGTTAGATATCCGGTCGAGAAACTTACACCTGATCATCTTCTAGATATCAGGGTCGGTTTCAAATTTTTAATTAATCTCTACGTCTTTTTTAAGTAAATTGATTTTTTTTTAAGTGAAACTTTCCTAAGTAATTAGTTTCATTTTGGATTGTGAAATTTCTTTAAATTTGAATACTTCCCAATTCAAAGCGTCTTCTAAATTTCTCAAGGTATTACACTTCAGCTTGCATATAATTCATTCCTATTTAATTGATGTTTGATTTCTCTCACGAGATGTGACACCTCCCTCTATAATTTGAGCATAACGTGAAATTTCTTTTTTGGATGCTTCCATATTCGAACCGTCTTCTGAATTTCTCAAAAAATTACACTTCAGCTTGCACATAATTTATTTGTATTTAATTGATGTTTAATTTCTCTCACGAGATGTGACACCTCCCCGCGAGGTTTCAGCATAACGCAAATTTAAGATTGGATACTTCCCAATTCGAAGCGTCTCCTGAATTTCTCAAAGTATTACACTTCAGCTTGTATATAATTTATTTGTATTTAATTGGTGTTCAATTTCTGTCACGAGATGTGACACCTCTCCTCGTAGTTTGAGCATAACGTGAAATTTTTTTTTTGGATGCTTCCATATTCGAAGCGTCTTCTGATTTCTGAATTTCTCAACAAATTACACTTCAGCTTGCACATAATTTATTTATATTCAATTGATGTTCAATTTCTGTCACGAGATGTGACCCCGATCCCCGTAGTTTGAGCAAAACATGAAATTTCTTTAAATTTGGATGCTTCCAACTTAGAAACGTCTTCTGAATTTCTCAAAGTTACACTTCTTGACCTTGAAATGAAACTTTGTCCAACATTTAGTCAATTTTCTCTTATCCGACCCTGAAACATGTCAAAGACTGCTTCGTTATAAGATCGACACTTTAGCCGCGGGTGAAACTCCAACGGGTTTCTATGGAAAAACGGCGATCACGAGAGATCCGCCTTTTTTTAAAGATCAGCACTGATCTCTCATCGTGTAAAAATGCAGCTCGTACATTTCTCCAAAGTGGGAAACGATTGATCGAGGGAAAAGAGAAAAATGCCTTCAGTTTTCCCAGGTTCCTAAAACCTTCGAAGGAATCTCAGGAATCTCGATTGTTCGAACGGTCGCAGGATGCGAAAACAGTTACAATAATTAAGAATCCACGTCAAAAAATAAAAATGTCTGCAGAGCAATTTTTAATTTATATAGATTTGAATTCTTCTTTAAATGTTTTAAGCGAGGGGTTAATTACTCCTGCGATCTGGTGTACACTCTCTCCACATTCTCATGCAATCTTATGAAATCCCATGCAATCCCTTGCAATCCCATCTCGAACCCCATACAATCTTTTACAATCCCTTGTGATGCCCTCTTACGAAAAAAAATTATAGGAAATTCAGTATAGATCTATAATGATTTTTCTATAATGAATTTCTTCTAATTTTTTCGCGATTCTAGAAAAACCGTTATAGAAAATCATTATAAGAAAGTCAATATAGAACTAAATAATGTTAAAATATTGAAACAATTGATGCGAAAAATAAAGAAACTAAAAACGAAGGAATAATTTATTTATTTACTTAAAGTAGGATTTAAATTTATTTCAAAGGATTTCACAGGACTCCACAGATTTCATGGAATTTTACAGAATTCCAAAAGAGTAAAAAAATTTCTAATAGATCCTTGGATTTCAACGAATTTCAAGGAATTTCAAAGAATTCCAGAGAATTTCCACGGATTTCAAGCGACTTCGTCAGATTTCATAAAAATTTCACGATATTTGAAATGATTTCAAAGGTTTTCAAACCACTTATTTAAAAGGATTTCATCGGTTTTCGAGAGATTTAAAAATATTTCGACGGATTTCAACGAATTTCGTAAGAATTAGAAACATTTCAAGGGACATTAGAGGATTTAGAAGATTTTCAAACATTTCCGGGGATTTTAAAGGATTCCAAATGATTTCAAGAGATTTTAAAAATAGCAATGGACTTCAAACATTTTTGTAGGATTTCTTAAGATTTCAAGAGTTTTCTAGAGAACTTTGAAAAATAAATGAAATGAAATGAAATTTCAGAGGATTCCTAGCTATTCCAAATATTTAATGGGATTCTAAGGTGTTTCAAAAAGTTTCACAAGATTTAAAGGATTTTATTAAACCTCGAAGCATTTCAAAGGATTTCAAAGTTTTCTAGGGATTTAAACGGTTTTTCAGAGAACTTTAATGAAGAAGTTTAATTTTATATATATATTCAAGGCATTTAAAATGATTTTTAATTATTTTAATGGATTTTTACGATCTCCAAAGATTTCAAAGGATTTAAAGTATTTCAAAGGATTTCAAACATTACAAGGGATTTTGAAGAACTTTGTAAGATTTTCAAAGATACCAAGAGATTTCTAGAGAACTTTGGAAAATAAATTAAATGATATGAAATTTTCAAGGGATTCCTAGCTATTCCAAATATTTCATGGGATTCTAAGGTATTTTAAGAAAATTCATAAGATTTGAAGGATTTTACTAAATTTTCACAAATTTTAAGGGATTTCAAAAATTTTGAGGGATTTTAAAGAATTTTGTAGGATTCCCAAATATTTCAAGAGATTTCTAGAGAACTTTGGAAAATAAATGGAAGATTTCAAGGGATTTCCAAGATTCCCAGGGATTTGAACGGTTTTGTAGAGAACATTAATGAATAAGTTTAATGTAATTTATATTCAAGGGATTTCAAATGATTTCTACTTATTTTAATGAATTTTTACGATTTTCAAAGATTTCAAAGGATTTCAAAGTACTTCAAAGGATTTTAAGAGATTTCAAACACTGCAAAGGATTCCAAAGAATTTTGTAGGATTCTTAAAGATTTCCAGAGATTTCTAGAGAACTTTAAAAAATAATATAAATTAAATGAAACTTCAAGGGATTCCTAGCGATTTCAAAGTTTCATGGGATTCCAAGGTATTTTAAGGAATTCCATAAGATTTAAAGGATTTTATTAAATCTTCACAAATTTCAAGGGATTTCAAAGGATTCCAAATGATTTCAAGAGATTTTAAAAATAGCAATGGACTTCAAACATTTTTGTAGGATTTCCTAAGATTTTAAGAGATTTCTAGAGAACTTTAGAAAATAAATTAAATTAAATCGAATTTCAAGGGATTTTAAGCGAATTCCAAGATTTTATTGGATATTAAGGTATTTTACGGAATTTCGCCAGATTTAATTGATTTTATTGAATCTCCAAGGATTTGAAAGATTTCAAGGGATTTCTAAGATTTCTAGGGATTTGAACGGTTTTTTTTAGAGAACTTCAATGAATAAGTTCAATTTAATTTATATTCAAGGCACTTCAAAGGATTTCTACTTATTTTAATTGATTTTTACGAATTTCAGAGATTTCAAGGGATTAACGAATTTCTAGAGAACTTTAGGAAATAAATTAAATTTATCTTTCCAGGGTTTTCAACAATTTCAAGAGATATGAAGGAACTAAAAAAAGTTTTAACGGTTTTAAAGGTTTTAAATTATTCTGAAAGATTCCAATGCATTTCAAGAAATTTGAAAAATTTTCAAGAAACTGGAAAAACTTCAAAGGATTTTAAAGAATTTTGTAGGATTTCCAAAGATTTCAAGGGATTTTTAGAGAATTCAATTCTAAAGAATGCAATTTCAAGTGATTTCTAGCAATTCCAAAGCAAATATTTCGAGGGATTTCAAGGTATTTCAAGGAATTTCACAAGATTTAAAGAATTTTATTGAATATCCAAGGATTTCATGGGATTTAAAAATTTATAGGAATGTGAACGGTTTTTTTTAGAGCATTTTAAGGAATAAGTTTAATTTAATTTATATTGAAGGGTTTCAAATGATTTTCACGGATTTCAATAATTTTAAGGGATAGGAAGGAATTACACAAATTTTAAAGGATTTCTAAAGATTTTAATGAATTTAAATGAATTTCACAAGATTTTAGGGATTTTATAGGGCTTCCAACTATTTCTAAGATTTTAGGGGATTTTACAAATTGCAATGGATTTCTAGAAAACTGTAGGGAATAAATTTAATTTATTTATTTTCCAAGGGATTTGAAATGATTTCTACGCATTTGTAACTATTTCAAAAATTTCAAAAGATAAAAGAGACGTTTCAAGGAATTTCAAGGGATTTTTACGGATTTTAACATATTTCAAAGATTTTAATGAATTTAAAAATATTTCCGAAGGTATCGAGGGATTTCTAGAGACTCCAGAGGATTTTCTTGGATTCCAATGAAATTTGAAGCGATTTTAAAGATATGAAGGGAATTCACAGATATTTGCTGCGTGAAGTTTATTTGTGGAGAATTGCTTTTTTGTGTATAATACTTCCATATGAGATTATGAGTGGTCTAAAATAAATCGTTCCTTTGTAGTTTCTCTACTTTTTACATGAATTCCGTCAATATTTTTGTATTATTTATTCCAATGCTGATTAACATTAAATCTTTTTCCACACAATTATTTTCTATAATGAATTCCCTATAATCCACGGATTTTTTTGCAATCTCATGCAATACAAACAAAACAAATAAAACAAACATACCAAAATTTGTATCTTTACGCTTTACTCGAATTAAATTAATTGTTTATTTACATTTGGAAAAATGGCTTGATTCAAATAAATGAAATTTTTAAATACAATCTTTTAAATAGACAAATAAATGTTTGTTTGAAATGGAAGATTTTATTTAAATAAATTTTCCTCGTACATTTTATTTATTGATCAAGAGGCGCATATATATCCTCCAACTTCTAATTTTAATTTTTTTTAAATTACCTAAATCTACAATCATGTAAACTAATAATACTACTCATCGTATTTAACATAATTTTTATGTTGCTAAATGAACTTTGCTGTGTTTAAATTCATGGGCTTCTTGCAGTTTGTCGGATCAAATAGAAATTGTACTTTAAAGTTTGGACTGATATATAACATGAATTTTTTTTGAATTTTCTGAAAAATCTTAAGAAAATTGAATTGATACTTTAAACAGACTGATATTACTTATATCCTTGTTGTCAGATCTTAGAATCTAATTTTAATTCGAATTAAAGTGTTCAAAGACTTATAATGAATAAATAGTTATTCGAAATTTTTATTCTATATTTTAAAACTATTTTCCTCCTCATATCGAGGAACTTTCCTACTTTTGGAAGTGATTAAGTTCTTTGTCTTATAAAGAAGTTTTTACCAATACTATATTGTATTGTCTTCTTTTATCATTAAATACAGTGGCGTACTATTGTACTTATGTAAGAAAAATTATTACTAAAAAGAAATAATAAATCCAAAGATAATACACCTTGGAGCAAAGTCCAGCAGAAATTTGATCTGTTAGACCAAAAGTGATTTTTCTCTTGAAAAAAGCGTCATGCGTTATTTATTCACACAAATTCAGAAAAAAAAAATTTACACAAAATTCACACAAAAAACACGAATTTTCAACAAAATAGTTGAATTCTCAACCTAAAACGATTGATATCCAACAAAACAGTTGCATTTTTAACCAAAAAATGAGATTTGACCAAAAGAGATGAATTTTAAAATCAGAAAAAAAATTTTCAACAAAAGATTTGAATTTTTAACCGAGAAGTTAATAAATAAGAAAAATTTCATCTGAAATTTCCAATTTTTAAACCAAAAAGGCGAATTTTCGACAAAACAGTTGTATTTTCAGCCCGAAAATATAACAGATAGAAGATAGAATATAATGGACCATTAATTTTCCACCAAAAAAGATGACTTTTCAACGAAATACATCAATTTCCAACAAAGAAGATTAATTTTCGACCCAAAAAGACGAATTATCAATAAAATGCATAAATAT
>JAUMHM010000072.1:17093270-17105912 GCA_032362435.1 Melikaiella ostensackeni
ACAATTCCAGGTTTTCCAGGTGAGTAGACACCCTGTCAATATGTCCAAAGCGGACACAATCGTCTTACAGTCTAAAAAAATAGAAATGACTCAAATGAAAGTTATGAATTCTGACCCTACATTAACTAGCAAATTTAAAAAAACAGTTAAACGTTGAACACTGATACATACAATGATAGCAAAAAGTGAAATGTTTCTTATTTTTAAACAGGTTCATGATAATCATAAAGAATAGACCGAGTAATAGTAACGATTGTTATTTAACCTGTTGCCATAACTAGTTTCTATTGTAGAAAGCCAACTTTACTATTGTAATAAATCAATATTGACATGGTAATTCAATGTCAACACTCCACTAATTCTGTGTGCCGTTCATTATGTGTAACTGGATAATGTCTCAAAGTAAAAAAGTTGTTAGAGTAAGTTCTTTTGTCACTTATATTATCATTATGTAGATAGCGATTTGCATCTTTTTATGAATATGGATGAGTATTTGTTTTGTAATTAGGGTTATGATCACTCAGAATATTAGTTAACTTTTTCAAATAATCTCATTCGAACACTTAGTTTCTCTATTCGATATAAAAAATGTCATACAAAAAAATAACTTGAACTTCATGAAAAGGGATGACTGGTGTACATCATGACTCATAAGTCTTGTATTTATGGTATTATAAATATCATTCAGAGATTATTCTATTTTCAGAAATTAATAATTTTATACATCTAATTAGTGTGCGATTAATGCCGTGTGAAAGGAAAACTAGACGAAAACGATCCCAAGTCCCCAGGACATCTCAGAGATTCATGTAGAAAACCCCATGAAGATGATTCATGTACTGCATAATGCATCTTTAACATATCCGCAGGATATGAGATATGAGTATCCTTTTCTATCGATTTTATCCTCTTTTGATTCCTATACATATAATTCTAACATTTTTCATTATCAACTTATTAGCTCTATTTTTAAATGCACAGTATTACAATCCAACTAGTGTGCAAATAAATTCTAAAGATACTTTGTTAAAAATGTTTGAGATTTTATAACACTTTTACTATGCGAGTGTACGAAAAATTGAAATTGTACCTTGCTATTCCAGTGCGTAAGGCACTCGACTTACAGGTTAGCGGTTAGGGTTCGATTCTCCGTACCAGCGAATTTTGATTTTTTTTTAAATTTTCTTCCGCAACAATATATTACGTGTATGGCAATAATACAATACATGTATGGCAATATTACTATACCAGCATTTAAAAGCTACAATATCATTAATTGGAACGTTATCTTACGTCTTGGAAATAAACTGCCAATACATTTATTGTAAAGTTCCAACAGAAATTTTTTACAGTGTAGCTTAAAATTTCTAAAAAAAAAAAGTGGCAACATTGAAGATAAGGATGAATTTATTATCCGACATGCGCAAAATTTATTAACTTCATCAATAATAATCTATAGAGCGGAGGACACAACGGATTGAAAATACATAAACTCAGGTGGTAATTTACTAGAAAACTTCCTACTGATAACTAGATGTGCTGTACCTACTGATACACTACTGGGACAACCTATTTTTTGCTTTAACCTTCATAAAAATGATGTTGCCCAAGTTGATGGATTTCCATGAGGGTTCGCTAATTCTTTCATCAACTTGGTTTAATTAATCACGGTAAAAAGACCAACAATGTTCATTTGCAACAAAATTGTTAAACGGGGTCACATCAATGAGCTGTTGAAAGTTTCATTCAGAAAATTTCACTTTGAAAGTTTCAAAATACAAAATTTATGATCATTGCAATTTTTAACGAAAGTAGAATGTTACTTTTCAACCAAATAGTTTAATTCTCTTTTAAAATGTTGAACTTTTGAGTCGCAAGACGAGTTTTCTACAAAATAGTTCAATTCTCAACCCGAATATATGATTTTTCAAAAAAAAAAAAGTTAATTTACAACCAAATAATTGAATCTTAAAGAATGAATTTTTAGCAAAGTAGTTCAACTTTCATCCAAGTAGTTGAATTTTTTACAAAAAATATGACTTTTTAATAAAATAGTTGCATTTTCCACAAAATAATTGAATTTTCAACCAAACTGTAGAATTTTTAACCCCAAACGAGATGAATTCTGAACCCAATGAAACCCAATAAGTAAATCCAATTCTTTTTCTTTGCAAAATATTTCTTTTTAATTGAAAAGTCTATTATATTTTTGTTTGGAGTTCATTTCTTTTGGTTAAAAGTTCTACTATTTGGTTGAAGATTTGTTTGAATATTTGATTTTTTAATTGAAAATTAATTTTATTTATTGAAAATATAACTAATCTATTTTTGACTGAAAATTGATAGTTTTTAGTTGAAAAATCAGCTATTCAATTTTTCTTTGAAAATTCAACTACATGGTTGAAAATTAAACTACTTTGTAAGAAATTCAATTTATATAAATATTTAATTTATCTTTTTGAAATGAAAATTCAACTATTTGGTTTAAAATTCATGTATTTTGTTATAAATCCGTATTTTTTGCTAGAAAAGAAATCTTCTTAATGAAAAATTCAACTAGTTGGTTGAAAGTTGAACTAATATGTTGAAAATTAATTTTATTAGTTGAAGATCCATCTCTTTAGTTCAAAATTTGCTTTTTTTCGTGAAAATAAATTTTTTGAACTGCAATTTTAACTATTCCATTTGATTCCATTTTTGGTGGAAAATTGATCATTTTTAGTTTAAAATTCAACTACTTGGTTGAAAATTCTATTATTTTGCTGAAAATTCATATTTTTGGATAGAAAATTTAACCATTTTCTAGAGAATTCTTAGCGGCCATTTTTTCTAATACTGTTCATTTATCGTTGAGAATTTATCTTTTTTGTTTAAATTCGATTTTTTTCGATTCGAACTTGAAATATTTTTTGGTTAAAATATAAAAACTATTTTTTTTGTTATTGAAGATTCAATTTTTTAGTTGAAAATTCAACTATTTTGTTGAAAATTTTATTATATTGTTGAACATTCATCTTTTTGTTTGGTCTAAAATTTGACTGTTTTCTTGAACATTTGTCTTTTTGGATAGAATACGTCCTTTTGGATTAAGAATTCAACTGTCTTCTAAAAAATTCGTCTTCTTGGCTTTAATATCCAACTTTTATGTTCAATATGCAACTATTTTTGGTTAAAGTTTAATTTTTTTGTTAAAGAATTCTACCAATTGGTTGAAAATTTATCTTTGTAGGATGAAACTTCAACTAATTTTTTGAAAATTCATCCCTTTCGATTGAAGGGTCAACTATTTGGTTGTAAATGCAATGTTTGTTTGAAAATTCATGTTTTTTAAAAATTCATCTTCGTAGAGGCTAAAAATTCAACGATTTTAGTTAAAAGTCATCTTTTTTTCGAAAATTCAACTGTTTTTTTTTTAATTCGTCTTTTTAGATAAAATTTCGTTCCCCTTGGTTGAAAATGCATTTTTTTGGTTGAAAACTTCTTGGTTGAAAATTCATCTTTCTTGGTAGAAAATTCAACTGTCTTATACAAAAATCGTCTTTTTGGCTTGAAGATTCAACTATTTATTTAAAAATGGAACTTTTTGTGGTTACAGTTTAAACTTTTTTGTTTAAAAATTCGACCATTTGGTTGAAAACTCATCTCTTCTGGTAGAAAATTAATCTTTTTTAACAAGAAACGGCAATTTGAAAATAAAAATAAAATAGTGTGTGAAATATAAATAAGTTTTATGCACAAAATTTATAAAAACTTGTTGAATTGAATGATTATCAATAATGATAAAAATATCAAACTTTGGCGCTTTTATTGGCATCTATAATAATCTAACAAGGTTATATTAGTTTTGACTCAGTTTAGTCGACATTAAAACATTTTTGATACTTTTTTTTCAAATAAGATGTAGTTTTTGAAATTGAAAATCCTTTTTCAAAGGTAAATCTGTAATTATTATAAATATAGCTAAAAATGCTAAGGTTTCAAAAGTTTCAATGTCATTGAAAGTTTCAAAAAGTATAAACTTCTAAAGCGGCACATTGCCGCGAGGTCTAAGTTGGTCCAAACTGTCCAAATTATTCCATCCGCAATGCTGACCCCTACAGTCTCAAACCTAATGCAAAATGATTGCATTCTTCTTCAGTATGTTTCACCCAAACCTGGACTCTAACATCAGCGTCATCAGCAAACAAACACTCCGCTTTCAAATATCTTCCTCCCACAGTCTACAGTCTACAGTGTCTACACCTAATCCAAATTGAATGCATCCTTCCTCGCAGGATTCGACCCAAACCTAAATGTATCCTTCCCCACAGGAAACATATATACCAAAGCGAGACTTTTTTCACGATTTCTTAAGCTGAATGGGATTATTGTCGAAGATGAGCGGAAATTCCTCGAAATTCCGATGCCCTCTCGGTCTTTATCTCTCTTTCGCTGTCCGGGACCAGAGACTCTAACTGGTAACACCATCCCAATCTATATCTCATCCCAGGCATCGATGTCTCCAGCCCGTGGCGGGAGTGCGCCGCCGCGACTCGCTAGACTCACCAGTAGGCGACACTAACTCGTACATAGATACCAGAAAACACACTCCACACGAGTGCACACTCTTAATCCTATCCTCACACCGGGCATCCTATCACACGTATGGCGGCTTTTATGAGAGAGTGGGGCAAAATGGGCGGGTCTCCCGCAGCTCATACGTGGCCAGGCATGCACGCAGACGCTCTCGGTGCAAGAGGACAGGCCACGCACACGTTGCCGCTGACCGTCGTCGCTGGCACACGCTCCTAAAGCTCACACTTACCTGACAAGATGTAAGTTCAGAAACTGGAAGGTGGTGCCACTTCTGCACAGTCCAATACAAGACACCGAACCGGAAAGTTCGTCCAAAATTAGTCTCGCCGGCTACCAGTTTTCTTCTTTTGCCGGAGCGGTCCACAAAAAGGAAGATCCGATTCCCCAGGGAGGAAAAGGGAGGTGGAGGTGGACGAAGAGGAGGAGAACAACCATGAGACGAAGGACGAGGTGGAGGACGGAACGATAATGAAACGAGCGGACACCAGTGAAAGAACAGAAAACAACTCCTCCAAAGGAAACTCCGTCCAGAAAGTACCAAACACTCCAGGAACAAGAAGATCAGTTGATCAGTTGTGTTAAAAAGTGCTTCAAATAAAACATCTTGTCAAGTGGATTAAGGTGCCCGATGAATCGGATTCCTTGGATTACTGCATCTCTTGGATTATCATATTAATGAATGTGCCTGGACAAAAATTTGTTAATCTGACGCGAGTGCCGGGAATAGTTATTGTGTTGTACTGCACCGGTTGTTATTTGTTGTTGATGTTGTCCTCCGAGTTGGTTAAGTGAAGAGTTTTTGCCGCGACTTGTCGATCTTTCGTGGGAGCATGATTTTCCTGGGAATCCTTATAGGACGAGTTCTTCCAGCAGAGTATTTCGCCGAAGACACGAGACTTCATTGGCATCCAGCAGCTGCCAATCATTGAACGCCGTACCCGCAGGGAGGCGGAAAAGTGCAAATGTGAGTTCGCTTTTCTTCGTTGGATGCGATGTTTCATTTGTCAAGTTGTCATTTAATCCCTTCATTCAAGGAAGCGCTCTTTACCCGGTTCAAAGAAATCCCTATCCAGCCAACTTGCGCAATAATTTGGCTCTAGTACTCATCGTAACTCTGCCAATAGAGAACTTCTTGCTAGTACCCCTTATTTCAATCTCCTTTTCCAGATACTCATTAGCTTTCCAGTTCCATTCCTTCATGTCATTCGGAATCAACAAAAAAACCTCAGCTAAAGTTAGGAAACAACATCTAAAAAGATAACATCTAACAAGTGCATCTCCATCTCTGCAAAAAATGCATTTTATCCCAGTCAAACTGGTTGATTAGCATATCAATTGACAGACGTTCCAGAATGAATTAATCTCGAGGAATATTCGAGAAGTCTGCCACTTATAATAATTCTGAAAGTTGTAAATTTTCTAGAGGAAGTATTTGAGAAACATTAGCGATTCTTCTTTATAGCATTCTAAAGTCTAAACTGTCCACCCTAAAGGCTTTTTCTTGGTGTCTCCCTTGTAAGGTCCGGCTTAGTAAAACACGGAGTCTTGGAATGGGGTTAAAATTTCCCATGGGTAGGCCTAATTATGACCATGGGACACTCGCTCTATTATGGTATGGGCATTGAGCATTTGCTAGTTACCCTTTTATGCTAAGTGAGAGCGAAGAATGACCCTTCGAATAGGTGACCGCTGCGGGTCGAACCGACCGGACATTTCCCGCGATCATCCCCAAGGCGAAGTTGCAGGTCCTGCCAACCTTATATAGGGTGTCGAAACAAACCTGTTGCACGCAAGGTGATTTTACCAAAAATCCATTCCTTTCTCTCCTTGTCAGATAAACCTTTTTAAAAAAAAACTAAAATTTCCTCTTTTATTGGCACTTAAATAATCCGAAGTAGATTTTAGTTTTCAGAAATACAATTTCTAAGAGATAAGATCTAAACTTCCATGGAGTGAATTTGAATAAAAAGGAGATAAAAATGAATGTTGGGAAGGAAAAAGGAGGAGTTTGCATTTGTAAGTTTGTAAAAAGGATTTGAATTGTAGCTCGTTTCTTGTTTAATGGGGAAGGGTTGTAATGGATGGGAGTGTAGTTTGATTTCAGGGACACCCTATAAGTCAGGATAATCCTACGCGTAACGGTCAAGATAACCGTAATAACCGTAAAATGCCGTCACCTGAATAATAGCAATAACATTGCTCAGGAGGTTGTAAATTACTGAGTGTATGTTATTTCGAAGCCTCTCAGGTGTTGCTGACAATCGGAATAAAATATTTAAATATTCCACCCTAGTAGTTAAACTTCTCGAATATTTAAGGAGTCTAAGAGTGTGATTTATCTCAAAGTGTTTTGAGTTATTATATATTTCCGTTTCTTCAAAAAACGCTTCACAAATCGATAATTTGTATTGTGTTAAAGCATGCCATAAAGTTCTATCAATTCCTCTTATAAGAACGTGAAACCTGCAACTTTCATTATATTCGTTGCATCAGATTATGATTTGCCTCCCATTTCAAAGTTCTTTTTATTTCCAAATTTGTATTCTTAGATTCCTTCCAATTACTACTACTATCCAAATTAGCTTCATTCCCATTAAAATGTATCCAAAAGGTCTTTTCAATTAAACAAAACAGAAACGTGCCCCAAGCCAGAGTAATATTACCTCAATCAAGCTAGCAATTATCACCCCAGTCAATTTTCCTAAGCGCTAATAACTATTGTCACAAGCATGAGAACCCATGAAACCCGTAATGATCCAATAAAAGTCGGAAGGGTGTACAGCCGCGAATATAATGAAAAGGAGTGGCTGCAAGAAATAATACTACAATTACTCGTGAGAATAACAACGTGGAATTAAAGTCGTCGCGCCGGCGGCGGTAACGCAAATTGGCACAGTGAAAAATGGCTCTAAAGAATGACATTGAAGGGGGAGGGAAATTCTTTTTCCCCCACCCAACGCGGCGGGTGTTCCGTTAAGAGTTGACAGTTGCCAATTCGATTGTTGACTAATGGTACGATCGTTAACTGACAGGGCACGAAAATGTCCAGGAGAAGTTCCCTTCCTCCTGACCGCCGTGCCGGTCTTGTTACCTTACAATGGCAATAATGGCAGGCTATTTTCGCTGAATGGCAATGAGGGGGCAAGAGAAGTGCAATAAAAGCAAAGCGGTCTTGCGAAAGCGCTCCTGCGGTGTATTGTCGTTGAAGGTGTTAGAGCGTATGTTTTGTTGAAGATCGGAATTTGTAATTTAATAGGTAATTAACTGGGAGGATACACATAATTTTATTCAAAAGTTTTGTACTAGTGTTTCTAATGATTCAATTTGTTGTTGAATTTTTATCTGAATTGATTAATTCTAGCTGAGTTTGTTGTTTCAAAAGCTGGATGCTTTTGAAGGATCCTATCTGAATGATTTACATATAATTTGTTGAGTCGACCAAGAACAGAACCTCAACGGAACGGAAGCAGTCTATGGCTTTATAACTCTGTTTAGTATATTTGAAAAAAATTTTGAAAAAACATAAATAAAGTCATCTTTTTGTGCAAGTAAAGACTATAAAATGTTGATAATGCCAATGCAGAGGATTGCACTTTTTCAGTTCGAATCTTTTTCAAGTCGGATTCTCTTGAATATTTCAAAAATTATATTATTTTCAGATTAGATGTCTCTAGAATACTCTAGAATACTTTTAAATTTTATATTTCTAACTTCAATAACGACTCGAATTTATATTCTTTCAAATCCAGAGAATTTAAACTTGCATGTTTCTTTTTCCAAATTTGGAAATTTAAAACTTAGATCCTCCCGACTTACACTGTATCTCCAAATTGCAAGTTTCATAAATTCCATATTGTTTCCAGTTTGGATGATTCAAAAATTATAAAATTGTTTTATGTCAAAATCGCATATTTTGCAAATTTAATTCTTTACAGTTTAGAGGATGTAAATGCCAATGCTTTATAAATTTAGATCTGTCTGAACTTGGGACATTCAAAATTTGGATTTTTCCAGACCAGATGCATTCAAATTTTGTTTGTTTGTACAATTAGAATACTGAAAGGTTAGGTAAATTTTAGTGTTTGCAAAAATACACTTTTTTTCAGTTAAAAAATTTTCCACGTCCAATGCTTGCAAATTTAGATTTTTTAATTTCTTTTCATTTTAGAAGTTTTCCATACCAAATTTTTATAACTTGAATACTTCAAATTTAAATTTGTAAACAAAGTTCGAATATTTTCAAATTGCTATTTTGATACTTTGATCTTTCCAATTCTGATTCAGTCGAATTTGGATGTTTTGAAATATAAACACTTTCCAATTTAGAACCTTCTAAATTTTTGCTTTTTCAAACTTCTACTCTGCCGCGCAAAACAAGAAAAAGGTAACTATAATTGGGATTTGTCACCTGATTCGCAATTGTTTTCCATTTGAATATATTCGAAACAATTGTCGATCGGGGGTCCAATACAAAATGTAGTTACCGTAGACCAAACTTGATTGCTTTAATCAATCAACGTTTTTAGTTGATACGTTTTCTTAATTTTAGAAAATATTTTGTTTACTAAACTTAATATTTTATCGATTGAAACTAATGTTTTTCCTGAATCCACCAAATTATTTTTCTACAACTTTGTATTAAATCCTAAAATTTAATACAGTTTAATCTAATAGTCCTTACTATTTTAAGACGAAAGTTGCGATCATTCGATATCATTAGCATATATATACATCGTTTCCCTGGACTTGTCGATATTATCGCCTTAACGACAGCGTAAATCAGCGTAAGCATTTTCTTTGCTACAAATTTCTTCCACCGCTCTGAGCGACAACTTTAATAGGTTTCACATTTTTCGGGAAGAATTACCTTAAGAAAAATAACAAGAGGTGGAAAAGCAGTATTCATCGATGCGTAACGACAACCTGAACGGTTCGATTTATTATTCTGGGTTAGATCATTAACTTATAATAAACGGAAGAAGTGGCTTGCTGGATAGTTATCTCGAAAACATTGCAGAATTTGGTCACTTAAATTAATCTCTCTTTCATTCTCTTCTTCTAATTTACACTTTAAAATCTTAATTAATCAACTTTTTATGATATATTGATTGCTGACTCCATAGCTATATATCATAATAATTATTGAAATTATATCAATATGTCGATTATCGACATAGAAAAAATATTTGTCCTTCGAAAAGAAAAAATAAGTATGGCCTTGGGCATCTGTAACCGGCACGAAGAAGCAGTGTAAGTCACCATTTACATCCGACATGTAAATGGCGGTAGTAGCAGACCGTTGGAGTGAAGTCGAATATGACAAATTGATATTTCGCAAAGTTGTATAGAGCAAAAATAATATCGACTGCCCCATACAATATAGAGCAGTCGATTCTCAATACTAAAATGGCTTCTCATAAAAATAAATAACAAGTAAGTAACCTAGTTATCAGTCGAAGACAAAATTTCCCTTCTGAAATTCCATCGGTATCATTCGTGTTTTCCGATCTTGAATCTGGTCAAGTAGATAGTTTTCAATACGAAATACTTTTCACTGCATGTGATCAAAATAACGATGAATTAAGCGTGGAATCAAGCTAATGGAAGGTCGACGTACACAGATTAATCGAGAGCTCATAATGGCTCACCGAATTTAAAACTGGTTTTGGTACAGCAATTCGAGTTCCGTGCGTGGCGTCAAACAGAGGCTTCAAATAATATAATAAACTCCCACCAAACAGGTCGACACGTGACTTTAGAATAAGGTTCTTCGTTACAAGAAGGAGGAAAAGAAGTTTCGCTCCATTATCGTGCGCTGCATGGTTTACCTTTCAATTACGGTGACAGGTTGAAAAAGATCAAGGACCGTGAAACTGATATTTTTCATAAACGCTAACGAGATTTTTTAGCTTTTGATCCAACTAATCTAGAGTAGTTACTCCTCACTTCTTTTCGATTAAGTTAAATGATCAAAATAATACAAATATTATATGACATTAGGAAAAATCTACTTTAAAACACAGGTGCTTTTAAACGAATCTTAATCTAAGATCTCTTTTGGGTGATAATTAATTCCGGACCCTCCAAAACGACACCCAAACGTAACTAATTTATGAGCCCCCACTGATTAAAATCGCGTAATTCGCTTCTTCCGGAACATGTGGTTATTCAATAGGCAGAAAACTTTAAGTCCACGCTTCGTCAATTCGCCTAACCAGGCGTGAAATCGGGTATAAGGAAAGTGAATTGAAAACACTTCAAAAGAGGGAAATGGTTATCCTTAATGGTTATCCTTAATGGTTATTGCTTCATTTTATATTGAAGTTATCCCTCATCCGATTTATTATAAAATTTTCTAGATTAGAGATTACATTTCTAAGTTAATATTAATTAAAGGTAGAGAGGTTTAGGAATGCTAATGGACAAGTCAATTATTTCGTAACGTCCCTTTGATCATCTAATGCCCAAAAAGATATTTCTTCCTCAGTGAAAACATCTCGGAGATTAACTCTTAAACACTTTACTTGTCATGATGTTGGGAAGACTCCGAGTTAAAGATTTATCGTAATTCGATTCTTAGTAGCGATTTCGTCACGGAATGACATCAGATGTAATCCGCATTCCCTTTCGTGACCTTTCGGTTTATTTTAATTCATTCAACACTGTCTCCAAAATGTTTTTCCCCAATTTCGTCAGTCTTAGATCATTCTTTAATTTATGGAAAGGTTTTTATATTGGTACAATTGCTTATAATCTTTGGATAAAAAAATACAATTGTTGGTACCCGAGTATTGATATTGAAGAGGAATAGGCGATGCTTTTTTAAAACATAGTACAGAATTGATAGTGGGAGCTAATCATGTTCCAGATTCAGCTATTAAGGATGTTTGTACTATCATTTTCCTAATGTTTGTTTTCTTCTACCTGCTCTTATTTCTACAAAGGTTTTATTTCTGTTATTTTAATTGCGACTGCTCCCATAATGGTTACCTTGTAACATACGGTATCCAATATTCCTTTTACAGTCAATGGTACTATTGTTTCTACTGTTGTTCCTATTGCTTCTGCTGTTCTCATAATATCTTCTGTTTGTCTTTTTACATTTATCCTACTGCCAGTCGTAATATTTATTGTACTATTTCTTCTGCTGTATTTTATTGATGTTCTTAGTGTAGTTGTTCCTATGACTGTTTCAGTGTTCTTCTTTTAAAATGCTACTTCCTTTACTAGTTCTGAAGTTCTTTTATTCTTCAAGAAAATCAATCATCACATCTAAACCCCACAACATAAAAAAACCATTTCAGCAAACCGCTGTCCATCTCACTAAACGAATTTATGCACTCATTATCAGTGAAGGCTTGAAAACTTAGTACGCGTTTTCTCTACTTACGTTCCTATTTTTGCAGCTCCTGTTAAGAGTTCTGTTTATATAGTAGATTCTTCTACTACTTGTACTATTGTCATTGCCACTATGTTTGACAATGTTTCCACTCTCTTTTCTATTGATCTACAATTTTTCTATACACACATCCTTATCTGTCTTTTAGAGACTCTTATCCCACAATCTCAACCAACTTCAATAAACCTTCTTTACCTTTCCTCACTAAACCAACCTGACTGAGCTATTTTTTCTACTCTTATTGCCACTCCTTTTGCTGTTCTTCTGCAATCACTCCTGTGATCTCTCCTATTCAATCCTTCTATTGATTCCCTTACCGCTCCATCTAAACCTTACTTCATCCTTTCTTCCGATTCACTACGTCTAATTCCCACAAATAAAACCATTTTCAACAAACCTTCCTCACTAAAGCAACTTCTCCAACTGAATATTCATCAGGATTCGAGTGTAGAGTTGTAGACGATGGACAGATAAACGGATCACTAATACAATGTATGTGCACTTGCAGCTATGTCTTACACATTTTAGCTATATGTGTTCCTCACACATCCACGTGTATAAGGTTATGTTCATGCATGCGGAGGAGAGTATATACCATGCCATGCCGAGTTCCTATAATGGGTATGCAAGTGGCGAAGCAGGTTCCATTCATTCATGTTCAGAGCACT
>JAUMHM010000072.1:17120024-17131045 GCA_032362435.1 Melikaiella ostensackeni
AAAACATTTTCTCTCTTTTTTTTTCGAATTCAAAAGAGGTCCAAAAGTTGTAGTTTGGTACACGGGTCTCCTACAAAAAGTTACAGATAAAAAATAAATCTTATGTTCGCGCATCGACAATAAAATTGAAAATAACGAATAATAGCGAATTTTTTGTTATTTTGGAAAGAAAACAATTTTATAATAGATTCGTTGATTTTTAAGCTCAAAAAGATGAATATCCAACGAAAATATAATTTTTAAACAAGAAAAATTAATTTTCAATCGAACAGTTGAATTTTCAGGAAAAAGAAAAAAATTTTCCCCCTTAAAGTTGCATTTACAACCAAATAGTTGAATTTTACACAAAAAATGATTCTCAATCAAGAAAGCTGAATTTTTAACCAAAAAGGTGACTTTCTTACCATGAAAGATGATTTTTCAACCCAAAAAAAAAACAATTTTCAACAAAAAAGATGATTTTCAACCGAAAAAGATGAATTTTTAACTAAATAGTTTAATTTAAAAAAAAGTAAATAATTTTCAACCAAATGATAGCTTTTATAACCAAAAAGTTGAATTTCCACTCTAAAAAGATTGATTTTCTACCATAAGATGAATTCTCAACCCAAAAAGATGAGTTTTCAACAAAAGATTTGATTTGTCAAGCTGAAAAGTCAAGTATGTTAGAAAACAGTTGACTTTTTAGCTTGAAAACTCAACTTTTTTGTTAAGAATTCGTTTTTTTGGGTTGAAAATTCATCTTTTATGGTGTGAAACTTATCTTTCTCGGTTAAAACTCATCTTTATTGGTTGAAGTTTAACCTTTTTTGTTCGAAAATTCTACCATTTGGTTGAACATTCATCTTTTTAGGTTGAAAATTCAACTGTTTTCTTGATTTTTAAGGTTGAAAATTCAACAATCTTGAAAAAAAATTCGTCTACATGGCTTGAAAATGCAATTTTTTTTGTTTGAAAATTCATCTCTTTGCTTGAAAGTCCAACTATTTGGTTTAAATTCAACTGGTTGGTTGAATATTTTTTTTTGTAAATTCAACTATTTGGTTGAAAATTCTTCTTTGCAGGTTCAAAATTCAACTATTTTGATGAAAATTCGTCTTTTCAGCTTGAAAATTCAAATGTCTTCCCAAATCCCAATTCTGTCTTCCCAATTTATCTTTTTGCTTGAAAGTTCAACTATTTGGTTGAAAATGCAACTGTTTAGTAGAATTTTTTTGCTAATTCAACTATTTGGTTGGAAAATCATCTTTCTTGGTTGAAAGTCATCTTTTTTGTTGAAAATTCATATTTTCGGGTAAAGAATCATCTTTTTTGGTTGAAAATTCTTTTTTTTTCGATTGAAAATAACTTTCTTATTAGAAATTCAACTTTTAATTTGAATTTAATTTAAATTCAACTTTTGTTCAAAATTCCTCTCTTTTGCTTGAAAGTTCAACTATTTGGTTATAAATGCAACAGTTTGGTTGATTTTTTTTTGTAAATTCAACTATTTGGTTGAAAATTCATCTTTCTTGGTTGAAAATAATCTTTTTTGTTGTTATAGGTATAAGTTCTAGCTTTTAGAAGCCTTTCCATCCATGAAGAAATCGCAACCAATAAGAAAAATGTCATTTAATCAAGTAAAAACATGATTTTTTCCCCTTTTCAACTTTAATAACAATTTACGATGTGTATGGATTTTTTTATTGCTGCATAGTTTTTGGAGGATAATTATAGTTGTAAATACTATTCTTAAGAACCCTCTTCATCTCTCAATAAATTGGTTTCATTCCAAAATACCAAAAACCAGTACAGGCTCTATTTTCACGCATGCGCCAAGTTTAGCCATGAACAATACAAAATTCTAGAAAACGTGCGCCCTACAGCGCCAAAAGAAGTGGCGACATCTGCTCCGAGTTTTGGGTGTCCAGCCTAATTTGAACAAGTTTCATTCTAAGAGACTCAAAATTATACACTATTTTAATATAACACATTCGAAATTGTGGAATTTCAAAATCATAAAAATTAAATTGATTAGAATTTAAAGCCTCAAAATTTATTAGACAATTTCCAGACAAGAATCACGTAATTTTGATCCAATCTTAATGATAGTCATTATGATGGACAGTTATTAATTATTAATAAGATAGCAGCTGATAAATATAAAAATTATTTTAAATAAAATCCAAATATGAAAAAAAAATTAAATGCAATCCAGCTATTTCTAATGAACGCAACAAATCTTTCTACGCGTCCCTGAGACTTAAGTGCTTTATTTTCCAAAGTCCACTTACTCGTCTCCCACCTTAGGATTAACTTCAAGATCCTTCCGATTTTCTTTTTTACTCTTTGTCCCCTTTTTCTTTTTTTCTCTTTTCTTTAACCTATGGTTTACAATCATTGGACAGGCGCAGCACACAGCAGCCGGTTTCCGTTGATGAAAAAAAAAAGGGACGAGCAAGTTGTCTATTAATTATGGTCACTCTGTATTAACGGGCTATGATAAGGCCTCTGAATATCAAAGGATAGCAAGAGAGAGAAGGATCGCGAATAAGAGTTGCACACCTACATCGCTACCGCGTTTACGCAAGGATTATTATTTTAATTTTATTATTATTATTATTATTATTATCACTATTACCAACGTTTACGCGGCGTTGGTATCGTGATTCTAATTGGCTGAGTCGAGGGGCGATGGAGACGAAAATCAATTTCAGAAGTCGAACCTGTTCGACTGTTTCTAACTTTCCTTTCGATGTAGTACCTAACTGAAACTAAATTATCGATTGAGCATGCAACACTTTGCAGTTTAAATTATTAACCACAGAAAGTGGATAATCTGTATTAAGCAAGTGAAATTTAAAGTCGCGACTGGCTCAAGTCATCGAGTTCATCAAGATTCCGATCTCGAGTAGAAATCCAAGTTCGCTTGTTATACATTAAATTTAAGTCAAAAATTGATGAGTTGATAACTTCTTTGCCTCCAAACACCCTTATTTATATTATGAACTACCCTTAGTGAAAAAATACGTATGCAAAAGATTGAAATTTTTATTTGATTAAAAAAAATGAATGAATTTTATTTCGTGATGCCAGAATAGTGATTAAACAATTTATCACCAACACCAAGGTGTGAACAACTCCTAATTCGCTAATTACGTGAGTCTTCCAACAAAAAATTCAAGAGACGCGTAATGTTTGGCCAAACGCATGGAAAAACTATGCGAATATTATTTCGTGAAAACCAAGACATATTTTAGTGCAGAATTGGGGTTTGCCGTAAAGGAGTTGAAGAATCTCTATTTGAAAATTCAAACGACTTACTTGATGGAAACTCCCGTAACTAGGGAGAAAATTCATTAAAAGAATCAATTCAAAAAGTGCTACAAGATAGCATATTTGAGTTCTCTGAAACTGAAGTGTGGAAAGAAGTGTCAATGAATTTTTCGGAGCCGTTTAAGGACTGTGAAATATCAGCAATTGTTGAGGTCAATAAAGGTCAGGACTGGTCTGAAGAATCATATTTCGTTTTCACAAAGTGTTGAAGACGTTGTTCTGTATTATGAAAGAAGTGCGGTGAAATTTTGGGATAATAATGGGAAAAGGCGCAAACTTGGTACTGTTCAACATAACCTCAAACTTGTGTCTTCTGCACGTCAATTAAGAAGATGGGCTGATCAACTGGAGGTAGCAGGAACCAAAAAAGAAAAGTTGTTAAAACGTTCCGAATATGTAATACAAAAATTGAGAAATGCTGTTGAGGCTGGATATACTTTGTATGATAGAGACCTCCGGCCATATGCTTTAAAAGCATATAAAGAGCTACAATACTATAGCATGGTACTTAAAGCTTCTCAAACATGGCTATATAATTTTAAAAAAGGTCATCGTATCGTTTCAAGAAAAGTAACCAAGTTTATTACATGCAAGACTGTAGAAGATGACGAAGTTTTAAAAACAAAAGCTACAGAATTCGTTAATCGGATAAACCCTTTGGTTACAAGGTATGGACCAGATAAACTGTACAATTCTGACCAGAGTGGATTTCAGTTGGTGGATGTCCAACAAAAAATAGAATGTGTTGTATATTCAGTTCCGTCAACTACACAAAGTTACATAATACAGCCCGCTATAACTTCTGATGGAATGTTGCTGTCGCTCCTCTTTATGGTGTTACAAAAAACAAATGGAAAATTTGGACTAATAGTAGAAAAAACATTATTTATGCCGTCAAATGTGCACGTGACATCAAAATCTGGGAAACTCACGTCTGGTATTTTACATATCAAAGTTTCTCGATTTATGATTTTTTTAGGAAAGAGATGTCCTTTGGTACGTATGTGCATATTTTAATTCTGTTTTGAAATTGCAGCTCATTTTAAAACCTGGTTAGAAGAGGTCTTTTTTCCCAAAACCAATAAAGAAAATGTGCTTTTATTAGACTTATGGAGCAGACATTGTAAAAAAAATCTGCAAGATGCAAAGCCAGTGGGAAAGATATCACACTAAAAACTATACTCAAGTGTATCACTGGACGAATTTTAGATATGTATGGATTCAGGATATGGAGGAATTATGTTAGGCGTTTTTCTGATGACGCACTGCTTCGCAACTGCGACGTAAGTTTTCACTCACGGAATAATTTTATTAAATTGCAATCCCTCGTACATAACCAATTGTCTTCTCCGAAGTATGAAAATATGTTCCAGTACGCTTGATACAAAAGCGGCTATGTAGATACAAAATTAAGAGATTTTGAGTAACCTGCAGATTTTGTATTTGAAAAAAATACACAAATAAAGTATGCATTCTGTGATGAAATGCCACTAGTAAGATGCTCGTGGTGTAGAAAGGCATTGTGCTTAAAACACTTTTTTCCTGAGTACCATTTTTGTGACAAATATGAACCTCAAAATATGCCCAATAATATGTATATACATATTGCGACTGTACAATATATATCGAGCAGTAACGATTGTAAAGAAAGCTATTGAAAAGTTTGAATAAAAAGTAAGTAAAAGCATATTTTTCCAAATTATAGAAAACTATCTAAACCTATTGCAAGTAAATGGCAATTTATGAAATAATTAATGTTGCGTTTGTCCAACCATTATGCGTTGTTTAATCACTATTCTGGCATCACGAAATACCCTTCATTCATTTTTTCCAAAATAAAATGAGTATTTCAATTTTTTGCATACGTATTTTTCACTAAGGGTAGTTTATAACATAAATAATGGTGGATGGTGGCAAAGAAGTTATCAATTCATCAATTTTTGGCTTAAAATTAATGTATAGCAAGTTTGTAAAGCAAAGTAAGATGAAGAAGTATTGTTCTAGTTGGAAACATTTTTGTTCTCCGAAAAAAACTGGAAAAAGAAGTTATACCCGTCAAATATGAGAAAGGGCGGTATAAAAAAATGTTGCTTATTTTTTGGTCCTCTACAACATATCCAAAAACAAAACAAAACGGAGCCCGACACCTGAAAAACATTTCTTTTAGTCGTGTTTTCACTGCATTTAACTATTGTTAAACCTTAGGTTTGACGCAGAGGATGGATGTGGGCATTCGATGCTATCGAATGTCTACATCGAGATTCGTCTGTCGGGAACCGGCTGCGCTCGAAAGTTTTGATTTCCTGCAGTTTTCCACTCCCCTGATCAAATGTTCAGGCGAATGCGAGCGCTTCTAACAAAAATCCGACTGCAGGCGGTAGGGAATTTAAGAAATTGGAAGAACCCACAGGATTGAATACGTCAGGCATTGCTTGGAGGTTTATTTTGAGAGTTGGGGTCATTGGGGGTTTTTGGGAAGGAATTTGAGCTAAAAGGTTTAACGTCTGACGATCTTCTGTGAAAGGCGGGTTTTTAGATATGTAAAAACCCTAAAAGAATATACATAGAGTACAAATCTGATCCAAACTATTACTGTAATCATATTTTTTCAACGGCCTCCCTGTCCAGATAATTTTAAAGGAGTGTTCTGATTTCTTGGAAAAGTTTTTATCCCTTTTGATTAATGGGCATAATTAAACCTTGATACATTGTTGGACTGCCCTCCATATTTTTGAAATGTTTTGTCGTGTTTCTCAAGGTACTGGAGTGAAGGCTATAAAGAATGTGACCGTATAGAGGAAAATTGATGGCACCCACGTTAAGCGATCGTACCCACGTTGAATCTTAATCGAATGTAAATTGCGTATTCTCTGCTGATTTGCATCTAAATTGCGCAGGTTTTGATCGAGATATTACTTCTTTTTTGCGCCCTCCATGAAGTCAAAGAAAGAGTTAAGACTCTATGGAAATTTTTCATTCCTTACTGAATTAAAACATTTTTATCGAGGCTCCCCAAATTTGCGATAAGAATGTATTTTCAGGGTGGCCATTAAAACCTTCAAATCTAACAAATTTATAATGGGAAGTATTCAAAAAAAGAATTTCTTAAATCGAAAATGAAACTTTCA
The DNA here is from genome assembly GCA_032362435.1 of Melikaiella ostensackeni. Lineage (NCBI taxonomy): Eukaryota > Metazoa > Arthropoda > Insecta > Hymenoptera > Cynipidae > Melikaiella > Melikaiella ostensackeni. Next base: position 17,126,468 of record JAUMHM010000072.1, read on the forward strand.
AAACTAAGCAATTTCAAATCTAAATGTTCAATATCGTGAAAAAGCATAGTTTTCAAAATTAGACAATCTCTGAATAAAGAAGATTCAAAATGGTACAATTCTTAAATACAAGCCATCAAAATCGAACAATTTTCATTTCGAGGTCTTCGAACACAACAAAATTCAATTGAATATTTTCAAACCTAGTTTATTTGAAATTAAAACCCTCAAAATTGACGAAATTTATATTTAGTGCAATTACAATTCGACAATGTGAAGAAGACTGAACATTGTTTAACTATAAAGACATTCAGTTTAAAATTGCTTGCAAGATTGAGTGATTACAATTTTCTCCTTTAATACGTATAGATTTTCAATATGAAATTATAAAATTTCATTTTAATTTTGAAGAAATAATTCTAAATAGAAAGCGTTAATATTAGAACAGTTTTTAGGTTGGAATATTTAACATTTTTTAGTTCAGATTCAAATTTAAGTTTGAAATTTCGAGAATTAGACAATTTCAAATAAAAAGCACTTAAGGTTGTACAATTTTTAATTAAGACATTTGAAACTATTGTGTTTAAAATTCAAATTGTTCAAAATTGTATAATTTTCAATTGAGACTTAATAGTTAAATAATCATAATAAATTGAAAACCTTCAAAATTGAATAATTTCGAACTCTAAATTTCAACCAGTTAAAATTCTTACTAATTTCGTTTAGTAACTTAATTTAGCTATAAATCAGTTATTGTGAATCAAACTTGAATCGAGTCAGCTATTATGATGCAAAATAACAAATTATATAGCTCAAATTCAGTCACAAAATGAAATCAGTAAAAACATGAACTGATTACGATTTAGAGAGAAAGATTCAATTTTACACTCTGCGTGGGCCAAGCATAGACCAAGATTGGTAAAAAATTTGTCCATATAAAAAATTAATACTTATGGCGTTGAAATTTTTTCCCTAATCTTGGCCCATGCTTGGTCCAATCATTGGTCCATCAATGGCAGCCAAGTTGCCCATTTGTTCGAGATCATTGGTCAGTCTTGGCTACCAAACACGGGCCATGACTGGTTACCAATTCTTGACATTGGCCTTATCATCCCAAGCTTTGACCAATGTTGACCCAAGACACCTACATATTTTTCATGTGATATCAAGTGACATTTAAAGCGATTGGACAAGATTTCCTAATAAAAAAAAAGAATAACACAATTCCCGGACAGAAAATAAGTTCACCGTACTTTCCCAATTTTTTCCCGGTCTCAAAAAATTCCTCGTCATTTCCGGGGCCTTTGAATTTAGAAAAAGCTAATTGATTCTCTTCACCTTTTTTTCTCCTAACGATATAGTTTCACCCCTTTGAAGGGCCCTTTTCGTGACAGTTTCCTGGCCTGGGCAAATCCAGATATCATCGTTCGCCTCGTAATATATTCCTCGAGGACATTGGACACGCTTGTAAAAATATAATCAAGCTGAAGGAGAGAACTGCAGAGAACTTTAGGGAGAGTGAGGGAGAAAGAGAGGGTGAAATTGAAAGAGTGAGAGAGAAAGAGAGAGAGGGTTGTCTGGCTGACTTTGATGGATCGAAGAGCCCGCGTCAACCTTCTCCCTCCCCCTTTTACTCCCCTCTTATTCCCTTATATCCAGGGTCTCTCTCAGGGTCCCAGAAACTTTTCTCCTCTTTTTGTCCACGACCCACTCGGGCCCGATATTTGTTTTATTTTTCCACAGATAATTCCTCATACGACAGGTTACTCTCTCACGGTCCCAACGTGAGTGTGCTCCACATACACATTGAAAAAGAAGCCGTGTAAACTGTAAACATTATGTCAGCTATCAATGTATGTGAGCAATCAATGTATGTGAGCTATCAATGTGCGTGAATGCATGCCTGCGTAGAAAGGCAGTCACTATAATATCATTGGCTAAGATATGCCATACAACATACCGTCGTACACCATAGAAGCATAGAATATAGAGATACAACATACATACACCATACGGCGGAATACAGAATATGAAATACAGATGCGAGCCACGCACGTGAGGCGGAGCAGCAACTATGCAGTTCGATTCGCGGCTACAACCTGAAATTATTATGCAGCGGCAAACCCGGGTATCGGGTTCGAGAATCTTTGTATGCGACCTTGCCATTTTTCACCCGGTATGTGCAACCGTTGAGCATATGACTGGGTAAAGGAAAACATAGGTGTCTTTGCAAGGCATAGTAATTGAGCAGTCGTCGGAAAATAGATATGCTGGATTGGCTGTCGAGTTTATGTTGTCGACTTGCTGAGAATCATCTGGATTTCGATTTTTCTCTTACATGATCATGAGCTATAAAGAACTATTTGTACAACACATGTATAAAAATTGAGACATTCCATGTCTGCAAAGTGTGCGCAAAGTACCAGATTCCTCTACTATGAGATTTTCATGCGGGAATACCATACTTCCGTACGCTAAAGTGCAAGGCATAGTAAATAAGCAGTCGTCGGAAGATAGCTGTGTTGAATTGGGCGTCGAGTTCATGTTTTCGATTTGCTGAGAATCATCTGGGTTTCGATTTCTCTCTTATATGATCATAAGTTATAAGGAACTATTTTTGTAACACGCATAAAAGTTGCGACATTCCGTGTGTGTAAAGTGTATGCAAAGTGCCAGATTCATCTACTTTGAAACTAGCGTGTGGGAATACCATATTCCAAATGCTAAAGTGCAAGGCATAGTAATTGAGCAGTCATCGGAAAATAGATGTGCTGAATTGGTCGTCAAGTTTATGTTTTCGGTTCGCTAAGAATCATCTGGATTTCAATTTCTTTCTTACATGATCATGAGTTATAAGGAACTATTTTTGTAACACATGCATAAAAATTGCGACATTCTGTGTCTGTAGAGTGTGCGCAGTGTCAGATTCTTTTTCTTTGAGATTAACTTGCGGGAATATGGTATTTCCGCACTTAATAAATTTGCCTTTAAAGGACCACCCCTGAGGATAATTCACTTTTCGGATATTCGAATGACCAAAAACACTCACTCGAGATATTTTATGTGTGCGTGGAACGGCTACTAGAAGCGGCTTCATTGAAATGCGTATGAAAGATCTTCAGGGTGGTTCCCAGGTCGCGTGGACAATACTCCCACGGAATATTAATCTCTCTTTTTTTCTTTATGTGCTATCTGATGTACCTTGTATCATTGCGTTCCGAAACAAGAACACCGACTTTGATCGTGTCAATTGCCTTTTAACAGAATCAACTTCATTTTACACAATCTTCCGACTCGTACATTTTCAGTCAAGTGAATATTAAATTCGTCATAAATAAAAGTTCAATAAACCAAAGCATTTCGCCCCACATTCTCGCAATTTTAATAACTATTCAAAAGTAATTAAATATTTAAATCGCCGACAAATGTCTTATCCTTTATTTTTCTTCATTCCTCTTACTGTTATTATAAATATTATTGTCAAAACATTCAAAACCAGAATATTTAACTACATCCATTTCTTCAGAACTGCACAGATAATTGACGAAAAAACTTTGCAGTATTTTTTCAAGACAGTTGTTTCGAAAATGGTATCGTACGTGTTTATCATTTTGTACACGAAGAAAGCTTTATGGAAGTAAGATCCATAAATATGGTTCTCACAACTACAAAAAATAATAAAATATGGTACAACTACAATTGTGGTTTCTACAACCACATAGCTGTTTGTATAAGAGTCTAGTTATAAGGTCTCAACTGTGTGGTTGTCGCAACCATACTCTGTGGTTGTCACAACCACACAGTGGAAGTTCTCTTTAATAATGTGTGGTTGCTACAACTACAGAGTGAAAGGTATTTTTTATAGGATAGCATTGCTGATTGAAGAAAAATTATCTGCATTAATTATTTATAAGTTTTCATTCAAATTTGCATGTTACCGAATATTTTGCCACTTACACTACATCGTTTACAAATTCTGCTTACAATATATAAAATTACATGCAATACACCAAAGGTTCTCCGGCTTAAGTTAAATTTAAAAACATCATACTTGCAATATGCATAAAAAGTGACATGAAATACATAAATTTTCAATTTTTTTGTCTGACCGTACCATATATAGATGACAGAAGCATACAAGAATAAAAAGAAATTGGGTGACAAGATGTGTCAACATCTGTAACAACTGTAAATCCTAATGTCCAAGCTAATTCATATGCGCGTGCATATGAAATTGTCAGTTATCCGCAAGATTCCTGTAGATTTTTCACACATTTCTCCTTGATTCTTCATTGTCCATCCACGGTTAATATCCAAATATGTCAGCTTTTCAGCACTTGCACTCACTTTTCACTTGTATTTGTTGCACACAAAAGAGGATGAGCTACACATAGCGTGGTTATGGGAGCTACAAGACTGTAGCTAAAATTGTGTGCTTGTGGCAACTACAATGAAAAAAATTCCTGCGAAATATTGAATTAAGTCATGTAGCTGACTGGAAATTAGTAAATCCAACTACTTTCTCAATTAAATTAATCTTTATTGCGTAATAAATAATAACATTTTTGCTGTAGTAGAACTAACTATGCATAGTAATAA
>JAUMHM010000072.1:17131145-17148746 GCA_032362435.1 Melikaiella ostensackeni
GATAGGGATGTATGGAGAGCAATTGTTTATAAGAAGAAGAGTGATGCCTGAAACGAAAGATTTTGGATACTAATGGCTCCGCGTGAAGAGATTTTCTTAGTGGATTATTATAATTATTCTCGTTATTATAATGGCTTTGCGAAGCTCTTTACCTGGGTTGATTGCTCGAGAGATTGATCAAGCGACTAGTGTCGGAGCGACGTTGTGAGAATGATCTTAAACCTTTTCCTGCTCCTCCTAAACATCCCATACCCAAATTTATCATACAAATTCCTTAATCCCCAGTAGTGAAACGAGACCAGAACCGAACGAGTTACGCTTACTCCGAAAGGGATTTGGCTTAATAGTATTATAATAAAAAATAGAACTCATCGCTTGCTGTTCATTCAAACGACACACTTGTCCTACAACATCGCTCCGAAACGACTCGCTGATCAAACTCTCTAGTAATCACTCCAGACGAAGAGCTTCACAAAGCCATTATAATAATCCACTAAGCAAATCTCTTCATGCGGGGTTATCAGTAACCAAAATCTTTCGTTGCAGACATTACTCTTCTTCTTATAAACAATTATCCTCCATACATCCCTCTCTTTGCATATATCTTTTGCTTCCTTTATATCTATACATCGTTCCATGCAAGCTCTTGTGTTTCTACTACTCCTTATATCCCTTCGCTTAAGAGTCTCATTCACACACTTCAACACATTTCATTCTCTCAGCATGACCAAACCATCTCAGCAAATTTCTTTCACTTTTGTCAAACATTTTTCTTCTAAATCATATTCTTTGAGCACCCACTCATTACTCACTTTGTCCATTAGCGTTCAACCGTACATATTCCGCAAGAATTACATGCTAACTGCTTTCAATTTACTCTTATCCTTTTCTTGATACCCCTGGCTCGTACGCTGCCATCAACCCGAGATCAACAGCTTCCTCGCGGAAGAGAGCCGTTCTTAGACATTGGTCCAAAAGTAATGCACAGGTGGCACATATTTAGAAAATATACTTCAAAAATAGATTCAAGCTTTACAGTCCTTCCTCCCTCCTTTGCAATGCAAGCTTCCCAACATTTCGGGAGAGTCTCGATTCCGTTCAACAATTTTTCTTTGTTAAGCTGGCGAATGCGTTAGGTCACGGCCGCTGATAATTCGTCTAAATCCTGGAAGCGAATACCCCCCATTGGCTCTTTGAGTTTTGGGAATAGGTCGAAATCAGGAGGACTCATATCTAGACTATATGCTGCGTGTCGAAGCGTTTTACATCCATAATCGGTCAGTAAGGCCCAGACTACGGCACTTTTATGAGGATACGCGTTATCGTGCAAGATGGACACGCCACTGGCCACTGGGTATCATTGCCACAGACAGGGTGCAGAAAGATATAAGTGTTACCTCTGAATATTAAAAAACATTTTTGCAAAAAGTCTCAGGCCGAAGATTCGACAACTGCGTCCTGGAAGACTGCCAGTGGCGTGTTCATCTTGCACCTTGATGACCGATTATAGATGGGAAACGCTTCGACGTGCAGCGTACAGTCCACGTATGAGTACTCCTGATTTCGACTTGGTTCGAAAACTCACAGAGCAAATAAGAGGTATTCGCTTTCACGATTTAGACGAGTTATCAGCGGCCGTGACCCAATGTATTCGCCAGCTTAATAAAGAAAAATTGTTCAACGGAATCGAAGCTCTCCCGAAACTTTGGGAAGCTTCCATTATAAAGGAGGGGGATTATATTGAAGGACTATAAAGCTGGAATCTATTTTTGAAGTATATTTTCTAAATACGAGCCACCTGCGCATTACTTTTGGGTCAAACGCCGTACATATTGAACATACTGGAAAAAATTCCTGCAAAATATTCAACTAAGTCATGTAGTTGACTGGAAATTAGTAAATCCAACTACTTTCTCAATTAAATTAACCATTATTGCTTAATAGATAATACCATTGTTGCTGTAGTAGAACTAACTATGCATAGTAATAACCGTAATTAAAGATATAGTTCCACTTTACTACAAAAATTACATTGGAGCCGTAGGTAAATAAGTAGTTGGATTTATTACTTAATCTTACTTGTTCCAATTCTTATTGAATTTAGTCAAATCAGCCTCAAACATTAGCTACAACAAATGCTTTTCTTACTTCACTTAACTATATTTCCCATAATTAATTTGACTAAAAAAGTGACACTGGGGCCCTGAGGAACTAAGCACCTTAGTTGAAAAGTAGTCAAATCTACTGAAAATTTGTTTTAGTGTATGTCACTTGAAACTAACAACGTAGGTAAAAAATGTCTGAATAAAAAAATTGGACAATGCATCCATATTGTATTCACCTTGATAATTTTAGTTACTGTGACCATACCAGTTTTCTCCGTGTATTTGATTTAAAAATAGAAGTGCTTCTATTTTTAGATGTATGAAAATATTTCGTGCTTTTGTAGACGATAAAGTTTATTTGTAAAGAATGACAATGAAGATTAATGTAAAAGCATTCAGGTTGCAGTTCATAAATGTAAAGGATGACTAGACACAAAAATTCCGACTATTATAAGAGACGCGAGTCTGCATACGATTAGGGGATTCGAGCCTTCGCAGACACCTTGAAAATTCCGTTAGATATTTTCAAAAGGGTGTTTTATTGTAGGGAGATTTTGAAAATTTAAACAGGTGCTAACTTGTTTTATGATTGAAATAAATAATAAAATATTATTAAGTAACTTTTTCCAGTGTCGATGTTTCCATAGTTGTATGATACATAAATTCAATTCATGGCGAAGTGTCAACCGACTTCGAGTCTGAATTCTTTCCAATTTGACCACTTGCAAATGAGACTGCTTTAGCATTCCGATCTTTTACATTTGAAAGCTTTCAAATTTTTAGGATTTTCAATTTGAATTTCGTAATACTTTACATTCATTAAAATTTGAAATTATTTTTAGATTCTTCTGAATTTCCATCCTTTCAAACGTAACACTTTTCAATTTTTATTCTTCTAAATTTCGAAAATTAAATAATTTTGAATTTTCGCATTCTTGAATAAAAATAGATTCAAAATGCAAAGGTTTGATACATAACTTCTTTTAAATTCTTCGATTTAAAAAAAATTGTTATTAATATAAATTTGTTTATATAGACTTTGGCATCTCTTCAGTATCGACGATGGTAAATTAAACTCTAAGTTTTAATTTCTCAATGAAAATTAATTCATAGCGTTGGAAAAAGATAAACAAATTGAAATAAGCCTTTATGAAAAATGCATTTCATACGCGTTTTAAACTTTCAATTCAGATTTAAAAAGTTATAGAGAGACTGACATAACACGTGAGGACAAAATCAAACAAGCATGCGAAAACCGGATGCGCAGGTGAAGTCCCGAGAAGCTCATGCAGGGGTTGCCTTGAATTTGCATATGTATCCAGTGCGGCCTCTTTCGGTTTATATATTTTTGCGACCAACCAGAAACGCAAGAAAAAAATGGAAACTGACAGTAAAACTGAATTAAATCAATAAATTTTACTTATTTTTATTATTCTTATTACCTACCGTAATAAATCTTTAAAAATCTACATTCGATGAAATGTATAAGATGCTTAGATCAATTATAACAATTTCAGGATAAATTCATAAGTAGTCAGAGTGAATTCAAAGCAATTCAAGTTAAATTCAAAGAATTCAGAGTAAATTCAAATGAAGTGACAAAAGTTCAAAAAATCAATATTAATTTCAGTAAAATTGGAGTGATTCCAAGGGAATTCAAGAGACTTGAATGAAATTCATAAAAATTTGAGTGAATGGAACAAAATTTTAGAAATAAAAAAATTTACGTTGAATTGAATAAATTGGTAGTGAACAGAATTCGGAAATTTAGAGGCATTTAAGGGGAATGAGAAGAATTCGATGTAAATGATAAAAAATCAAGTGAAATTAAAACAATTAAAAAATATTTAATAAATTCATTGCTTTCATTAAACTCGGGGTAAATTTAGAAAAGTTCAAGTGATTTCAAAAAAAAATTTGATGAAATGCATCATGATTTAAGGCGAATTCAAAAAACGTAAGGGTGAATTTATTTAAAAATCCAAAAAATCCATTCAATCGAGTAGAATTGAATGAATTTAGAAGAATTCAAGGGAATTCAGAAAGAATTTAATAATATGTCTAAAAATTCAAGGTGATGTTGAAAGACTTAAGAGTCGATTTACAAAAACTATTTAAAAAATCCGTTGAATTGTTTAGAATTGAGTGAATTCAGAAGACGTCAAGTGAGTTCAAAAAAATTCAGGATAAGAAATCAATTCAATCTGAATTACAAATGAATTCAAATGAATTGTAAAAAAAAAATGTTAAAGATCCAAAAAATTTCATTGATTTCAGTAAAATTGGAGTGAATTTAGAAGAATCCAAGGAATTCAAGAGACTGATGAAATTGATAAGAATTTGAGTGAACTGAACAAAATTTTAAAAATAAAAAAATTTCCACTGAATTGATTAATAATATAATATAAAAATAATATGAAATAATAAAAAATAATAATAATAGAATAAAATAAAATCTGAGTCAATTAAGAGGAATTTAAGGAAAATAAGAAGAATTCGATGAAATTCATAAAAATTCAAGTGAATTGAAAACAATTCATAAATATTAGAAAAATTCATTGACTTAATCAAAATCAGAGTGAATTTAGAAAAATTCAAGGGAATTTAGACAGAATTTGATGAAATGTCTAAAAATTCAAGGTGAGATTAAAAGACTTAAGGATGAATTTATAAAAATTGTAAAACAATCCATTGAATTTATTAGAATTGAGTGAATTTAGAAGACGTCAAGTGAGTTCAAAAAAACTCAGGGTGATTTAGAAAAAATGTCAAAGAATTCAATTCACTTTAAATTCCAAATGAGTTCAACTGAATTTAAAAAAAAATGTAAAAGATCCAAAACATTTCATCGATTTTAGTGAAATTGCAGTGAATTCAGAAGAATTCAAGGAAATTCAAGAGACTTTCATGAAATTCATAATTGAACAAAATTACTTCAATATTTTTTTTTAATTCAAGTTTTTTTTTATTTCAAGTGAACTGAAAAAAGTAATAAAAAGAAACTAATGAAGAAAGGAAAATTCAAGTAAATTTACAGGAGTTTTAGAGGAATGAGAAGAATCCGATAAAATTGTTCAAAATTGAAGATAAATTTTTCAAAAAATTGAAAATACATTGGATTGATTAGACTTGAAGTGAATATAGAAAAATTCAAGGGAATCCAAAAATAATTCAATAAAATGCCTAAGAATTTAAGGTGATTTTAAGTGCTTAAGGATGAATAAGAAAAACTAACAAAAATCCATCGAACTGAGTAGGATTGAGTGAATTTAGAAGAATTCAAGTGAATGGGAAAGAATTCCAAAAAATTCAATATAAATTAATAAGAATTCAGGTTGAATTGCAAATTGATTAAAATGAATTTTAGAAAATTATAAAAAATTGGAGTGAATTTAGAAGAATCCAAGGGCATTCAAGAAACTTTGATGAAATTGATGAGAATTTGAGTGAACTGAAATAAAATTTTTAAAATGAGAAAATTTCCATTGTATTGAATAAATTGGGATCAATCAGTATTCAGGACGAATTTATCAGAATTTAAGTATATTGAAAAAAAAACAACGAATAAAATAAAATCTGAGTAAATTGAGAGAAATTTAAGGAAAATGAGAAGAATTTGATGAAACTTATGAAAATTCAAGTGAATTGAAAACAATTCATAAATATTTAAAAAATTCATTGAATTAATCAAAATCGGAGTGAATTTAGAAAAATTCAAGGAAATTCAGGAAGAATTTAATGAAATGTCTAAAAATTCAAGATGAGGTTGAACGACTTAAGGATGAATTTACAAAAACTGTAAAACAATTTATTGAATTGATCAGAATTGAGTGAATTCAGAAGACGTCAAGTGAGTTCAAAAGAATTCAGGGTGAGATAGAAAAAATACCAAAGAATTCAACTAACTTTAAATTCCAAATGAATTCAACTGAATTTAAAAAAAAATGTGAAAGATCCAAAACATTTAATTAAGTTTAGTGAAATTGGAGTGAATTGAGAAGAATTTAAGGGAATTCAAGAGACATTGATGAAATTCATAGTTAAAAAAAAAATACTTCAATAGTATTCAAGTGAATTGAAAAAAAGAATAAAAAGAAATCAACGAATAAAAGAAAATTCGAATAAACTTAGAGGAATTTCCGAGGAATGAAAAGAATCCGATAAAATTGTTAAAAATTCAAGATAAATTTAAAAAAAAAATCGAAAATACATTGGATTCATTAAACTTGAAGTGAATATAGAAAAATTCAAGGGAATTTAAAAAGAATTTAATAAAATGCCTAAGAATTCAAGGTGATTTTAAATGCTTAAGGTTGAATAAGAAAAACTAAGAAAAATCCATTGAATTGAGTAGGATTAAGTGAATTTAGAAGAATTCAAGTGAATTCGAAAGAATTAAGAAAAAATCAGTATAAATTAATAAGAATTCAGGTTAATTTGCTAATCAATCAAAATGAATTTTAGAAAATTCAAAAAAATTGGAGTGAATTTATAAGAATTCAAGAGAATTCAACAAAATTTATGCGAATGCAAGAAGAATTTAAAACAATTCAGGGTGATTTAAAAATGATTCAAGTGAATGAAACAAAATTATTAAAATGAAAAAAATTCCATTGAATTCAGTGGATTTGAAGGGAATTCCCAAGATTTCAAAGGAATTGAAGAAAATTCAGAAATAGGTAGACCTGAATTAAATAGTTGTTAACCCTTAGGTTCTTTGTTTTAATTTATTGAAAAAAAACTGGCTAAAGTAATATTTTCATTTCAAAAAAGTGACTAAAAGTGACTTAAGTGACTGTGTGTCAGCCCTGCTCATTTTTGGCCCAAAAATCAGTTCAAAATAACACGCCAGGTTTTACTATCCAAAAAAAAGCATTCAAAAAACAAAGTTATCTTATCTCACAATAAATCTTGATACTACTTTCTGATACTATTTAACAATCTACTATTATAAATCAAACTTCTAATTTCACAATATACATGCTTTTCCTCTACATGTAATATTATTTTAATTAATCCAAACTGCATAAGAGCTTATATTTTCAGAGAAATATTATATTACTCTCATAAACCTGATTTTAAAAAAATCCGATCAAAATCTTGGTCCAATTCCTGCAGAAAGTGTATAAATTATTTTCATATATCCTCGTTTGCACTACCGTTCGCGATATACTTTCAGTAGAAAGTCCATCGCGGTGGACAGAAATGAGAATAAGGAAATGAAAATATCAGTCTCGTTTTGCGCGGAATCGCCCATTACTTGATTTCAGATTCTCGAGAAATCGCTATAAAAGTACATAGCGCATTTCGCATCAGAGCTCGACATTATACATAACCTATAAATACACCGGTCACGTATACGGATAGCCACGTGCGCCAGAGTACAGATCCTTAACTTGCTCGCATTATTTCAAAATTCATACGACGAACGTCCCCACGGCAATCGATTCAGTACCGCCAACTTTTTTTACAATCCCCCACCCTTCGAAAACGAATCCTCTACGGTTTTTGTCTTTCTCTCCAATGGTTACTTGTTCGATACGCTTTTTTATCGACCCTTCAGAAGCAACGACGGATCCGGGATTGAAAAGGGCGCTCAGTAGAGAAATACATTTGAACCTCCATTTAACGGCGGTCTTGGGTATGGCCTGCAATGCCCATGAGGCTCTTCCAAAAATTTCTACTATTTAGACAACTAGCAGCAATTTTAGATAGGTGGTATACCGAGGCGAGTTGAATAAAGAGTTGAGTGTACACCACGAACCCTCCATTTAACGACGGTCCCGGGTATGGACTGCGATGACAGTGAGGCTCTTCCAAGAATTTCTGTGATGTAAACAGATAGGGCCGTATGAACCATGTCCAGTAGGAATACATAATATTAATTAACTGTATTTTGTACAAATGTAGATTTTTGCTATCATAAAGGATGGATCCTTTTTAATAATGAAGACTAATTAAAGAAAAGAGAACTTTTTGCGTGGATTTAAAAATAAATGCGAAATATGCACGCGAGTGCTCGAACTGCCCGCTTTGTGGCTACGGAACTGCTCAACTCCGCTGAGCTCACAGCACCTCTTTTTCGGTCTCTTGGAGCCCCTCATCAACAAACCCGAGCCGGCGGTCCCTGCTTGTAATTGGTTTTCGAAATTTCTTTCGTTTTTAGTAAAAGAAAATAAATAATTTGGGTTTTCCTCTTTTAAAAAAGAGGCAATTAAAACAAGAATTGATAAAAAGTACACTGTTGAAAATGTAATACGAGTATTTTAAACTTCAAAGCTATGCGCATGCGCTGCTTTAAAGCAGCGCCACACAGTGGGACAAAACTGGATTTTCTTGGACAAATCAGTCTACAGGTCACAATTTTTATCGGATTTGAACTTTTTTTTTATAGATTGAAGCTGATTAAATTCTGTAGAGACCTCTTGAGGCGGATTTTTTAGTTATTGTTTTCCTTCAGTGCATATGCACTAAAGAAATATAAATAAATAATTTTATAATAACCTTAGTTGTTAATAAGAAGTTTGGTATATAATTACACAAATCTGAGATTTGTGTACAGAAAACCAACTTTTCTCGAATATGATTGTTGCGATTCAATATTTGAGAACTATCCGACAACGAAAAACCTATAAATAAAATCATTGATATTGTTGTGAATAAATCTGCTAAACAAATATTCAGAATCTGATATTTTTATACGTGAAAAAATTCTATCTTACCTGAAAATACTGCAATACATGATGAAAATTTTAATTTTACCCAGTACTAAGGAATACTATTTATTAACAATTTATATTGTTGTAAATAAACTATATTAAGAAATAATCAATTATAACATTTTCGCGCAAGAAGAAATTTTTTTCCACTTAAATTACGCCTGTGCAAATAAGTCACATTTCAGAAATCGTTTATATAATTTGTTTATAACAATTTCAGTTTTTATTTATAGCATTTTTCACAACTAGTTAAAAGTTACATAATGTTTCGCAGTAATTTAAGTGAAAAAAATACACTTTTTCCTATGTGAAAATGTTACAATTGAGTATTTGTTAATATAACTCATTTATAACAATGTAAACTCGTAATTAATAGCATTTCTTAGTACTGAGTAAAATTTTCATAACATATTGCAGTAATTTCAGGTAACCAAGATTTTTTTCCTGTATGAAAATATCAGACTCTCAATATTTTAATTCAATTTTTAATATTTTAATATTTGTTCATAAAAATTATTTAAAAAACTAGAAATTATTTGGTTACAGACTTTTCGTTGCCAGATAAATCTCAAATATCGAATCGCAATAATTAAAGTCGAGAAAAATTGGTTTTCTCTGCACAAATCTCAGATTTGAGTAATTATATACCAAATTTGTTTGTAACAACTAAGCTTATTATATAATTATTTATTTATGTTCCTTTGTTGCATATGCATTTATATTTATCGACTCTAGGTCTATGAAACTGGTTTTTTACAACTTAAAAAATGATTTTATTAAAAGCACCTTCTTTCAATATTCTTCTTTACACATTTTTTTGAAAGAACAATAACCAAAAAAATCCTAATTTACGTAAAAAAGTGTAAAAAGTGATCAAGAGTGACTAATTTCTAACCCAAAAAGTGACTAAAATTGACTGTGCAGTAACAATATGACAAATTTTCTTTTGCATTCAAAAGAATGTAAAAGAATTCGATATAATTTATAAGCATTCGAAGTGAATTCTAACAAATTTGCGATAAATTCATAAGAATTCAAAGTGAATTCAAAACAATTCAAGTTAAATTCAATAAAAAATTCAGGATAAATTCAAAAGAATTCAAATGAATTAAAAAAAGATGTTAAAATCCAAAATATTTCATTGATTTCAGTAAAATTGGGTTGAATTTAGAAGAATTCAAGGAATTCAAGAGACTTTGGTAAAATTTATAAGAAATTGAGTGAATTGAACAACATTTTAAAAATCCAATATTTTCCATTGAATTGAGTAAAATGGAAATGAACGGAATTCAGGGTAAATTCAACAGAAATTAAGTGAATTGAAAAAAATATTCAAAAAATGAAGAAAGCAACTAAAAAAATGAAATAAAACGCGGAAGAATTCAAAAAGAATTTAAGGAAAATGAAAAGAATTTGATGAAAATCAGAAAAATTCAAGCGAAGTGAAGAAAATTAAAAAATTAATTGAATTCTTTAAATTTAAAGTGAATTTAGAAGAATTCAAGGGAATTCAAAAGCATTCAGGGTGAATTCAAGAAAATTTGAGAGAATTCCAAGGAATTCAAAAGAATGAAAGATAATTTTAGATAATTTAATAAGACTTCCAAATGAATTCAAATAAATTGAAAAAAAATCCAAAATATACCATTAATTTCAGTAAAATTAGAGTGAATTTATAATTCAAGGGGGTTCTTCCGAATTTGCTCCAATTTTACTGAAATCAATAGAATATTTTGGATTTGTTAAAATTTTTTCAATTCATTTGGAATTCATCCAGAATTCCTAGCACTAGCGCTATTGAATTGAGATCTATACTTATTCATGAATTTTCTTGAATTAATTTGAATTCATTTAAATTCTCTTGAATTTTTTCATGTCACTCTGAATTATTTTTGATTTATCTTAAATTCGTGTGAATTTTATCGAATTTCCCTAAATTCTGCAAAATTTACTCCAATTTTACTGAAGTCAATGGAACATTTTGGATTTGTTAAATATTTTTTCAATTCATCTGAGTTTATTTCGGAATTTACCCTGAAATCTTATTAATTTATGCTGAATTATTTTCAAGTCTTTTGAATTTTCTTAATTTTTTTTTAATTCACCCTGAATTCTATTGATTTCACTTAAACTTTTTAAAACTTCACCTTGAATTTTTATGAATTCCATCAAATTTTTCTCATTTCCCGGAAATTCCTTTATATTTGGTAATTTTATTCACTTCCAGTTATCTAAATACAATGTAATTTTTTTTGAATTTTTAAAAACTTGTTCCATTTACTTGAATTATTTTTAATTCGCCCTAAATTCTTTTATATTGTCCTTGGATTCGTATGAATTTCAGCGAATTCTCTTGAATTCTTCCAAATTCACTCTAATTTTACTGAAATAAATAGGATATTTTGGATTTTCTTCAATTCGCTTGAATTCATTAAAAATTCACCCTGAATTCTTATGAATTTTTCTAATTCGCCTTGAATTCTGAAGTATTTCATCAAATCCTCTCAAATCCATTTAAATTTTTCTTAATTCACTCCAAATTTAATTAATTCAATGAAATTTGAAAAATTATTTTGAATTGTTTTCAAATCACTTGAATTTTTTAAAAATGCGCCTTGAATTTTATGAATTTCATCGAATTCTTCTGATTTCCCTTAAATTCATCTAGATTCACTCAAGAACCCAAGGATTAACCACTTGGTTAATCCTTGGATTGCATGTTGTAATTTATTGAAAGAAAAGTGACTTAAGTGATCATTTCACTTTAAAAAATGACTATAGTGACCTCATTTTTAAAAAGTGACTAAAAAGTGATTTCAGAAAAAGAAGTGACTAAAAGTGACTTAAGTGACTGTGGCAGTCCTGACAATTAAGAAAAAGTACTGGTGGATAGTCTTGTTTTTTGAAGTACTAGCAAGAAGTATTTGCCAGTACTTTTTCGCCAACGCCTTGTCATTACTTTCCTTCCAATACGTGTTGCCAGTACTTTTTTGACAGTACTTTTTGCATCCTAATTTCTTTCGAATTTTAAAAAGTTGTAACAGCTTATAGCAGGAAACGTCTACTTTTAAATTAGATACAACGCAACAGTTGTGAGTTCACCTTCCCGTACTGAAGCAGGCCACAGGGTGCGTTGAGTAGTTCGCACTTTATTTACTTTTTTCACTGTGCGTTACTTTTTTCACTGCGTCCGTTTACTTCTTTCACCGTTGCCCAGAAAGGTCGACACTGCGCATGCGCCACGTCATCGACAACAAATCGGTCACTTTTTACACAGAAAACAGGTAGAAAAACTGGCGCTTTTCCGCGAATTATAGAAAAAATCTTTTTATTCCATCCAATATTTTTTTAAAAATGTGGAATTACTTTATCTACTTTTTTTATTACTCAAGAAGATTATTTTTAGAATTAATTCAGTACTATTATTTACTTCTTTTTAAGAATTCATTACAATAATTTATAATAATGCAAATTACAGAAAAAAATCTAATATACTCCAAATCTTCAATTTTTTAACTTTAATGAACAAAATGTACCCAGTAATTTTCAAATTTTCTTTAAAAAATTTTTTAGAAGAAGCACTCCTCAAATTGTATTTTCCTTTTTTTCAAAAATGTTATGCTAAAGTGGGTAGATAAATTGAATTCCCTTCACTTGAAAAAGTGAAGGACGGTCTCACTTTGGTCTCGCCGAAATTTACCTTTTTCACTTGCTCGTTCTACTCACACGAAGTGGAAAAGGCAAGTTTTCGTACGACAGTCAGCCGCCTACGGTTAAGTAAGTACGGTACGTAGAAAGAGTAATTTTAGTGAAACGAGTCATTTACGTAGTAAGACTTGATCTAAAGTTTTTCAATATTTCTACCAGCAAATTCTGAGATCTTTTCTTACAATAAAACATGCACCTCATTAAAGAAATGGTAAGGGCATATTTTTGTAAAACAGATAACATTTTTTCGAGTAGAATAAGTTGTTTTAGTGCGACATGTAATTTAAGCAAAATTTGACTCCAAAGTTTTTTAAAAATATTTCTAGCAGAAAATTACAAAATTATTTTACTACAATTTGTACTAAAAAAGTGTACATTTCATTTTAAGTAGAAAACCTCAGTTTTAGTAGGGCAGAACCCAATATTCTAAGGAGAAAGAGTAATTTTTGTAAGATAATGTGAACAGGTAATTACAAAACTAATTTTTTAGTGATAAAAAATTTAAGATTAGAAAATGAGAAAAATTTACATAACTCGGAGCTATTTCTCTGAAAATCATTATTTTTTACCGAGCTGTAACTTTAATTTAAAACATATTTACAAAATGAACAATTTCTCTCGTAAAGGTAAACTCTTTTCTTAAATTTGAATAAAAGTGCTGCAAATTTTGTCAATTACTTTGAAGAAAAAAATAAGCATACATTTGATCGAACAGTTTTTAAATGTGATAATACATAAGGTTCCTGATCAAGATTGAAAAAATTCACATACGAGTAACTTTATTTTCCGCAAAATCCTACCATAGTGTCTACTAATTTCCGCCCATCAAATTTTCGGTTTTATCCCGATCGTCAATATCAAATCAAATCAAATCTACCCACCGAAATGTTTTAAATCTTTGATGTTCTTGGAAATCCTATAAAATCGCGAAGTTATAAAAAACAACCACTGTAATCTTAACTAAATCTAAGCAGATTTTACGCATTGCAATATCTTATTATATTTGAACAAAATAATATTTTTTAAATTCATGGCGTCTAGAAATTACACAAAAATATAAGACAATTTCGATGTCTTCATTATCTGCACACATCTGGTTAATTATTCTTGAATTCTAATTACTAAATAATTCTTGGAAATAATTCTAAATTTCTTTGGTATTAGCGATTAATTATTGATTAATTATTAAACAGTGATTAGAAAAAAAATATCTTTAATCTTTTATCCTGACAGTTTAATAATAATTACATGTACTTATAACACAGCTAATGTGAAATTCACTCAGTACTAAAATAAATAATTTTTATAATGGACTTTTTATCACTCTTCAATAATTATTTACTTAATAATTGATCGCTAATACCAAAGAAATCAACAATTCTATCGAAGAATTATTTACCAATTTGAATACTAAAAATTAAAATTGAGTACCATGTGTTCAGAGCCTACACATTGTTCTCAACTGTTATAAACTTTTCGAAATGTTATTATTTCCTAATACCTTTTGCTTCCCCATGGAGGAAGCCTTGCAATCGTAACAAACTTTTAATATTTTTAAAATGATTCAATTAAACGTTCCTCACACGGTGTCCCTGAATGAAGAATGGGTTAAACAAAAATGTCAAAGAAAACGGATTACGGGGTATTGTTTGTCACAGTACTAGTAGCTAAAATCCATGAAAATCAAAATCATAGCTGATCCTGTTTTAAAAATATTTGATTAAAAAAAACCTCTTATATTTGCGGTTTACTATTTTTTTTTTGAAAATATAGGGTAATCTGTAAATAAATTAATAGAAAGATACTGTTTTGAGCAGGAAAGTTGTAAAAGAAAAACTTGAATTCATTTTTACAATTGCGTGAAAGAAGATTTTACAACTGCTTTAAATAAATAAATTTGATACTATTTGTTCTTTACTAAAAGATTGATTTTATATTTTTGCCAAAACTTAAGAAATTCTCGATGAAGAGCCTCGCCTGGCTCTTCCGACAACAACCCTAAGCCTTTATCATCTCCTAAACTTCTGAAACATTCTTTTAAATGTTCTAAAACTGCATGTACTTAAGGTGTCATAGAAAGAGTTATTGCTTTGAATAGTTTCTTAAGATTTTGTAAACTTTTCAAAATGTCATCAAAAGAGTAATTTCTCTTCATCGAAAACACATTTCAACAATTTTGTTGATTTCCGTTAAGGCTGACAGAAATCGCATAACTTCCAAAGCAGAGCTGTATTGAAGAACATCTTTGTCTAATCAGCCATCAGAATTTCTTAAAAGTTTTCGGTAGGCATTTCCCTCGAGCAGTTCCCCTTGATAATTCTTCGATACTAAATTAAGATTTTGCAGTAATTGAAAAATGTGCTCTACCAGAGTTATACCTTTTACAAAGGTTTGTAAACCATGTTTTTTGGGGATGGTTTAGTTCCTCTTCTAGGGAGAACAGAAGCACTTAGGTGTCTGCAAATGCTTAATTTAGTATCAAAGAATTATCAAGGGGAACTGTTCGAGGGAAATCCCAACCGAAAACTTTGAAGAAATTCTGCTAGCTTATTAGACAAAGATGCTCTTCAAAACGGTGTTCCTTTGGAAGTTATGCCATTTGTGCCAGCTTTGAAGGAAACGAACATAATAGTTGAAATGTATTTTTCGATGAAAAGAAATTGCTCTTTTTATGAAATATCCAAAAGTTCACACAATCTTGAGAAACTATTCAAGGCAACAACCCTTTCTATGACACTTTAAGTACATATAGTTATTCAACATTTAGAAGAATGTTTCAGAAATTTAAGAGTTGATGAAGGTTTAGGGTTGTGTTCGAAACAGTCACGCGAGGTTCTTCATCGAGAATCTCTTAAGTTTTAGGAAAAGTAACAGACAGTACCAAATTAATTAATTTGAAGCAGTTGTCAAAATAAGATCAAGGTTTGCTTTCACATCTTTCTTGCTCAAAACAATATTAAATTTTTTTTATCAAATATTTTCAAACCAGGATCAGCTAAGATTCTAATTTTCATGGTTTTTAGTTACTAGAACTGCGACAAATAATACCCCGTAATCCGTTTTCTTTGACATTTTTGTTTAACCCATTTTTCATTCAGGGACAACGTGCTCGGTTGATAAATGTCTAACACAACGTTCTAAACAATTCTCCGGATGTGTGTTTGTGTGTGTCGCCAAGTTCTTTGTTAACACCACAATTTAAAGAAAGTTACAGATAAATTGATGAAATTTGGAGGGCTTATTTTCACCACTATACTTTAAAACTGATGCAACGATTTTTCAAACTATCGAATTTTACATTTTTTATGCACTACGTGATACTTAAAAAATGGGTTTTTTATAGTAAAACTTTTTTCATCAACATAATGCAAAGTTGATCTAAGAATATAAAAGATTTCTTGGCTCGAGACAAACCGATTGACCTATAACATTAATACATTTTGATAATTAAGGTAGTTTTAATTATTTATAATATTTCAAAAATCGATTTTATAGTAAAACTGTTTTCAGTAACCTAATTCAAAGTTGTTACAAGAATAGAACAGACTCCTTGAGTTGAGACGAATTGATTGACTCATTTGTATTTTTATGTCGAGCACCGCCTAATACTTTAAAACTTTTTCATTATTTATTAATAATAACGATCTACATAAAATAAAGTTACTCATTTATTTAGTAAAGT
The DNA here is from genome assembly GCA_032362435.1 of Melikaiella ostensackeni. Lineage (NCBI taxonomy): Eukaryota > Metazoa > Arthropoda > Insecta > Hymenoptera > Cynipidae > Melikaiella > Melikaiella ostensackeni. The sequence continues at coordinate 17,147,360 of JAUMHM010000072.1, forward strand.
TTCAAATGTGAAGATTGTTTTCATGTAAATGCTTTTGGAATAAAAAAAAATAAGAAACACTTTTTATTCTATTACTAATAGTAAACGCACGCGCGCCAAGCGCGCATTCATGCCTCTGGATTTTTATTTTCGAATATTAAAAACATAAATTATTTAAATATCCATAACAAATTTTTAAATACTAAAAGTCCTGAACATTTTCTAAACAAGTTGAATAATTCAATAAATGATGAATTCTAGTTAAAAAAATAAGTTTGACAGAATTTTTATTTTCGTAATTTTTAAATATTTTCGTGGATGCAAACTTTTTCACGTATCTGATGATCTTAACTGCATCTATAAATTTTTGAAGATTTTTAGTTGCTGATCCGGAGAAGATAACTCATGTCTAATAGACCCTTGTTATTTGAATATTGTTAGTAAAATATTGGTTAATTTTAGATAGTATTATTTTTAAACATTGTTCATATTTGAAAAACTTACATGTATAACTGATAATTTAAAAATTGTTGAATTTTAAATGTCTAAAAATTGTCTAATGTCACGAAATCAGAATTGTTGAATTTCGAACGATATTAATTTGAAACTGTCTGCAGTATCTACTTAAAATGGTTCAAATAAACAAAGTAAAAATAATAGACTTAAACTATGAACATTTTCAAATTAAATCCTGAGGGATCAAACATATTTTTAATTTTTACATCAAAAGACCATATTTTGGTTTTATTTCCGTCGAAAAGAAAAGTTTAGGTTCATTCGTTTGAGAAACTCAAATTTAAAAAATGGGATTATTACTTTTTATCCATAAAAATAAGCGTTGATTACTCTGGTGGTATTTGCCATTTTTTGAACATTCTTTAAATGCTGTAACCTTTTTGATTTTCCTCAAATTCAAAAATGTTATTAGGAAAATATGTAAGAATTTTCGTCATCTGACAGAACCTTCGACAACTATTCTAAACTTCTGACCAATTTTTTTCAAATTTTGGAAATGCTCAAAAGGACCCTGCACAAAAAACTAATCATAATTGGTGCAAGTCCTTTTGGGAAATTTCTTCTAGTTTCATAAACTACAAAATAAATGAGTTTCAGCACCGAAAGCCACTTTCCCATGTATTTTGTGTATAACTTCCTTATTTTTGATTGGAACCACTTAAAACAAAGCAATTAAAACGATGAAAAGTTCAAAATTAGACGATTTTAAATTTCGTTTAAAACTGAACAATTTTTGAATTAGGTTGTGAAATTAGATCGTTTAAAATTATTATTTTTTCAATTTTGTAGAATACATTACACTCAAACCCCGATATAAGCCCAGTTTGGGGAGTTGCTTCGCACTAGCCTTGGGCCTGAACCGGATCCCTCGAAACGTAAACAGTCAGGGACG
>JAUMHM010000072.1:17148846-17163425 GCA_032362435.1 Melikaiella ostensackeni
CATCTCAGCAAATTTCTTTTACTCTTGTCAAACAATGTTTCTTCTACACCACATTCTTTGAGAACCCACTCATTACTCACTTCGTCCATTAGCTGCATATTTCGTATTTATATTTTTGAATACACGCAGAAAATTCTCTTTTCATTAATTAATCTTCATTATTAAAAAAAGGTCCATCCTTTATGATAACAAAAATCTACATTTGTACAAAACATAGTTAATTAATATTATGTACTCCTACTAGAAATGGTTCATATGGCCCTGACTCTTTTAGTCGTAGAAATTCTTGGAAGAGCCTCACGGTCATTTCAAGCCATACCCAAAATCCGACATAAATCCAGAGTTGAGTGTATTGCAATTTTAGCTTCATTCGTTACATTTCTACCTTTACTTTTTCACTTCTAGCTCTTATCGTATAATTTACGATTATAACATTTTCCAAAGTAATTGATCCTGCCTAACGAACCACCCTGACGTCGTTATTGGCATCCTTGAATGGCTCCGGTGATCGATGTTAGTTCACCTCGGTGGGTCGCTCTTTGATTCATAAAAAAAGAAAGACTCGCTGTCAGGATTGCTTTCTACGTCCTCGATAAGCCTCATAAAAGAGGATTCTTCATTTAGGGAAAAATACATCCCCACTTGGGAGAAGAAGTCTCAAGCAAACTATCAAGCTTAAAAGATCGACAGGTTGGATAATAATCCAACTATTCCAACTCCAACTTGCCACATGAAGTGTTTAATCTACCAAAGTATAAATTCTCTATTATTAATGATAATGACCTTCCTCAACAGATCCGTGTTAACTCGGTATTTCTTAATCAATTAGGTTACTTGCAATTGTAAAATCAAGACAAACTCTTCCTTTAATGACAAAAAAATGTCGAATCACATTAAAGAGACGTTAAAAAATTCAGCATTTTAGTTTGAAAGCCCCAAAATTGAACAAAAATGTTAACTGCTTACGAGATGTTGCATACTGGTTGGTTAAAAGTTTAAAAATTAAACATTTAAAACCTTGAAATTATAGAATTTGATGTTGAACAATTTTAAACCAAAAGCTTTTTTTTATTTCAAAAATTAGAGCAATTTTGAATTGGAAACATTGGAAATTTAATAATTTCAGATTACCAATTTTCAAAAAGGACAATATTGGAAGTATTTGAAATTGAAGCATTTATAATTTCAGAAGGTTTAAATTAAATATTTTCCACTTGAAAGTGATTGAAATTGAACAATTTTGAATTGAAAACATTTCAAATTGACTTAGAATGTCACTGAACTTTTTATTTTTCCTTGGCATTTGAACAAAACTGGAGGGTGAGAACAAAAAAATATGATTTTGAAAAGTAAGAGCGACCTTAGTGGCCATTCAAGACTCAGAAATAATTACAACTAATTTCCGGGATTTGAAAAAATGTTTTCGGTCATTTGAATTCTAAAATTTCCGGTCTCAAAACTGAATTTATGATTTGAAGTACCTATTCAAATAAAAATATGTGAATTCACAAATCTAATGCGGAACAAATCTACATTTAAACTTTGAAGCGTTTGAAATTGAAAATAAAAAATTAAAGATTCTTGAAATAAAATATATTTAAAATTGTAGGTATAATTCGAAAGTAGACAGCATCGAAATTAAACAATTTTAATTTCTAGGTCTTGAAACAGAAAAAGAATTCAAATTGAACGATGAGCATTGAAGCACTAAAAAATTTTCAACTGTTAAGATTTTGAATTTGACTCATTTATAAATTTTTAATCTAAAACAAATCAATTTTTAATGCTTTCAATTTAATTGTTTAACCCAACAAGGCTTTCAGTCGGAAACTGTGCAATTTTAAAAACTGTTCCTTGTAATCTGAAATAAAATTTTATTATATCATTTTGAAGGATTTAATTCATAATTATTCAATTTCACTTGCTATCATAGTTAAAAATTGTGCAATTTATAAAGTATGAAAGTAAAATTATGAAATTTTTAGCATCTTCATTTTAAAATTATACAACTATGAAGGATTTCAAATGAAAATTGTACAATAACGTTTGAATTCACATTTCTTCAATTTCAAATGCTCCCAATTAAAAGGCTTCAATTTCTAATTCTGCAACTTTAAAACGATTTCAATTTAAAACGAAGAAATTTTAAATGTTTCAATTTAAAACTAAGCAATTTTGAATGTTTCAAATTATTCAACTCTTATTAAGGCTTTCAATTTGAAATAAATTTGCAGAATCTTAAAGGGTTCAATTTCAAAATCTTGAAAATTCAATTTCTTATTAAATATTGAAAGCTTTAAACGCAAAATTACTCAATTATTGAGCTGTTCAATTTGAAACTGTCCAATTTTTACTGCTTGAATTTCAAATGAGTGAATTTTCAAAAATGTTATAAATCTATAGAAGGATTCAAAGAACAATATTGTTGAATTTCATACACTATAGATTAAAAATGATCTAATTTATCATGTTTCGAACTAAAATGATTGAATTTTTAATGTTACAAATAAAAAATTCTTTAACTATTAAAACCTTCATTTCTAAAATATACATCTTTGAAAATTTTTTATTTTATATATAAAAATTTTGTACATTTTTCAAATTAAAAATATGAAATTGGAAAATGGTATAACTTCAAATATTCAAAGTTCTTCTCGAAGTCCTGATTGAACAAGTTTTTCTACTAAAACTATAAGAATTTTAAAAATTCCCGATCAGGTGATGAATTCACTATCATTGCAAGGCAATGTAAATTGCAATATTGAATAAAATTTTAATTTTTCAACTGAAAAAATGTGAAAAGCTGACTTTAACTCTTTAATTTTTAATATTTCGAATTTGAAATTGTTAAACTTAAAACAAAAAAGTAGCTTAAAGTAGTAAAAAAGTGTATCAATTCAAAAGCTATGAGAACATTTCAGTGGGCCCATAACCTGTTGCTAAGATATTTTTATAAAAATTCGGCAAAAGAGAACAAACTTTAGAAAGGTTTTATACTGTATTAAGACCCCCGAAATAACGTGCATTTTTTTGCCTTTTTTGCCTGACTCTTATAGGCAATTTTTTGTCACCCCCGACAAAAGTCGCGAGGTATACGAGGCTACAGATGCTTTTACGCATACCTACAGACTCGAAGATTAATTATTATAGACCCCTGGCTTTTGCCTACAGTCATCAATTTATACTCGCGTCTCATGTGCATCCCAATTCCAATCCCAATCCCGATGCATAACGCGGAATAAAGGCTTATCCTCTCTAATTTATGCATGTCGAATCAATCTCTCAACCCCCCTCCCCTGCCCCTTGGTTTGATCTCTGCTCTCGCTATAAACGTGCTTCTTTTCGGTGCTACCTGCACCTGGACAACCGTCATAGTTGCCCCCTTAGAAGGAGCTCCTGCCCCGATAATGAGACCCTGAGTTATCCTGTGCAAATATTTTTCTCCTTTCCTGTTTGCATAGGTACCGGCAGATTTTGCGCATGCTTGAGTGGTTCCGAAATTTCAGCGGCGAAATTATTCTTGAACGGATAAAATTGGACCGATTCATCATTTGGACAAAATTTGGTCAATGATTTCAAATAGATTGAGAGGTTATGTTTAAACGTGGCGCTATTTCCCTTTGGCGCGAAATTTAAATTTTCCAAGTTTTACTCTTGAAGCTGAAAGCTTTTTTTCTGTGGATGACAGAGTCGGGTTTTAATAATAGCGTATATTATAAATAAATATTTTGTGGTTGCTGAATCATAAATGTGATTATTTTATGAAATTCGACTCCACTGTGGAAGTATGATCATATATCTTGATCTTTAGCAGAGAGTACACATTCACCATACATCATGAGCACCATTATCTGTTCGCCCATCTAAACTGAGTCTCCTAGCTCATCTTAGTTGGCAACCCTTCTCGGGATTTTTACAACCTATTTGCTCGAGATCATCCTGCGTGAAGTGCATCGTAAATATAAGGATAGACATTCAGGGGGAAATACTTCAGGTCTATACTACCAGTACTAAAAAAAAATCATATCAGAGAAACTGATCCTGAAAGCTTTAGAATTTTGACAATCTCTTTTTATTCTGATTAGGATGATTTCAAATTCCAGTTATTGAAATGATACTTTGCATGGATAAGAGTTGCAGATGACTTAAATTGATAAGGAGTGGTCGCAAGATGCGGGATATCGATTCGACTGGGATTTTACATGATTAAAGTGCATCAAAATCCATTAGATACGAATTTTTTATTTCGATCCAATGGGCCTTAGTTTCCGAGATGCCCATCCCCTGTTAATATCCAAATATTTCAGCACTTTAGCACTTGCACTCACTTTTCACTTGTATTTGTTGCACACAAGAAACAATTTGACAGACGGTCAGATATGATGGCGTCGGGCCGGGTGGGTGACGCGACGTGATGTGCGTTAGCGCACGTGAATCTGCGCAGCTATGCGCACCAATTGAAAGGGGATGAGCCACAAACACGATGGTAGTGGAAGCCACCAGATAAGAAGTGGTACCAATCAAAACAGGATGAGCTACAAACACTGTGGTTGTGGGAGCGACAAACCTGTAGCTAAAAGCGTTATGGTTGTGACAACCATATCAAGAGAATGGCCCAACTACGCGCAAAAAAGCGGCACCAATTAACAGAGGATAAGCCACAAACACGGTGGTAGTGGATGCCACCAGATAAGAAGCGGTACCAATCAAAACAGGATGAGCTACAAACACTGTGGTAGTGGCAGCTACAAGACTGTAGCTGAAAGCATGTGGTTGTGGCAACTATGTCATTTGGAACTAACAACATAGATAAAAGATGTCTGAAAAACAAAATTGGACAATTCATCAATGCAACCTGATAATTTTAGCTACTGTGACCATACCAGCTTTCTCCGTGCGTATCTAATGGATTTTGATTTACTTTCTCCCTCTAAAGCTCTAATCGAATCGGCATCCTGCATCTCGTGACCTCTCCTTGTGAGAAATAAAATATACTTTACTCAAGGTTCAACCCATTTTTTTGAATTTTATTCCATACCAGTTAATATTCCTGCTTCACCTTTAGGATTTGAGTGCCACGACATCGACGCTTCCATTCCATACTGCTCCACGTCGCGTTTAAGCGGTGTATAGCTCTCCGTCACGTTTGTTTGCTGTAGAGCTCCAGGTCCTATGCTCATACACAAAAGTTGGAGCTATGCAGCGACCAATCGTGACGGAGAGCTATAGACCGACCAAACGCTATGTGGAGCAGTATGGAATGGAGGCGTCGATTTCTCTCGTTATCTGTAAGCAGACATATTGCAGGTATATCGGATGAGGTACGAATACATTTTTTATTACCGAAATCGAGCAGCAGACGAATGTATATCTTTGAAATCGGAGACGTCGAAGTCGTGTCTCTCGCTTTTTCAATCCCTTTGATTCTCTCACTGAAAGTCAACGACTTACGCCTACGGCCGATATATGTACGAAGCTGGGATGTATCGTATGTTAGAGGATTATCGATAACATGTCAGTGGGAAGGACTCGAGAAATATGAAACGAGAAAATGTCGAGCTTTGAAAGAAATTGAAAAAACGGTATCTTTTATCGAAAAGGACTTTCTGATGCACGATAGAAACAACTGCGACATTCTGAAAGTATAAATTAAGAAATATAAAAATGTCAACGAACATTGACAAGTCGGAGTAAATTGATTATGATTTATGATATAATGTGGTCGATCAATCAATCAATTTCTGCACGATAGGATCTAATATGGACCCTAATGCGGACGGGTTATGAAACGGGCATTAAAGTTCCCAAATTCCAATTGAAATTATTTTTAAGAAAGCTAGGTTTTAAGAAAATTAGGTAATTCTACGGTATTCTAAAAAAGACATTCCGAACAAATTCTTTTCAAGCACATCGAATTTAAATTTTTCAATTTTCAAAGTGAAATGTTAAGTTTGGAACATTTGAAAAATGTTAATTATTCAGTTTTCCATGCCTAAATCCAAACTTTTCTCAAATTAGCTAATTTGCAAATAATTTAATTTTTAAGGCTCCAATTCTAAATTTATGCAATTTAATTTTGAGGGCATCTTATTTGAAATTTTTTAATTTAAAAAATGGGAATGTCTACACGTACCGACAAAATTCCGCTATTCGTACCGAAATTTCGGTACACGTAGCCACGGCCATTAAAAATTGTTATGCTTTCCTTCATATTTCTTGAATTTTTAGTGCATTGAAATTGTAATTTTTCAAATGGGATAATTTAAATTATAAACGTAAACTTTTTCAGATTTGAGCAAGCTTGAATTTTAGATTATATGATAAAGAAGTCTTTGATTTTTCTGATTGTGCCTTTCAGCACTTAAAATTTGAAGCTATTTAATCCTAAACGCTTGGAGTTTGAAATTGTTTGATTTGAGTTAAATAAAAATGTTTTCCGTTTGAATGCTTGTTAGTATATTAATTGTCTTAGTATTGCATATTAAAAACTTTTTTTTTTCATTTTTATAGCTTCGATTTTGAATGTATTAAAAATTAATTTTCAATACGTTATATACATGATTAAAAATTGATTTTTAATACATTTAAGCATGTAAGTATTTAGGTATTTAAAATTTAAATGCTTCTCACTTGAAAATCGTCAAAATTTTCAAGGCTTCTAATTTGAATTGATTGAATCTTGAAGGCTACTACTTTCAAATTAATAAGCTTAAACTATTATTAGAACAAAGATCTGTTTATGAAAATGTTTTCTATCGTAATATTATTTTTTAATGATTTCAGCCATTGAAAAAGTATTTTTAAAAATTGGATATGGAGGAAGGATATGCAAAAACGTTCGAAAAACAACGAAATTCGATTTAAAAAAAAAAACAATTTTTGGTACACTTTACATTTTTTTCAAAAACAAAAATCATTTCTATTATAAAGAATGCCATCATTAATATCTTAATAGTTCATACAAAATGGAAATAATCGTCATTTTAAATTAAAATTATCAAATCTTGAGCACTGCCAGATTTGAAATTGTTCGTTTCCGAAAATTCTAATTTCCTGAATGTTAAGATTTTTTATTTTTTACCATTTTTTATTTTTCTAATTTCTATTACGAAAACATCCTACGAATAACTTTATGACGTTATCTGGATAGAATTATTTATTCGAAATCAAAAATGTTAATTGTTATTAACAAATTATATGAACAATTGTCGATATTCGTATTTTTGGCAGAGAAAAATATTTTTTACGCATAGGCACTATATTGACTAATAAGGTCAACATTTTGTTTTTAAAAAATGCGAATATTGAATAATTTTCCATATATGTATAATTTGTTAATAACAATCAAATGTATTGATTTAGGCTAGCATAAACCTTGCCAGCCAGGTAATATTATAAACTTATTCGTAGGATCTTTTTCTAAAAAAAAAAAATTGTTTCTGTATGTAAATAGGAATACAACTCAATTGCTTATATAATTTTATAATTACAATTAAAATTCTTAAATTAGAATAAACCTTTCAAGCTACATAATGTCACAGTCATTCGTAGCAAGTTTTAGTAACAAACAGTATATACATGGACGTACGAATATAACGAAATTGTTAATATAATTTGTTAATAAAAATTATAAATATTTATGTATAATAACTTTTTATTTCAGATAACATTATGTACTATTTGGAAATTATTTTTTATCAAGAGAAAATATTTTATCCAAAAAAGTTTGATAGATATCTACTTATTTATAAAATTTGTTTATATCAATAAAGTTGTTGCTTAAATACTTCGTTTTTGTTATATTTGTATCTGTGCATCGATTATTATTAATTTTTGGTGTACTTTGCTTGTTTACACGAACAGAAAAAATAGTACATTGAGAAATCATATTTTTTTGCATTGTTAAATAACGAAACATTTTACGCAAAATGAAAATGAAAAATCGGCCCCCAGGGATCGATGTGGAATTTTATTAAGAGTATACAAAAAAAACTTTAAAATCGCTCAAAAAATGCGGCCTGTGATTTAATTTGTCCGCGAAAATCCATTTCTGGCCAAAACAACTACATTCAACTCTGAATTTATGTCGGGTTTCGAGTATGGCTTGCGATGGCCGTGAGGCTCTTCCAAGAATTTCTTCGACGTAAACAGTCAGGGTCGTATGAACCATTTCCAGTGGGAACACATAATATTAATTAACTGTATTTTGTACAAATGTAGATTTTTGTTGTCATAAAGGATGGACCTTATTTAATAATCAAGACTGATTAATGAAAAGAGAATTTTTCGCGTGTAATTAAAAATAAATGCGAAACATTTCACGCGAGTGTTCGAGTTGCCCACTTTGTCGCGACGGAACCGGTCAACACTGCTGCACTCACTCGACCTCTATCTCGGCTTCTTGGACCCCCTCATCAACGAATGCAACCCGACTGAAATTCTGGGAACGACTTAAGTCTAGATGACTTAAATTCAGTGTTGAGTGTACTTTGCGCCATTAAAACCAATTTTCAAAATTTGTCACTTACGCCCTTTTTCCCAGCGAACTTTTAAATTATTATAAAGTTTCGATGAATTTTAGATTGACTGTACGTATAGTCCATCCTTTAGGGAAAAGAGGGAAGTTTCTTGAAAAAGTTAGTAAAGATGGGGGGAAATGGGGGAATAGGCGGAAAAGACTCTGAAACTTGTTACTAGCACCTTCCATTTTTCAATTTTTCACAAGACTCTTCAGTCTCTAGACTAGTGATCTTGTTTATAAAAATATGCTCATTCTTCCATCACATAATAATAAATGATTTAGTTCTAATTTTGTATTTTGTGTTTTTGCAGAAGACGAAGTAGAGGCGAGGAGGATTCTGGTGGAGTTCCCGAAGACGATCAGTCGGGTTACGGGACAGTGGGGGGACAGCGTGAGCCCGAAGACGAGGAAGATTTAGGGTCCGAGGAGGCACAGTCCCTGCAAAACGCGACCGGGGTCCAGGGTGCGGCCGAACCCGGCGACCCGGAAGTCCACAAAAGGGTCGCGGCCGTGCAGGTGCAGGTGCAGGGTATGGAGGGCGACTGGCGGGCCTACTGCGAGCATCCGCTATCGGTGGCCACCGCAGCCATGCTCAATCTTCAGCAACAGCATCAGGTATCAGCCGTATCTGGTCACGGCGATGATCCAGGTGCCTCCTACGTCTACGAGTACTACAAACTTCCCGAAAAAGCATCCGACGTCAAACTCCCACCCACGCATGAGCTCTGGACCACGTAAGTGTCTTTTGTTCTATCGTCGTCTGTCACCTGACTTGTCACTTTTTTCAAGTTGGACATCAAGGGGGCGGATGCACTTCAGACTAACAAATGATTTTTGTCTCAAGTGCATCTACATTCTGAGATCAAGATATGCTTGTCACTTATCTTGAGTTCAGAATGTATAGGTGTTCAGGAATTTTTCAGATTTTAATTCCCATTATTTAGAAAATCTGAAAAAGGGATTGTATTGTGTTTTTTAACATATTTAAAATGCTGGGTAGTTTAAATAATTTTACAAGCAGAGGTCGCAAGATGCGGGATTCCGTTACGACTGAAACGGTACATGGTGAAAGTACATCAAAATCTATTAGATACATATTTTTTTATTCGATCCAATGGGCCTAACTTTCCGAGATACACTCAAACCGCGGTTTCAGTCCAGTGTCGGCGGCTGTCTTTAAATTCTTTTGGTCCCAAATCGGGGGGAATCAAAGCGTAAACAGTCAGGGTCGTAAGAACCATTTCCTAATATTACGCAATCTCCGAACGTGAGTTCGAACCGAAGTACCCGCGCACTGCGCTTTTGTATATACGCTGCTGGTGTTTCACGCTTGGTTGAACACCGTCTCTCGCACTGCGCGCCGAAGAACTGCGTGGGCCAGCCATCCCAGGCAGGCCAAAACGGGGGGGATTACAACCGGGGGGATTGAAACCGCGGTTTGAGTGTATCTAGGTCTAAGTATTTACGGTTTTGAGTGCGGTCCGTGCTCGACAGTGGCGCTCAAATGTAAATACTCAAACCTTGATATCTCGGAAACTAAGGCCCATTGGATAGAAAGAAAAAATATGTATCTAATGGATTTTGATGCACTTTCATCCAGTTAAACCCCAGTCGAATCAGCGTTCCGCATCTCGCGACCTCTCCCAATTAGATTGAAACATTCAATATTAGTTGCTTTCAACAACTTTCTCAAAAAATAGTACCCAGGGAGTCTACCAGACGGATGATTTTAAATTTTCGGTTATTTCTCGGTTTTATCCCAGTCCATCGTTAATTTTTCAAAGATTTCTAATTTGGAACAGGGAATTTTGGAAAATAATTATCATTCGGAGTTGGAATATCAAATGAGTTTTGGTCGTACGAATTACAATTTTCATTCGGAACAGAAAATTTCAGGAATGAATTATAATTCTGAATTTGAACAGGGATTTTTTTTTAATTCCCTCTCTTTTTTATTCTCTGTCCTAAAGTGAAAATTATAATTCTTTACGGAAATCCCCTGTTCCAAGTCAAATTATAATTCATTACAGAAACTCCCTATTCCAAAGTAAAAATTATAATTCTTAACGAAATTACCTGTTCTGAAGTAAACCTAAAATGACAATTATAATTCTTAACGGAAATTTCCAGTTCTATCATAATTATAATTCTTTTACAAATTTTCCTGTCCTTCAGTCCAAATTCTGATTCTTTGCAGAAAATGTCCCGTCACAAAGTCAAAATTATAATTCTTTACGAAATCCCCTGTCCCAAAGTGAAAATTATAATTCTGCACGGGAATTCCTTGTCCCAAACTATAAATTATAATTCGTTGCTTATCATTATTATTTCGATCCCAAAGTAAGAATTATATTTCTTCACAGAAATTCTCTGCCCTAAATTCAAAATTATATTTCATTACTGGAATTCCTTGTCGCAACTTAGATCTGTGATTCTTTTCGGGAATTCCCTGTTCCAAATCGGGATAATTGTAATTCTTTGCATGAATTTTTAAAAATATTTATTTTCCTTATTTTCTGTCCTAACTTAAAATTATAAATATTTTTGAAAATTCCCTGTCACAAAGTCAAAATTATAATTCTTTACGAAATTCCCTGTCCCAAAGTGAAAATTATAATTCTTTACGAAAATTCCTTGTCCCACACTCAAAATTATAATTCGTTGCTTATCGTTATTATTTCGTTCCGAAAGTAAAAATTATAATTCTTCACAGAAATTCTCTGCCCTGAATTCAAAATTATATTTCTTTACTGAAATTCCTTGTCGCAACTTAGAATTATAATTATTTTAGAAAATTTCCTTTCTTAAAGTCAAAATTCTAATTCTTTGCAGAAAATGGCTTGTCCCAAAGTCAAATATAAAATTCTTTACGAAATTGCCTGCCCCAAAGTAAAAATTATAGTTCTTTACGGGAATTCCTTGTCCTAAACTCAAAATTATAATTAGTTGCTTATCGTTATTATTTCGTTCCCAAAGTAAAAATTATAATTCTTCACAGAAATTCTCTGCCCCAAATTCAAAATTATATTTCTTTACTGAAATTCCTTGTCGCAACTTAGAATTGTGATTCTTTTCAAAAATTCCCTGTTCCAAATCAGGATAATTGTAATTCTTTGCGTGAATTTTTTATATATTTATTTTTTTTATTTCCTGTCTTAACTCAGAATTATAAATCTTTTAGAAAATTTTCTGTCACAAAGTCGAAATTATAACTTTTCACTGAAATCGCTACTGTCCCAACTGAGAATTATAATTCTTTTAGAAAATGCACTGTTCAAACTCATAATTGTAGTAATAAAATGATGTCAATCACCAGTAGACCAACAAAATTGACATCATTTTATTTAAATCTTTTACCTGGTCAACAACTAAAATATCACCCTTTTCATAATTGTAGCAATAAAATATAAGAAACCACTTTTAATTTGCATATTAGTACATTCGAAAGAAAAATCCCAGTCACTGAATCAAATTCCCGGTAATTTCCCGGTTTTCCCGATTTCCCGGTCAGATAGACACCCTGCTACCACTCGAAAATGACAACATAGTTAGGTATCCTGTTTACATAATTGTGTCGACTTGGACACATGGACGCGCTTAAGGCTTCTCGTTCAATCAACGAAGTTAAGCAGCGCTTGACTTGGTTTTACTCAGATGGGGGCCGTCGTACATAGATGAAGTTGTATTTATCAGTTTTTAAGCTGTATTCAATCTCGAAATAATATTAATAATAATAATAATAATAAGACCTTGACGTCTTTCGGATATGGTTCATCCCTACAAAGTTTTAAGATTTTGAAGGCGGTAAAATTTTTTTTTTGTAATGTCAAGTATTGATTTATGATCAATAGAAATGATATGGCCCAAAAGTACCCTTTTTTAGATAAAATCAAAATAGCGGGATTTAAAATAGTGGCCAAGGAATCCTGAAATAATAGTGTTTTGAACATTTCGGCGAACACGGCTGAGAGCCAGTCACATTTTAAATAATAACACTTGCTTTTTGATTATTTTAATTAATTTTACGCAAACAATTAGTACTATTCAAGCTTGAAAATTTAAAAAATTGATTAATACAAAAAAATAAATACACATGGAATGGCACGTGCAGGATGCGACTGTGATTTTCAAATTACAAACACGTTTCCTTATCTTATATCTTAATTTACAGCCGAATTTGCCGAAATAAGCTGTCCCTTTAGGAATTTCTTATTGGTTGGGCCAACATGACATCAACCAGGTGCAAAAAAATGACAAAATCACATTTTATTAATAAAATATACGACTAAAACTTCAGAGGACACGTGTGAAGTGAATTTCACAGAAACAAATATTTCTTACTCAAACTTCAGATTTCCGAAAATTAAATGAATATAACCAATTTTTCATAAATCTTGGTCACTTTCTACAAAAAGTAGATTGATGGGTATTTTTTATATACTTCTCGAATGACCACAAGAACTAATTGAACTTTTTTATTCGGTACTACAGACACGCCATTTTGAACGAAATGATAACATTAAAGTAAATAATTCCTATTTAGAAATGCTTTTAACCCAATTCTTTTCATTAAATTTAGTAAATAACATTCAAATGGGTATATAAAAAATTTTTTTAAATCTTTTTAAGGCTTAAAAGCAATTTATGATGTATATGTTACAGATAAGAAATCAACAAAGTTATAAAGTTTAAAGTTTTCTTAAAGTTATAAAGTTATAGTCATAAATTACGTGAAAATTTTTCATCAGGTTGAACCTATCGCCAAATCTGTAAATTATTTCAGTAAGCAGCGCAGATCTTTTCCTGAAAAACGAACCCGAAAAACGTAGAAAGCGTTAAATATTTTCGAAGATAGTTTGAAAAAAATTCATAAATTTCAAACCTAATTTTTATGATAACAATAATATTTTCATTTGAATTATCGTCACGAGACGTGTCGATAATTAGAAAATGAGGGGACAGGTAACACATCTTATTAATTCTTTAATTTCTGCAATAGTTAAAAATGTGACCAGCACAAGATAGACATTACTTCTAATTAATCTGCACAACGCACCTTTTGCGAAAAACTAATTTGCAATTTTATTAAACATTTTATTAAAAATCCGATTCCACTCCCTTTAGATTTGATGACTAACAATAAGCGCAATTAATTTAATTAAAATTTAATTTCTCCCTGTTTTTTTAACCGGAATGTGTTTATGAACAGCTGTGTTTCATAAAGTTCTGTATGGAGGGAACCTGACAGAATTTAAAAACCTTCAGGATATGCGAAGCGAGGAGTTTACCGCGAAACTTTATATTTTATATTCTCCACCAACGCATAATTCAGTGATATGCATTTCTCCCCTCGCGTTGTAGGTGTCAGCCAATCGGTGCTATCAACACAAACTCGCAAATGAGTTTACATGAATGCTCGCCTCCAAGACGCGCTAAATATGGAGAAAAGCATCGCACACCTTAAGCGGAATTCCTGCTTGTCCGTAAATTAGCAATTAACAACCTTTTCATATAAACCAAGAACGATTAAGAACTCTGACAAACGCAAAAGTCTCTGAATTTTTGCAAATTCCTCCGCACTTATTTATTCGGAATTGTCTCCAAAATTAGTAGTGACGATCAGAATTTAATTGAAAGCTTTATATTGAATGTACTTACAGCGTGCGCTAATCGCAGGCTTAAACTACTTAAGTGGGGATAAGCGTGGATGAGGGCTAATTATGACTGTACTTACACCGTACGCTAGTTGTAGGCTGAAACTGCTTAAGTGGGGATAGGCGTAGTTGAGGGATAACTATGACTGTACTTACACCGTGCGCTAATCGCAGACTTAAGCTGCGTGAGTGGGGATAAGCGTAGATGAGGGCTAACTATGACTGCACTTACACCGTACGCTAGTTGTAGGCTGAAACTGCTTAAGTGGGGATAGGCGTAGTTGAGGGCTAACTATGACTGTACTTACACCGTGCGCTAATCGCAGGCTTAAGCTGCGTGAGTGGGGATAAGCGTAGATGAGGGCTAACTATGACTGCACTTACACCGTACGCTAGTTGTAGGC
>JAUMHM010000072.1:17163525-17175701 GCA_032362435.1 Melikaiella ostensackeni
TAAGTGGGGATAGGCGTAGTTGAGGGCTAACTATGACTGTACTTACACCGTGCGCTAATCGCAGTCTTAAACTGCTTTAGTGGGGATAAGAGTAGATAAGGAGTAACTATGACTGTACTTACACTGTACGCTAATCGCAGGCTTAAACTGCTTGAGTGGGGATAGGCGTAGTTGAGGGCTAACTATGACTGTATTTACACCGTGCGCTAGTTGCAGACTTAAAGTGCTTAAGTGGGGATAAGTGTATATGAGGGATAACTATGACTGTACTTACACTGTGCGCTAATCGCAGGCTTAAACTGCTTGAGTGGGGATAAGCGTGGATGAGGGCTAACTATGACTGTACTTACACCGTACGCTATTTGCAGGCTGAAACTGCTTAAGTGGGGATAAGAATACTTGAGAGTTAGCTATGACTGTACTTACACCGTGCGCTAATCGCAGGCTTGAACTGCTCAAGTGGGGATAAGCGTGTATGAGGGATAACTATAATTGTACTTGCACCGTACGCTAGTTGCAGGCTGAAACTGCTTGAGTGGGGATAAGATTAGCTGAGACCTAAACTTGTAGCATGAGAGGGAGTGAAGCCGGACGCTTGCTTGTAAGTACTTTCCATGTAGCATGAGACGGATTACAGAAGCAAGCGTCCGTCCTCTCTTATTCTCATGCAACAAGGTTAGGCCTCAGCTATTCTTATCCCCACTAAATCAGTTTAAGCCTGCGTTCAGCGTACGGTATAAGTACATTCAATGATGTGCTCTTCAAAGATTGTAAGGGACTGCCCATAAACTACGTTACCAATTTGAGGAGGGGGGGGGGGGGTTACCAAAAACTACGGTTGGTAACAGAGGGGAGGGGGCTCAGTTGACGTAACGTTACGAACTTAGATAACGTTTAGTACGTTTCATGATGATAAATTTTAACAAAATTTGCGAATTTTGCGAAACATGGCCCTGCAACGGTTAAGTTCAATAGTAACTTGATTAGTTTGAAAATCACTTTTATATTTTAAAAAAATTTTCCTCTTTCCCCTTCTTCTCGTTTTTCGTTCAAACTTGAAACTTTCAGTTGAAAATTTAATTATATTGTTTAAAATGCAACTATTTTGTTGAAAAGTCATCTTTTAGGGTTGAAGATTTATCTCTTTGGTGACAAATTTAACTATTGTATTGAAAAGTCGTTTAATTTTTGGTTGAAAATAGATTTTTTAAATTGAAAATTGAAATATTCCGTTTTTGGCTAAAAAATTTTCTTTTTTAGTTAAAAATTCAACTATTTGGTTGAAAACTCATATATTTTGTTGAAAAATTTTTTTTCTCAGTTTAAAATTCAACTACTTGGATGAAAACTGATGTATTTTGTTGATAAATCGTCTTTTTTTTGCTACAAAGACACTCTTTCTGGTTTAAAAATAATCTTTACTGTTGAAAATTCAACTATTTGATTGAATGTTGAACACTTTTGTTGAAAATTCATTTTTGTTTTGAAAATTCATTTTTTTAAATTTATCATTTTATATAAAACTGCATCTCTTCAATTGAAAATTTAACTATTTTGTTAAAAATTCGTTTTTTTTACTAAAAATTAATTTTTCTAACTGGAAAAGTAAATATTTTACTTATGGTTGAAATTTGATACTTTTAATTAAAAATTAATCTTTTCTAGTTGAAAATTCATCTATTAGGTTGAAGACTGATCTGTTTTGGATGATGATTTAAGTATTTTGTTGAAATTTCGTCTTTTTTGGTTGAATTTAACTGTGTCTGATTTCAAATTAAAATTTTGCTTGGTTGACATATTAAGTATTACATGTTTCGTTGAGAATTCATATTTTCTTTTGGTTGATAATTAAAGTTTTTGTTGAATTTATCATATTTTTGATAGAAAAGTCAACTACTTGGTTAGAAATTAAACTACTTATATGGATATTGAAGGATTTGGTTGTAAATTAAATTTTTTGTGAGAAATTCATATTTTCAGGTTGAAAATTAAACTATTTTGTGGATAATTCGTCTTTTTGGCTCCAAGAGTTCACACTTTTGTTGAAAATTTATATATTTTGTTGAAATTCGTCTTTTTTTGGTAGAACAGTAATCTTCTTGGAAGAAAAATCATTTTTTTATTGTTGAAAATTTAACTACTTTGTTAAATGTACAACTACATTGTTGAAAATTCATTTTTTTAAGATTCACCTTTTTCGTCTGAAAATTTAACTCTTTTATTGAAAATTCGTTTTTATTTGGTTGGTTATTAATATTTTATCTAAATTTAACTATTCTATTCGTGGTTGAAAATTTATCATTTATAAGATGAAAATTCAACTATTTTGTTGAAAATTCGTCTTTTTTGGGGTTTTAACTGTTTCATTTTTGTTTGAAACTCATGTGTTTCAGTTGATAATTCAACTATTTGTTTGAAAATTCGTATTTTCGTAGGAAGTTAATCTTCTTGTTTTTTTTTTGTTAAAAAGTAATTTTTTAAACTGAAAATTAAACTGTTTCACTTTTGTTTAAAACTTATGTTTTTTAGTTGAAAATTCAACTATTTGGTTGAAAATTCGTTTTTTGGTAGAAAATTAATCTTCTTGCTTGAAAATTCATCTTTGTAAGCTAAAGATTCAGCTGTTAGGTGAAAAATTCAACTATTTTGTTAAAATTTTTACTTTGTTTGTTGGAAGTTCAACTATTTTGTTAAAGTCATTTTTTTGTGGAAGATTCGACTGTTTTGTTGAAAATGCGTAATTCTAAATTGAAAATTCATGTTTTATGATATAAAACTCTTTTTCTTGGTAGAAAATTTATTGTTCTTGGTTGAAAATTTATCTATTTTGTTAAATGTAGAACTATATTGTTGAAAATTCATTTTTTTTAAGATTCACCTTCTTTGTTTGAAAATTTTGCTCTTTTATTGAAAATTCGTATTTTATTTGGTTGAATACCAATATTTTATCTAAAAATTTAACTATTCCATTTGTGGTGGAAAGTTTATCATTTATAAGTTGAAAATTCAATTATTTTGTTGGAAATTTATCATTTATAAGTTAAAAATTCAACTATTTTGTTCAAAATTCTCCTATTTGGTTGAGCATTTTACTATTTTATAAAAACTTTGTCTTTTCTCGTTGAAGACATCTGGTTGAAAATTATTTTTTTTTTGTTGAAAAGTAATTTTTTAAACTAAAAATTTAAGTGTTTCATTTCTGTTTGAAACTTACATGTTTTAGTTGAGAATTCGTCTTCTCGTAGAAAGCTAATCTTCTTGTTTTTTTTTGTTGAAAAATAATTTTTCAAATTGAAAATTCAACTGTTTCATTTTTGTTTGAAACTTATGTTTTCTAGTTGAAAATTCAACTATTTGGTTGAAAATTCGCCTTTTGGTAGAAAATTAATCTTCTTGGTTAAAAATTCATCTTTGTAGGTTAAAAATTCAGCTGTAAGGTGAAAAATTCAACTATTTTGTTAAAAATTTACTCAGTTTGTTGAAAGTTCAACTTTTTTGTTAAAGTCATCTTTTTTGTGGAAGATTCAACTGTTTTGTTTAGAATGCGTCCTTTTGGATTGAAAATTCATATTTCATGGTACAATAGTCATTTTTTTAGTTGAAAATTTAACTATATGATTGTTAAAGCAACTGTTTGGTTGAAAGTCAATTTTTGTTGTTGTTGAAAATTAGCCTTTTTGGGTTGAAAATTTAAATATTTGGTTGTTAGCGTAACTGTTTGGTTAAAAGTTAATTTTTTTGGTTGAAAACCTGCTTTTTTGGTTGAAAATCCAACTGTTTGGTTAAACTTTAATTTTTCTTTTTGTTGAAAATTTGTCTCAATAGGTCGAAAATTCATTTCTATTGGTAGAAAATCCTTTTCGGTCTCGTAGGCCCCTTAAAGTGCTTCGCTTTTTCTTTGGTTGGTGCATCCAAATTTTTAGATTCTATCTCTCTCACTTTCAAAATGTCAATTCTCAAAATGGGAAATCGTCTTAATTGGAAAATCTGAACTCTTTTATAATTCCGAACCTTTCCTTACATATTTCATTTGAATTTTAAATTTCCACATACATAACATACCTCACCCATCAATATTCATTAAAAGTCGCAAATAAACAGAAAATACGAATACAGTCATAAAAAAAAAGAAAAAAAGACATTTGATTAGTACCCTAATGTCCTTGCAACCAGGAAATTAAATTCTAATAATAATCCAATAAAACGAAGAATTGAACCGGAATAATGATAAGCGTTCATTCGATTATTCCTCATTAATTGTTGACAAATAATTTATCTGCCATAACTTCCTGGATTTGTCTGCACTTGGAAAAATAAATATTCTTAATTTATGAAAAATTAAAAAACGACAAATTGCAATAAAGCACTCAGAAGCGATTGCAAATAAAATCTAAGTGCGAGATGATGCTGGCGGGACGTGGTTTATTTTCAAATCTTTCTTTAATGAGCTAATTCCTATGAGAATCTGATTCGCCTCGTGTAGGAGCTTCTGTGAGAGAGTATGATATCACACCTCGGATTTTTTTTTCGTCCAAGAGGCAATCGATTTCTCTGCGTCTCATGGCTGTCATATCGAAGGGCGCAGTTGCACCGTTAATTAATTTTCTCGGCGCAAATGTGCGATACACGCAGAGCGTAACGAGTCCCGTATATGTATATTGCAATCGAGATTCTTTCTTGGGGATAAAAAAAATATTGCTGGCAATAAAGCCAGCAAGCAGCCGGCTATGAATGACGGTTTGTATTGGCTCGCGTTATCATTTCACTCGGAGGAGATATTAATGACCAGCCCTGACACATTGTCCATGGCAAATTGTTTGCTCATTGAATGTCGCGTGTGTCGAGCAAAAAATGCTTTTTTGCATGATTTGTATATATCAGACTTCGAAGTGCTCTATGGAGCTAAAAAAAATATCAAAACAGTGGGGGAAGATGGGTAGTAGTGAGACATGTTTTTATTTTAATCCATAACTTGTTTAAAAACTTATATTTTTCCAATTTTTGAAGAAGTATGTCAGAGTATGTTGAACTTCTGAACAGCTGAAAAACTTTATATATTTTTCGAAAACATGAGTTTTCGACATTCTGAAAAAAGTTGGGGAATAGTGGGACACGAGCAAAAATGTAAAATATGAAATATTTGTTGGAAAGTTCGTAATGAAGAATATCGTAATTTTAATAAAAAATAAATTAAAAAGTGGAGCGTTAACTAATCGGAATGACAATTACTGCATGTGAAATAGCTGGCAGACATATTCGCGCATTTCAAGCGAACAGCACGATCGCACGAGTCGCAATGGACGGAATTGTTTTGGTTCAAACGCAGTGACAATGTTTTTTGAATAGTTAATTTTATGAATATTTATATTCAATTTATTCAGCATGAACAACGACAAATATGCATAAAAATGCGATATTCACTTCAGCAATGTCAAAAATGACGTTTCCCACTATTGTCCCAAAAAAATGTCCCGCAATATCCCAAACGCTATGTTTACAATTCAACATAAAAGTAGCCTTTTCAAATCAGTCAAAAATAAGCTTTTCAAATAAAAAAGTAGCGTAAAAAATACTTTAAATTAAAAAAAAGAACGTGTTTAAAAGGGAAATTTTTTCATACTTTTCTGTATGCGAATAACTGTGCCGAAGATTGCATCTGACAAGAAGATGATCAGAGTTGGGATTTTTCTTAAATCTCATAAATACCCTACTGAGAGTCCATTGAATAACTGGTTACTTGTCAAAATATTATTTGCCAATAGCGACTTGTTTTCAAAAAAATCGACTTTTTTCAAGAAATTTTTTTTTTTAACTGAAATCGACTTTTATTAAATTCTCATGTAAAATTATGTAAATATAACATTTTTCTACTAGACAAGATGAATTTTCAACCAGATTGTTCAATTTTTAACTACAAAAAATCAATTTTCATCCAAAGAGATAAATTTTGATCTAAAATGATGAATCTTTAAACAAAAAAATGAATTTTTAACAAAGGATTTCCACTCTCAACCAAGTAGTGGAATTTTCTACCAAAAAGATGAATTTTCGATCAAAAAGATTAATTTTTTGCTACAAAAGACAAATTTTCAACTAAATAGTTGAATCGTCAAGCAAATCAGATTCATTTTCACTCAAACAGATGAATTTTTAATCAAAAAAGGTCATTAGAAGAAATTTTTAACAAAAGAGATGAAGTTTTAAACCAAATAGACGAAATTTAGCAAAGGAGTCAAATTTTCAACCAAGAAAGACAAATTATCAACAAAACGGTTGAACTTTCAACTAAAAAAAAACGAATTTTCAACCAAAAAGGATAACTTCTTACAAAACTGTTAAATTTTCAACAAAATAATTAATTTCTCAAACAAATAATTAGATTTCCAACCAAAAGAGATGAATTTTCAAACTAAGAAGACGAAATTCAACGAAAACGATGAACCATTAATAAAAAAAAATGAATTGGTAGTAGATGAAAATTCAAGAAAAAAAACAGCGACCCGTTTACCAAAAATATCGACTTTCCTCAAAATTTTTGTTAATTATATTCCCATCTGAAATTACGTAAATACAACGTTTTTTCTACCAGAAAAGACGAATTTTCCACAAAATACATGAATCTGTAACCAAATAGTTGAATTTTCAAAAAAAAAAATGAAGTTTCATCCAAAGAGATGAATTTTCAACTAAAATGATGAACCTTTAAACAAAAAAATGAATTTTTAAAAAAGGAATTCAACTCTCAATGAAGTAGTTAAATTTTCTACCAAAAAGATGAATTTTCGACCCAAAAGATTAATTTTTTTACCAAAAAAGATGAATTTTCAACCAAATAGTTGAATCATGTATGAAATTTTGTTTAAATAACTAAACATCATTAAAATCCTTAGAAATTCATTGACACTTTTGAAACCTCTTAGGATCTTTTGTTATGCCCGAAAATATTTCGAATCCTTTGAAATATTTTGAAATTCCTTGGAATTTTCTAAAACACCCTAAAGTGTTTAATATCCCTTAAAATCCCTTGAAATTCTTTAAAACCTTTGGAATTACCTTGAAATATTTTTAAAATCCATTGAAATCTTAGAAATCTTTTGAAATCCTTTAATTATTGTGAATAATTTTTTTCGAATCCATTAAAATATGATAAAATCCCTCGAAATCCCGTTAATTTACATGAAATCTGATAATATTCTCAGAAATTGCTTGCAATCCCTTCAAATTCTTGAAATATATTAAAAATTGTTTGAAATTTTTTTAAATATCATTAAGTCTTCGAAATTCTTTTAAAATCTTTTGAAATACCTTGTGATATTTGAAAATCTCTCCAAATCTTTAAAATCCCTTAATTCTTGTAAACAAGTTCATTGAAATCCAGTAAAATACTATAAAATCTCTTGAAATCTCGTGAATTTACATGAAATCTGGTAATGTTTCTTGAAATCCCTTTTAAATCCCATCAAATTCTTGAAATCTATTGAAAATTTCTTGGAATCTTCTAAAGTATCCTAAAACCTTCAAAATTCTTGAAAATCTTTGGGAATACTTCAAAATATTTAAAAGTCTCTTCAAATCTGGGTCTCTCAATTCTTGTGAATAGATTCTTTGAAATCCATTAAAATATTATAAAATTCTTTGAAACCAGATGAAATTACATGAGATGTGATAACATTCCTTGAAATCCCTTTTGAATCCCTTTAAATTTTTAAAATATATTGCAAATTTCTTGGAATCTTTTAAAGTATTCTAAAATCTCCCAAATTCTTTAAATCTTTGGGAATAACTTGCAATATTTCAAAGTCCCCTCAAATCTGGGAAATCCCTCAATTCTTGTAAAGAGATTTTTTTGAAATCCATTAAAATATTAAACAATCCCTTGAAATAACGTAAAACTACATGAAATCTGATACTATTTCTTGAAATCCCTTAAAATCCCTTAAAATCTGTGAAATCTCTCAATTCTTTTGAATAGATTTTTCGAAATCCATTAAAATATTATAAAATTCCTTGAAACCAGATAAAATTACATAAAATCTGCTAACATTCCTTGAAGTCTCTTTTTAATCCCTTCAAATTCTTGAAATCTTTTGAAAATTTCTTGGAACATTTTGAAGTATCCGAAGATCTTCAAAATTCTTTAAAATTTTTGGAAATACCTCGAAATATTTAAAAGTCTCTTCAGATCTGGGAAATCCCTCAATTCTTATGAACAGAGTTTTCGAACTCCATTAAAATATTATACAATCACTTGAAATCACGTAAAGTTACATGAAATCTGATAATATTCCTTGAAATCCCTTTAAATCTGTGAAATCTCTCAATTCTTGTGAATAAATTCTTTGAAATGCACTAAAAGATCATAAAATCGCTTGCTTGAAATCTAGTGAAAATTTCTTTAAATGTTTCCAAACCTTTCAAATCCCTCAATCCTCATAAATAAATTCTTTGAAATCCATTAAAATATTGTAAAATCGATTAAAATCCCATGCAATTACATGCAATCTGATAATATTCCTTGAAATTCCTTGAAATTCTTG
Organism: Melikaiella ostensackeni; assembly: GCA_032362435.1. Lineage (NCBI taxonomy): Eukaryota > Metazoa > Arthropoda > Insecta > Hymenoptera > Cynipidae > Melikaiella > Melikaiella ostensackeni. Next base: position 17,172,063 of record JAUMHM010000072.1, read on the forward strand.
AAATCTATTGAAAATACCTTGGAGTCTTCTAAAATATCCTAAATTCTTTGAAATCCCCTAATTCGTGTGAATAAATTCTTTGAAATCCATTGAAATATTATAAAATATTGTAAAATTACATGAAATCTGTTGATATACCTTAAAACATTCAAAGTCCTATGAAGTCCTTTGAGATTCTGAGAAATTCATCAAAATACGTTATCGAGTGCCTTTAAAATCCACAAAAATGATTGAAACCCTCGTTAATTTAATGAAATCTGTTGAAATTCCCTAAAACCCTTTGAAATATTTGGAAATCCTCTGAAATCCCTTTGAATCTTCTAAAATATCCTAAAATATTGGAAATCCTAGAAAATCCCTTAATTCTTGTGAAATTCTTTGATGTGTACGAAAACATTATAAAATGTTTAGCAATTTTTTATATCTACTAAAAATCCTTAAAAAATCCGTTGTAATCCCATAAAAATTCTTTGACATTTTGTGAAGTCCTTTGGAATCATTAAATAATAATATAATATAATAATATAATAATATATAATAATTACTATCATAATTACTACCATTTGCACCCAAACTGATAAAACCTTTAGAATCGCATTCCCTCCTTTTTTGCAGCTTTATTCATTGAAATAAACATTCTCAAGCGACTGCAAAATTGTTTTACCCCGAAGGCTCGAGACCTATTCTCGTAATTTTAGAAATTATGAGACGCTCAGTTTATTTGGTACATTTTATCAGTAACTCCTGTCGTTCAGGAACATTTATCGAAGCATTTATAACCCGAGTCTTGAAGTATCGCATTTTTTAAAGGAAGATTTATAAACTCGGTCGACCTCTGGTCGTGTTGAGAGAAGTACTTTATATGTATATCTACAATTCTACATATGAGATATTCTGAATTACATAGCTGTGCGCAAATTACGCGTAGGATATAACGCGATTTGCACCGTGCGCTATATATTAAAAGTCAGGTACGTTTTTAAAGATACTTGTATGTAGGCGCGGAGGCAGGTTATGGCGAGTGCGAGACAATAAAAGGTGGCTGGACAAAAAAAAATTGAAAGAGTACGAGAATTGCGAAAAGTCGAGTGTATCCGGTAAAACCTTGCGCGTTCCTGGATACGATTTATCATTCCAAATTGCCGCAGCTCTTATCGCGTCGAAATCTCGCTTTCACCGAAGAGAGATTGTTTAAAAAAAGAACCATTCATTTTAATCAGGGTTACTTCAGATCTTTAGATTTTTACTTCATGTATACCATTTTTCCGGCTTTTACATATCTAAAATCCCCCCTCTTGCAGGGAATCGCCAGACGTTAAAGCTTTTAGCTCAAATCCCTCTCGAAAACCCCCAATCACTCCTACTCCAAGCAATACCTGATGTACTCAATTCTGGGGGTTATTTCAATCTCTAAAATCCTCTACCGTATGCAGCCGGATTTTTATTAAGCAACGCTCGCATTCGCTTGAACATTTGGCCAGGAGAGTGGAAAACTGCAGATAACCAAAACTTCCGAGTGCAGCCGGTTACCGACAGACGAGTTTGAATGTAGACACTCGATAGCATCAAGTGCCTTCATCCATTCTCGGCATCACAAAAAGTCCCATTGAAATCTCTCATGAAATCCCGCTAAAGTACTAGGTATGAGACAAATCAGTACTTAAGTACCAACTTTTCTTAAAACTTTTTAAAAGTCCAAAAAAGGACAAAAGTACCAGAAAAGTATCACATCATTCTTTTTGGAGCAGGTATTTTTTAGGACCAAAGTCACGGAAAAGTTCCATTTGATTTTTTTTTCTAAAATTGTACAACTCCTAAATAATTTCTGGGAGAAAAATACTAAGAAAGATCCATTTTTTTTTCGAAATTTGTACAAGTGCTGATGTGATTTGTGTCCTAAAAAAGTACTGTTGAAATACAACCAAGGTACCAAAAAAGTTCTAGTTATGTCCCGTTTTACCAGAACATTTCTAGGACTAAAGTACCGGTAAAGTACAATTAAATTTTTTTTTTATGAGGATTTATTTAGGACAAAAGTAACGGAAAAGTCTCACATCATTTTTATTTGAGCAGGAATTTTTTAGTACTAAAGTACTGGAAAAGTCTCATAAATGTAGATGCTTCACAAATTTGGAAACTTTACCGGATGCTTAACAAATCTGAACGAGTTTCAATAGCGATGCTTCGGAAATTTTTATATATTGAAAATCTGGACATTCTCAAAAGTGGAGGTTTTCTAATTTGAATACTTCAAAATTTTTATATTTTACTTAGCTTGTGTGATATTGCCAAAAACTTATCTTGAATATTATTATAATAACGTGCTTTACAAACGAGGTCGAAGATAATTTTTGACGGACTCTTCAGTTTCGACAACGAATTTCTACGCACTTATAAATTTTGTTCTGCTTCGAGACGAAATACGCACTACTAACGTTTTATACACTCTATAGGCAATATTTCCAACTATATTTAGGCCAGGCGCCAAATTCAAACACTTTACCATAACGATTCTACAGATAAAAAACTAGAGTCTCCCAAAATGACGCCTGGTGTCCCAAAACAGCCCCGGTTGACGGTACATTTTTAAGAATAATACTAGGATAAAGTACTTACATCAATGTAGTTTTTAATTATGTTTAAAACTGTTAAATTGCATTTATTTAGAAATAAGAAATTGAAATATAGCTAAAATTTCCAGTCGGTAACGCATTTTGAAATATTATGAAATAATAAAATAAAAAATGCATCAAAAATCCAAGTTAAATTACATTCTTCAAATCCTGCAATATTAACCACTTTTTAAATTTCACCGCACGAATTTAGTACCGCTTTGTAATTGACGAAAATGGTGCCCGTTATATTTAATTTCCTCTCCGTAGGCTCAACTTCACTGACAGTAATTTACAACCCATGTGAAGGAAAATTAAAAAAAAAAAACATTTGCAGTCCTCGGACTCATTTGACAAATTCAAAATAATGTTAATAGTACCATACATTTTGAAGAATATTAGCCAAATATTGTCATGCAATTTTTTAAACATTAAAACGAGAGCTTAATTATTTTTAAAATCTTGTATGCAATACACATCTCTCAAAAAATCGCGTGGAATCATTTCGAATCATTCAAAATATCCCAAAAGCTTTGAAATCTCTCGAAATCCTTTAAGAACCTCTGAAATTTGTTGAAATCCTCCAAAATTTCCTGGAAAACTCGTCAAGCCTTTTAAATCCTTTGAAATCCATGGAAATCCCTTGGCACCTTTTACATATCATTGATACTCAAGATACCTTTTTAATATCCTTTAAAATTTTCCGAAATCCTACGAAATTTTTTAAAAACCCTTACAAATTTTGAAATCTTGCTAAATTCCTTGGATTCTTTTACATTACTCTAAACTCTTAAAAATTCTCTGAAATCTCTTCAAATTGAAAAAATCCCTAGGAATCCCACAAAAAACCGAGTAAAATCCCGTAAACATCTTGAAATCTGTAATATCTTTCAAAATTCCTTAATAAAGGATGAAATTTTTGAAATTCTCTGAAATCCTATGAAATCTAATAAAGCCTTTTGAAATCCTTTGAAATATTTGATATTTTCTGAAATTCCTTGAAATCTTCCAGAATAGCCTGAAAGAG
>JAUMHM010000072.1:17189477-17200019 GCA_032362435.1 Melikaiella ostensackeni
GACCGCGGATAGGGGCTGAAGAGGGACCCTATCCGCGGCTGAAACGTTTGCCAAATTCATATTTTATACAATTTACTGCATGTAATGATACAAACACATGAGGTCATAATGCCAATACAAAAAGCTCCTAAAAACAATTTTGTTCCAGAAATATTTAAAATTTTCTCAACTATACGGTTATTTTTATGCGATAGTTCAAATTTTGTACTTTTGGAAATGAAAATCATTCAAATTGAAATATAATTAATTTGATATTGAAATTGGAAGTGATCTAACATATGAGGTATTCAAACTGGGAAAGGCCAAATTGAAAAGAATTGAAAGCATCAATAAATCTTCATTTTTGTACAACTATTCGGGACAGACCTTGTATAGCACGTGCTCTTGGAAATGTTTTCATATTCTTTTAGAGTAGAGACAGTCCGTAAACTACGTAATGTGTAACATCTTTTGTGTGTGTATTCTACACGTATTCAAGATGTGTCGAGAGTGCGTAACGAGGGCTGATGGCCCCTGGAATGACCCGAGTGGGACAGGGGGTCCTGATGGTACTTCTTGCTTTAGTTCCTCCAAGAAACCAGAAGTCTGCATAACCAGGACCGTTGTCACCGGCCCAGGTTGTAACAATATTATAATCGTAAATTTAAATAAACGAGAACGTGCGCTCACGCGAAACGTGTCGAGCATAATCAGGCGGCTTTACTTCTTCTAAACAGCTATCTGGTTTTCCAGGTCCGTTTCATTTTACGACGTGAGACTCGTACGCCTAGGTCAGAGGTCACGAGAGTATAGTAGCCAGTGCCACTGGTGATCTGAAATTCTCCACAATTCTCCATTCGCCACTTTTGCGAAACTACCACACTCGGCCAAAATTGTTTAAGTTCTTTACATTTTTACAAAATATGTAACGTGGGATATGCATAGAGTAGGGTTTCCTAAACTTTTTTTCGCAATTTCTGGGAAACGCCAGGGCCACCACCTTACAATTTTTCACAATACCAGAAAACTAGGGGGACATGAGGGGGAACATTTGACTGACGTCCGTGCGGGCGGTTGCTTGCCTCGCGCGACCTTTTCATTGTTAGTAGAGTCGGTTGAGAAAAATTAAAATCTGATAAAATATTAATAATTCGAATTATAATAGGCTACATTAGCTTCAATAGATCATGACGAGAAGATTTTGAAAAAATAGTGAAAAATCGGTTAATATCTTCAATCCCAGTTGCTGCCGGGGGCACCCCTGCCGCCAGCAGAAGTTTGGGAAACGCTGGCATACAGTATATACTGTAATCACTTTCATGCAATTATTTTACAGTCATTTACTTCCACTTCCAAATCAGTCAGAAATAATTATTGTTCTAGATTTAAATTAATCTATTTTGAACTACTCAACAATTCTGAATCACTAAATTATAAAACATTAATTTAAATCTGCTCAATATCCACTCTACTTGAAACAAAAAATTCTTTACATTTTACAAGACTTCAAATGAAATTTCAAACTCTAGATTTTTGAATAGTATAGTTTGAAATTTATTTTCAATTGAGAATATAATTGTAACTCACTTCCTGCATGAAATCGATTCATATATTAGATGCATTAAATGGTAAACATAGTTTATAACGATTTGTATTACATTAAAAGTTTTCCAAAGGCTCATTTACGTGCTGATGATTACTCCTAATAGGCAAATCAAATGATTAGCTTTACATCACGAGTTGAGTGCATGATTGTTTTACGAAATTTATGCAAACAGAAATCGCGTTGTGCGACTAAATTGCACCAACATTGTCTTACCTTTAAATATGTATGAGCTGTAGATTGAACCATACGGATTCCACGACAGAGATATGTGATTGCAATATTCATCATAAGTCTTGTGTTCATTAAAGTTTCCGCGAGTTATGAATATCGCATTTTATGCTCGAGTGCATACAGTTACTTTGTGCATGTTTCGAAACATCGTACACTAAATTATAAGAGCGATATCGTATTTATATTATACACGATATTTTATTCTTCTTTGACACAAATGTATTACATTTTACACACATGATCGATCAACTCATTTACAGGTCCAAAGTCCATCAGAAATTGCCAGTATGAAATAATTATCATTCAGCGCACCGGAGTTAATTGTAACAACATTCAACTTCGTACTCACATACATTTCCGCAAGGCCACAAGAAATATAAAAAATCGCATCTTTGTTGAAAATGAAAACATTCATGTTTGAAGATTCGTCCTTAAAACCGAACATGAATTTTTTGTTGTAATCACATTTTTCAAAATTCATAACTTTAATCACTTTCGGAGAATCGATTTTAGAGCCCAGAAACAAATTTTTTATTTAAATTTTCAGCTTTAAAAAACTCGTGGACTCAAGAAGACATTCATATGCTTTGTTTACCGAGAAACTTTAAGAGCAGAGAAAAATCTTCGGGAGAAAAGTGTTCAAACTCTTGCATCTATCAATTTCAGGGATCACAGTCGTTTGGCACTTAAATTTTAAGTAAAAAAAAGGCATTTTTCCCCGAAAAAAGGTATTTTTCCCCAAAAAAACGGGGATTAAAAGGGGATTTATTTCCCGGTTTTCCATTTTTTTTTTGCGATCATAAGTATCAGATCTCATTTTACTCTTTTTCTTTCTAGTTTACTCAGAAAAAAACTTTGCACAATTCAGGGTTCTATAAATGAAATAATATATTTGTAATCTATGGTGTCTAAAACTTACAAATAGAAAACTATTTCAATGTCTTAACTTCAATTTTTGAAATTTTTAAATCTTTAAAGTCCTTGGAAATACTTCAAAATCGCGTAGTTACAAAAAAAATATAAACTGTGATATTAACTAAATCTACGCAGATTTTATGCATTGCGATATCTTATTACATTTAAACAAAATAATATAATGGTTAGTATAAAATAATGATTATTCATTGAAATTTTTTAAATTCTTAATGTCCTTGGTAATCCTATAAAATCGCGAAGTCATAAAAAACAAAAACTGTGACTTTACTTGAATCTAAGCAGATTTTATGCATTGCAATATCTTACTATATTTGAACAAAATAATATTTTGGTAATTTATGGTGTTTAAAACTTACAAAAAAATATAATACAATTTCGATGTCTTAATTATCTGCACAGATTTGGTTAACATGACAGTTGTTATTTTTCATGGACAAATCTTTGGCTAATTATTTTGGTATTCTAATTGGTGAATACTTCCTAGAAATAATTCTAATTTTTTTGGTATAAGCAGTTAATTATTGATTATTAATTGAAGAGTGATTACAAAAAACTGTCTTCAATCTTTTATTACGACAGTTTCATCATAATTACATGTGTTTATAATATAGTTAATGCGAAATTCCTTTAGTACTTCAATAGTAATAAATACTAAATTAGTAATAAATACCAAAAATCAAAATAAGCAATGACATGTTTATAAAAAGACCGTATCTAGGTTCACAGAAATTCGGTGAGCGTAGTCCAGATATTTTCGGTATGCATAGACATTTCGTTATAAAAAATAACAACTGTGATGTTGACTAAATCTACGCAGATTTTATGCATTGCAATATCTTATTATATTTAAACAAAATAATATTTTTGTGATTTATAGTGACTAAAACTTACAAAAAAAGAAAATACAATTTCGATGCCTTAATTATCTGCACAGCTTTAGTTAACATGACAGTTGTTATTTTTTAGAAAAATATCTTTGGCTAATTATTCTGATATTCTAATTGGTAAATAATTCTTAGAGATAATTCTAAATTGTTTTGATATTAGCGATTGATTATTGATTATTAATTGAAGAGTAATTACAAAAAACTGTCTTTAATCTTTTATTACGACAGTTTAATTATAATTACATGTGTTTATAACATAGTTAATATGAAATACCCTTAGGAATTTTCAACAAATCTAGACTTAATAGCTGGAAATAATCTACAAGGTTATTTTAAAAAATATCAATCATCTATATGTACTAATTTTGATAATAAAACAAAGTTTTTTTTGAGAAATTGTTATTTTTAAAAACATTCAAAAAATTATGGAAGGGTTCAAATTAAAAAGGTCTTGTACAACAAAGTAGAATTTCATATTTGTTCAGAGCTTAAACATTGTTCTTGAATGTTATAAAATTTTTGAAATGTTACAATTTCCGAATACTTTTTTTTTTCTCATATTTATTACAATTCTTTAATTAATTTGTACCGTTATCACGATTAATAAAAAATGTCACACTTTCGATAAATTTAAATATGATTCCCGGTTTGAATTTGTATTCCCGGTTTTCCCAGTTTTATTTTATTTCTTGACTATTACCCGGTTTTGCCGGTCATTTGGTGTTTAATAAATTTTTCAAATATATTTTTATCAATTGATAGATTTTGATTCTTTATTCTAATCAATTTTTTGCTCGCGTATTCTTTTTAGCACTGAACTCTGAGTTGTTTCAAGTATTTTTCTAAGTAAGCTAAAAAGAAATAGTTTGAAAATCACAAAAAAATAGATTAATACAAATTAAGAAGATAAGAATTTTTTCAAATACACAGTTTGGTAACATGTAAAATCAAGCCTTATAACAATTACCTGTAAATTATTTATACTTTTTCGAAGTTCACATACGCCACATTGCCAATGTCCTCCAAATCAACAAAATTATTGTTTTCTTGACTAGTTTTCTAATGTCTTAAATATCTGTATACAGGCTTCGGATTCACTTCAGAGATAAAAAACAGTGTCAAAAATTTCACAAATCTGAAAAAATAGTGTCAAAATAATGTCATAAAATTTAAATGGAAAAAAATGGAAATAAAGAATAGAAGGTCAGGATATTTTGTCATAGCCTTTTTCGAAATGCAGTTTTTACTGGATTTGCTTATTTTTGTAGCTGACTTGGCTATTTGATTTACTTAAAAGCTTTCTTTATGGTAATCCTTTTTGTTAGTTAGTTCATCCTTATTGTTTGTTCTTTGTTCATCCTCGCTGTTTGTTCCTTGTTCATCCTTGTTGTTTATTCCTTATTCATCCTTGTTGCTCGTTCCTTATTGTTCATTCCTTGTTCATTCTTGTTATTTATTCCTCGTTCATCCATGTTGTTTATTCTTTGCTTATCCTTGTTGTTAATTCCTTTTCCATCCCTGTTGTTTGACCCTTGTTGTTCATTCCTTGTTGTTTATTCCGTGTTCATCCTTGTTGCTTGTTCCTTATTGTTTATTCCTTGTTCATCCTTTTTATTTATTCGTCGTTTTGGTTCTTTGTTTATCCTTGTTGTTTTTTCCTTCTTCATCCTTTTCGTTTGTTCCTTGTTCATCCTTATTATTTATTCGTCGTTTGGTTCTTTGTTACACTTGTTGTTTGTTCCTTCTTCATCCTTGTTGTTTGTTCCTTGTTGTTTTTAGCCTTGTCCATCCTTGTTGTTTGTTCCTTGTTCATCCATTCATTTTGCGAGAATCCTTTCTTATTTTCGTGACGTCTGAGTAGTTGTTCTTGAGTTTATTTGGTACGTCGTCATTGGCAAATTTTCCTTTCATTTTTCTTTACTTATTTCCGACAGTAGATTCAGGTTCAGCAACATTTGAAGATTTTGGGACTGCTTTCCACGGAACAGGTCAACAAACACTTTTCTCCTTTTCGATGCAATTTCTTTAGATAAATTATGGACATCTATATCCTTGAGCTGTTGTTCCTTCTTCAATTCCTCAACATCGGCAAGCATTTCATTTGCCGCATGAGCACCTGTAAAATCTTTCCAATATCTATTTCTTAGCCTATTCTATCAAAAAAATCGAACTCTTTTAAATCTCTTTCCTGTTGAATATAATAAAAATAGATTCAAAAATTTAAAATAGTGTCTTAGTGTCATTTTTTCAAAATAGTTTCATCGCTCAAAAAAAGTGTCCCACAGTACCAATAGTGTGGTTCGTCCGAGGCCTGTGTATATGATTTTAAAAAAATTAATCGAAACATAGTGAAAAAATGGGGAAAAAGGAGAATAGGTAAAAAGGGGACTCAATTTTTGTGGCACATCAAGAACCGCACGCGTCATCTTGTTTTGTAACATCTCGGGTCACTCCTCTTCGGTCGATTTCCGGTTTGGGAAGTCCCGATTCCGGTTCCCGGTGGCGGGTCGCATCATGCCCGTGAGTTTCCTGTACAGGTTGCCAGTATGCGGTCTGACCTCGCGACTTGACCCTACTCTGACAGGTACCAGGTGTACACTTGTCGTGCCGTCGTCGATATATAGTATACATGTATATATAACTATATACGACACGTAGAGTATGTACGTAAGTGCGCCTATATTCGCGGCCTTAAGTGGGTACGAATTAGCTGCTGCAACTGTATACAAGTACCACCGGTTATGTAGGTTGTGACCACGAGCGATGACCTCTTCTCGCACATCGTTAAAATTTTTTTGTATTCCCCCTTTTTACGACAGCGCGAACCACCTTACATTGTCTTCAACCAACAATGTTGTGTAAACTCAATTTTCAGTTGGAGGGAATGTGGTAATTTCTAAAAATGATAGTTCCGTTTGTCTTGAGACTCTCGACTTTAGGAAAATGTTTGCAGAAGTTGTGTTTGAATCTCTCTTTGCACATGGTGAGAGGAAAGGAAATCTCGTCGAAGATTTGAAACTGTCAATGAAATATTTTTCTAAATATCACAATTTGAAGGTTTAACAATTAACAATTAACAACTGACAATAGAAAGGCTGAGAGAAATGAGCAGGGCTTTCACAGCTTAATTTACACTGGAACTTTCGTTTAACGGCGATCTCGGGTATGGCCTGCTATGACCGTGACGCTCTTCCAAGAATTTCTACGATGTAAACAGTCAGGGCCGTATGAACCATTTCCAGTAGGAACACATAACATTAATTAACTGTATTTTGTACAGATGTAAATTTTTGTTATCATAAGAGATGAACCTTTTTTAATAATTAAGACTAATTAATGAAAAGAGAATCTATCGCGTATACTCAAAAATAAATGCAAAATATGCATGCGAGTGTTCGAATTGCCCACTTTGTAGCTACGGAACTGCTGAACTACGCGCAGCTCACGCGCCTCTCTCTCTCTCTCGGACCCTTGGACCCCCTCATCAATGAATTCAAGCCGACGGAATATCCCGGAAGACGGTGAATGGAGTGCCGTTAAATGGAGGTTCCATTGTACTTGAAAACAGTGAAAAAAGTTACATATTTAAACGAGAAAGTGACCAGAAGTGACTCATTTCTGTCCCAAAAACGTGACTAAAATTCACTAAAAGTGACTAATGTGCATTAATAATGTAAATTAAGGTTCTTTTGAAATCAAAAGAGTTATATGAAATTTATAATAATTCTAGGCGAATCTTAACGAATTCAGGATAAATTTATAAGAATTCAAAATTACTTCAAAGCGATTCAAGTTAAATTCAAAAGGATTCAAATGCATTGAGAAAATCCAAAAAATTTCATTGATTTCAGTGAAACTGGAATGGATTTAGAAGAATTTGAGAGACTTCAACGAAGTTCATAAGAACTTGGGTGAATTGAACAACATTTTTTATATTATAAAAATTTCCATCGAATTGAAAGAATTCCTGTCTGAATTCCAAATGAATTGAAAAAAGTCCAAAATATTCCATTCATTTCAGTAAAATAAGAGCAAATTTAGAAGTATTCTAGGGATTCACAGAGAATTCGATCAAATTCATACGAATTCAATATTAATTCAAAATAATTCAGAGCGAATTTAGAATAATTCAAAAGAATGAAACAATTTAAAAAATCAAAAAAAAATCCATTGAATTCCATAAAAAGATAAATAGAAGTCAATAGAATAATCCATTGATTTCAATAAAAATAGAGTGAATTAAAAAGAATTCAAAAAAGTTCCAGAAAATTCGATGAAATTTGTACGAATTCAAGATAAATTAAAAAGAATTCGGGGCAAATTTAGAATAATTCAAGTGAATTAGTCAAAATTTTTAAAAATCACAAAATTCCATTGAATTCCATAAACAAATAAATGGGAGTCAATAAAATTAGTGAATTTAGAGAAACATAAGGAAAATGAGAAAAACTCGATGACATTCATAAAAATTCAAGTGAACTTCAAACGATTCAAAAATATTTTGAAAATTCATTAAATTTGAAGTGAATTTGCAAAAATTCAAGGGAATTAGAAGAATTTAAAAGAATTCAAGATAAATTAATAAGAAATTAAAATGAGTTGAAAAAAATCTAAAATAATCCATATTTCAATAAAATTAGATCGAATTTAGAAGAGTTCAAGGGAGTTCCAGAGAATTCGATGAAATTTATACGAATTCAAGATTAATTTGAAAGAATTCAGGGCAAAATTTAGAACAATTCTGTCGAGTGGAACAAATTCAAAACTATTTAAAAAATTTATTGAATTAAGTTTGCAGAGAATTCAAAACAATTCAAATTAAATTCAAATGAGTTGACAAAAATCCAAAAAATTGCACTGATTTCAATTAAATTGGAGTGAACTACAAGAACTCAAGAAAATTCAAGACACTTTGACGAAGTTCATAAGAATTTGAGTGAATTGCACAAAATTTTAAAAATAAGAAAATTCCCAGCGAATTGAATAAAATGGGAATGAACGGAATTCAGAGCAAATTCAACAAAATTCAAGTGCGTTAAAAACAAATTTTTAAAAAATTGAAAATCAATAGATTAAATAAAATTCGTGTATATTTAAAGGAATTTGAGGGAAATAAGAATTCAGTGAAATTGATCCAAATTCAAAAAGAATTTTAAAAAATTCAATTGAATTGAAAACGATTTAAAAAAAGGTTAAATTGATTGAAATTATTAAATTTGGGCTGAATTCACAAAAATTCAAGGGAATTGAAAATAATTTTAAAGAGTTCAGGAAAAATTAATAAGAATTTTGGGTGAATTCCAAATGGAATGAAAGGATCCAAAATATTCTATTGATTTCCGTAAAGCGAGAGCTGATTTAGAAGAATTCAAGGAAATTCCGAAAATTTCGAAAAAATTCATACGATTTCGAGCTTAAATAAAAAGAATTCAGGATAAATTTAGAATAATTGAAGTGAATGGAACACATTTTCTAAGACTCGAAAAAAATCCTTCAAATTCAGATAAATAGGAGTGAATAGAATTAGTGAGTTTAGAGGTATTTCAGAAAAATGAGAAGAATTTGATGAAATTCATAAAAAATTGAAGGTGAACTTTAGAAAAATTCAAGCGAACTGATAACAATTCAAAACTACTTGAACAATTCATTAAATTTATTAAATTTGGAGTGAATTTCGAAGAGTTTAAAGAAATTCAAAAGAATTTCATGAAATGCCTAAAAATTCAAGAAGAGTTTAAAAGACTTCAGGGTGATTTAAACAAAAACTAAAAAAAATCCAAAATATTCCATTGATTGCAGTAAAATTGGAGTGAATTAGGAAGATTTTAAGGGGATTCAAGAGAACTTCACGATATTCATACGAATTCAAGATGAATTTAAAATAATTTAAGTAAATGCAACAAAATTTTAGAAACCGAAAAAATTCCATTGAATTCAGATAAATGCGAGAGAATAGAATGAGTAGTAAACAAGAATCTGATAAAATTCATAAGAATTCAAGCTGAATTTAAAAGTCTTTGAGGTGAATTAAAAAAAAATGAAAATCCGAAAAAAATGGAATTTCAGTCGATTTCAAGGAAATCAAAAAAAAATCAGGGTGAATTCAAATAATTCAATAAAATGCGAAAATATATATAGACCTGAATTCAATAAAGTGACTAAAGTGATCTTTTCAATCAAAAAAGTGACTATAGTGACTTTATCTTAAAAAAGTGACTAAAATTGATTTGGGGGAAAAAAGTGACTGAGAGTGACTTAAGTGACTGTGGCAGACCAGGAAATGAGCACTTTGTTAGGGACGTTGAATAGAATTGCAATTCTTCTCGCATCGTGAAGGTACTTTATCAAATCATCTTTAGCATGTTCTTCACCTGGGTAACAATTACTGCAGTAACGAAACCTGTTATTAGTTAAGTAGCGTCATAAACGCCTTGTCTAGAGTCTCGAGGTATCCTAGCAGATTTATGATACACTCAGATAGAATCACAAACCAGAAACAGGATCCAGTTCATTCGTTTCTTATTCCGGTTGCATCAAGTTCTATCACTTTTTACGTGTCTCATAATGTAAGAGATTAAAATTTTTTCAGAGCAGGATGACAAGTTATGTGCTAATTTCTTTAACAAATTATTTTCATGAATTCAATTGGACTGGATTCTTCGTGAGTTCATCAGCTTTTGATTAAAAATGTAATATTTCAATCCCACCAAAAGCACTAAGAGGTTCGTTTGATAAGCACGCTAAATTTTCCGCTAGATGGCGCCAAAATGAACTTTGTAGTATAAAGCCAAGAAATAGCACTCTTTAAACTAACCTCTACCAAGCTTCAGTCAAAACCGACGCTCAGTTTGCGTCTGGCATCACAGTAAACCCCAGGAATAAATTCTATCTACAAACTGGATA
>JAUMHM010000072.1:17200707-17211614 GCA_032362435.1 Melikaiella ostensackeni
TCTGTCTTCAAATTGGATGAAAACGCTGCAGCACATTTATCCACTCAAAAATAAAATTTATCTGGCGAAAGATAAAATTTATCTGACGGAAGATAAAAATTTATCTGATAAAAATATTCATGTCACATGCATGACATTTGTCAAGTGACACTTCGATGTCAAACACCTCCCTATTGAAAAAAATCCTGATTTAATAACAATTTACGGTGTATATGGACTTTTTTATTGCTGCATAGTTTCGATATTCTTTGTTATTCGACATTATTCATTATTTTGAGCTCAATTGTAGTTTTGCGAACATAAGATACATTTTTTTATCCGTAACTATTTGTGGGAAATCCGGGTACCAATCTACAACTTTCGGACCCCCTTGGATTAAAAAGAAAAATTTTTTTTTCGCTCCACCCTACTGTACAATTACAAAACTGGCACACCCGTGCTCGAACTACAGGGGGAGGTGTCACGTCCCAGCACAAATTTCGATAAATCTACTTTTTCTTCCTCCTTATATCCTTCCTAAGAATTAAATGATTAAACACCCATGAGTAAAACATCAAAATTGAATTCGCACCAGGTGAAAATAATAATATTCGCTAGAAGGCATCAGATGAGGCAAACAAAGGGTGTTTTTTCTTGAAATTTACGATTCTCTCCCTTTTTTATTTCTGCGTTCCTCCGTAAAGTTGCCGGGGCAATAAAACCGCGTATTATAAAAGCTGGTGGATCCAAGAATCGAGTGAGAGAGTGAAAAAAGCGAGAAGGAGTTAAAGTGAGAAGCTAGGCAGTGGAACGACGCGCACATTATGTGAAGTAGTTAACATGTTATATTTAGCATGATAATACGAATCCACAAAGACGGGACCCTTATAAACTGCCAACGCTTTCGGCATATATGCTCTTTTCCTTTTTCTTGTCGCATCCTCTCTGTCGAAAGAGAATCCCGCGAGCATTGCGTCGAGGTGCTTTCCTCTACCTACGGTCAGATGCTCTCATACAATGGACTTTTTTTCACTTGATACCTGATCTCTTTCGCCTTGTCCTTGTCTATACGCGAGCATACCGCGTGCTACATTCTCCTCTCTCTAGACTGAGTGTATGCAGAAAAAAAGGGCCCTGCGAGGGCCGTCATGGCATAGCCCGAAGCTATGGGCCCCGAAGAACCCTATGAATTCGGCTTAAATGAAATTGATCCGTACGCGTTCGCGTATGCATAGCATAAGGAGTAAAGTGTGCGGTAATGAGATGCTAATCCGCGAATCTTAAACCACTTCGTGCGAACTTCCATCCATGGAAAGGTATTTTGATACACGAAGAACAATGGATAGTCAAATTTGGAGTGTCAAAATTTAGATGGTCAGTTTGATCTTCTAGATCATGCCTGTAAGTAGAAAGATGGAGGGTCAAAGTTACACGGAAAGAAGACTGTGGTTGGCCGAGCCCTGGGTGTGGTTGCCTAAACCATAGTATATTGGAAAACACGGCCTAGCCCTATCTATGGTTGCTGCATCTATAGCGGCTGGTTGCGTTGCCTTGGCTGTGTGAGGAAAGGGATATGGCTGTCCTGACCATAGAAATGGATGAGAAGTCTGATCCGAGATGGTCTTATGCTGCCGCTTGGCGTCAAAACTGAGACTGCATCGATTACAGCGTTCGACTATAGAAGCACATTACAAGTTCAACCATAGCTATGGTTGGTACATCCACAACTGACGTAACAAAATACTATGGCTGACAAAACCATTTATCTTTGAAAATGCTCCCATACTCAAGGTTCTCTCTTACATTTCATTTGATGATCCAGCATTACCAAGCACAACAATATTTTCATGGCTGTGACAACCATTGCTTTTCTTTCCGTGTAGAAAGTCAAAATTTTAGAGTCAGTCTGACCTCTAGATGGTTGAAGGGGCCTTCCATAATTTTTTGACAAAGAGAAACACTCATTTGATGTTCAACCTATTTGCAGAGGTTCAGACTGACTATCAGGATAATCAAGTTATTCTTCCGAGATAATCAATACGATCATCTTGTTTTCACTCAGTTCGAGCATCCATGCTGGATCAGATGAACCGTCGCGGATTGTTAATCTTTACGCGTCAATCATGCGCATCAAAATGAAAAGGTCACGTGACTCGAACCGAGACTATTCACCATTTTCGGAGTGAGCAAATGTCGCTGAGACATTCAGCGTCATGTTAGCTGTGTATCAAGTTCAAACAGATTTTTAGTCCGTTTAATCCGCTTATCGATATTTCGAACATGCGTGTAGAGTGAAGTACATCAGAGAGATGATAAGTTGAAAGTGGATTACGTTTTTTCTTTTGGATTTTCAACGTCAAATTTCATGCTTTAGGACAAAGGACAATGTCTCGTCAAAGTGCACTGTTTGTGCATATCAAATCGCGTCTCATCCACCTCGCTCTCCACAAATAATGAAAAAATTGCTTTTAGATTTTATGAATTTTACATAAATTTGTAGGTTTTGAAACTTCCACTAAATTTTACAATTTCCAGTCTCTTATAAGAGAGAAACTGGAATATCGCATATGTGTATAATGTAGTTAGAAGGACAACAAATATGGAAGACATGGGATAATCAAATAGACCTTATAAGACATGATCAAGTGGATCCTCTGCGAGATGATCTAATCGACTATCTGAAATGATAAAGACAACCATCCGCAATGATCAAATTGACCCTGTATGATGATCAGGTCGGCCCCTTGAGATGATCGAATCGACCATCCGAGATGATCGAGTCGACTCTCTGAGATGATCCATTCGAACCTCTCATTTTGACTCTCCACAGATGGTCGATTTGACCATCTAGAAGACTCTCCTATAGTTGACCCTCAAATATAGTCAGTATGAACCTCCAGATGAACCTCAGTCAGACTGAGCTTTCATTTTTCTCCGTGCGGGCAGGGTCGGGTAATTTGCTCACGAAGCACACGTTGGCGTCCAGGGCGCACTCGAATTGCGCCCGCGGCCAACCACCCTGCCAATAGTTCAGTCAATGAAGGACTTGTGTAAAAAATTCGACACAGTTGAATTTTTTTTACACATACGTTGGAAATACTTTGTAAACATACTGCAAAAGATCCCCATTCATATCTGTGCGACTACGGCCGCCATGTTGGAAAGTGTGAAAGAATAACTGGTTTTTGAAAATAATTCGACAATAGTTGGTTCTAGGTGAAATATGGTTATGTTCAAAAATGTTTATAATTCTGTAGAACATAAAAAAAGTTCTTACCATTGTAGTCATATTATCAACGGTTTCGCTATAGAATTCTAATGCAAATGAGTTGGTCGATTTTTTTTGGTCAGATTGCATGTCACCCACAAATTACATAAGGTCTTTTTCCGAAATTTTCAACCCCCCCTTAAGTCCAGATTTTCTCTACCCCCACCCCCAAAGATTTTATATACTTAGGGAACGAAAATACATTTAAATGCTGTTAATTAAATAAACGTACTACCTTCATCAAATTAGTTTTATAAGATAAAATTTCCAGTTTTCTAACATAATTTTTTTCAAATATTGAAAATGAACATAAATGTATATTTAAACTATTATTCCTTAGTCTATAAATTAACAAAATTCCTGTTTATCTATGGCAGGCTTCACAGTCTTTATCTATTCCGTTTTTCTCGTTTTTCCACTTACATGTTTGGTTGAAAATTAATCTGTTACAGTTATGGATTCAATTATTTTGTTGAAAATTCGTCTTTTTGGTTGAATTCAACTCTGTTTATTTAGAACTGAAATCTTTTTTAGTTTATATATCAACTATTACATTTTTCGTTTCAACAAAATACATAAATTTTCAACCAAATAATTAAATTTTCAATCAAGAAGATTGAAGATTTAACTATTTGGTTGAAAATTTATGTATTTTGTTGAAGATTGGTCTTTTTCGCAGAAATATCATCTTCTTGGTTGAAAATTTAACTATTTGGTTGAAAATTTATGTATTTTGTTGAAAATCCAACCATTTGGTTGTAAATTTATGTAGTTTGTTGAAAATTCTTCTTTTTTTATCGAAGATTAATCCCATTACTTAAAAATGCAACTGTTTGGTTAGAAATTAATCTGATATTTATCTGCTAATTATTATGGTATTCTGATAGTTATGAATGCAACTATTTTGTTGAAAATTTGTCTTTTTGGACTGTTTTAGATTTAAAATTAATTTTTTTTTTGGCTGGAATATCGACTACTACATTTTTCGTTGAGAATTCATCTTTTTCGGTTAAAAATTTAACTGTTTGGTTGAAAATTCATTTTATTGGTTGAAGGTTCATCACCTCAGTTGAAAATTCATATTTTCTTGTTAAAACTTCAACTTCCTGGTTGAATTTTTCTTTTAGTTGAAGATTCATCACCTCAGTTGAAAATTCATCTTTTTGGTTGAAAATTTAATTATTTTGCGGGAAATTCGTTTTTTTTGCTTGAAAATTTACCTATGCCATTTTTGGTTGAAAATTAATCTGTTTCAGTTATGAATGCAAAGATTTTGTTGGAAACTCGCCTTTTTTGTTTGAATTCAACTATTTTTGATTTAGAATTAAGATCTTTTTTATTTGAAATATCTATTATATTTTTTGTTAAGAATTCATCTTTTTCGCTTCAAAATTCAACTACTTGTTTCAAAGTTGAACTATTTTGTAAAAGATTCGTCTTTTTGACAGAAATATAATCTTCTTGGTTGAAAATTCAACTATAATGGCGAAAATTTATTAATTTTGTTGAAATTTCGTATTTTTAGACAAACATTAGCCTTTTAGTTAAACATGCAACTGTTTGGTTGAAAAATAATCTGTTTCAGTTATGGATGCAACTATTTGGTTGAAAATTCGTCTTTTTTGGTTGAATTCAACTGTTTTAGATTTAAAATTGAAATATTTTTTGGCTGAAATATCGACAATGTCATTTTTCGTCAAAAATGTAACTTTTTTGGTTAAAAATTCAACTGCTTGGTTAAAAATTAATCTTTTTGCTTTGAAAAATTATGTATTTTGTTGAAAATTCGTCTTTTTGGTAGAAAAATAACCCTTTTGGTCCAAATTTGTTCATCTTTGGTTGGAAAATATTTGGCTTTAGTTGAGGGTTGAACTATTTTGTTGAAAATTGATCTTTTTTATTTAAAAATTCAACTATCAGGTTGAAAATTTCTGTATTTTCTGAAAAATTCATCTCTCTTGGTTGAATTCAATTTTTTATGATTTGAAATCAAAACCTTTTTTGGCTGGAATATCGACTACTACATTTTTCATTGAGAATTCATCTTTTTTGGTTAAAAATTTAACTGCTTGGTTGAAGATTCATCACCTCGGTTGAAAATTTATATTTTTTGGTTAAAAATTCAACTGCTTGGTTGAATTTTTTTTTGGTTGAAGATTCATCACCTCAGTTGAAAATTCATCTTTTTGGTTGAAAATTTAGTTATTTTGTGGAGAATTCGTTTTTTTTTTGCTTGAAAATTCACTTATGCCATTTTTGGTTGAAAATTAATCTGTTTCAGTTATGGATGCAACTATATTATTGAAAATTCGCCTTTCTTGTTTGAATTCAACTTCTTTTGATTTAGAATTAAAATATTCTTTATTTGTAATATCTATTACATTTTTTATTGAGAATTCATCTTTTTTGCTTCAAAATTCAACTACTTGTTTGAAAGTTGAACTATTTTGTTAAAAATTCGTCTTTTTTGACAGAAATATAATCTTTTTAGATGAAAATTCAACTATTTAGTTATAATTTATTTATTTTGTTGAAATTCGTCTTGTTTGGTCAAAAATTGATCTTTTTGTTACGTTTTTTTACATTTTTCGTTGGAAATTTAACTTTTTTGGTTAAAAATTCAACTGCTTGGTTAAAAATAAATCCTTTTACTTTAAAAAATTATGTATTTTGTTGAAAATTCGTTTTTTTGGTAGAAAATTAATCCTTTTGGTAAAAATTTGTTAATCTTTGGTTAGCAATTATTTGGCTTCAGTTGAGGGTTCAACTATTTTGTTGAAAATTGATCTTTTTTATTCAAAAATTCAACTATTTGGTTGAAAATTTCTGTATTTTGTTGAAAATTCGTCTGTTTTGGTTGAATTCAATTTTTCGTAATTTAAAATTAAAATCTTTTTTGGCTGAAATATCAACTACTACATTTTTTGTTGAGAATTCATCTCTTTTGATTTAAGATTCAAGTATTCATTTTTTTGGTTCAAAAGTAAACTGTTTTATAGAAAATTCTTTCTTTTTTTGAAAATTAATTTTCTTAACTTAAAGTTTAACTATTCTATTTTTGGTTGAAAATTTATTATTATTATTATTATTATCATTATTATTATACCATTAAGCCAAATCCCTTTCGGGGTAAGCGTAACTCGGTCGGTTCTAGCCTCGTTATACTACCAGGGATCAAGTAATTTATATGATAAGGGTAAGTAAGGAATGTGTAGGAGTGGGGATAGGTTTTAGATCAATCTAGAAGTCGCGTGTTGTTCCTTCAAGCGACACACTCGTCCCACAACACCACTCCGACACGGGTCGCTGATCAATCTCTCTAGCAATCACCCCAGGTGAAGAGCTTCGCAAAGCCTTTATACTAATCCACTAAGAAAATCTCTTCACGCGGGCTCATTAGTATCCATAATCTTTCGTTTCACGCATCACTCTTCTTCTTATAAATGTTTGTCCTCCACACATCCCTATCCTTACACACATCTTTTGCTTCCTTTACATTCATACACCTTTTCAAGTAAGCTCTTGTGTTTCTACGACTCTTTATACTCTTAAAACTTTTATCTGTGATTTGTAGCAATCTAAATATCTGATCCGCTCATGATCTTCCTGGCATAAATCCACTTTGGACTTCACAGATCCTTCTTTTAGTTATTCCCAAGACCTTACCAACAAGTATTTTGGTAAATATTTCGCCCACGGTACTTAGTAGGCTAATCGCTTTATAATTCGTACAGTCACCTATATCACCCTTTCCCTTGTAGAGTAGAACGATAATCGCCTTTCTCTAATCATTTGGCACTTCACCGTTCTCAGCATACATATTCATAAATTCGCTCAGCTATACAAACAAATATCCGTCACCGCTCTTAAGCATTTCAGCGGTGATGATTAAATTTCATTTAAGCTATTACCCTTCAGTCTATAAATTATCAGAATTCCCTTTTTTTATCGTAGGTTGCACAACTTTTCCCCTACTACCCTTTTTCTTCTTTTTTCCATATGAATTCGAACTGAATTAATAGATCCCAGAAAGAAAATCCAACTATTTCTGGTTGAAAAGTCTACTATTATATTTTTGGTTCATAATTGATCATTTTTTGTTAAAAATTCTATTATTTCATTGAAAATCTTATTATTTTGTTAAAAATTAAACTATTTTGATAAAAAATCATATTGTATGGTAGAAAATTCAACTGTTTTGTAGAAAATTCGTCTTTTTGGTTTGAAAATTCAACTCTTATGATAGAAAATTTAACTGTTTGGTTGAAAATTAACTTTTTTGTTAAAAATTCAAATTTTTAGGTTGAAAATACAATTGTTTTGTAAGAAAGTCTACTATAATATTTTTTGTTCAGAATTCATCTCTTTTGGTTATAAATACTACAATTTGCTTGAAAGAAATAACCTTTTAGTTGAAAATTTAACAATTTTGTTATAGTCATCCCTTTTGGGTTTAAAATTCAACTATTTTAGTAGAAGATACAACTTTTTTTTTTAAATTCGTTTGTTTTAATTAGGATTCATCAATTTACTTGAAAATTATTTCTTTGGTTGCAAATTGAACTATTTTGTTGAAAATTCGCCTTTTTTGGTTAACAATGCAATTGTATGGTTGAAAATTAATCTGTTTTAGACTTTTGGTTGAGGATTCAACTATTTTGTTGAAAATTCGTCACTTTTGGTCGAATTTAACTGTTTTTGTTTTTAAACTAAAATCTTTTTTGGTTGAAATATCAACTATTACATTTCATGTCATTCCATCGACGAAAAGAGCTATTACATTTTTCGTTGAGAATTCATTTTTTTTATTAAAAATTCAACTACTTGCTTGAACGACTTGGTTAAAAATTTATTTTTCTGTTAAAGATTCATCAATTTTGTTAGAAATTAACCTCTGCCTGAAAATTTGACTACTTTATTTAAAATTCGTTTTTCAAAATTGAAAATTGATTTTTTTAACCGAAAATTTAACTATTCCATTTTATTCCATTCATTTATTTTGTTGAAAATGCTCTTTATTGTTAAAAAATGAATATTCTTGGTTACAAATTCATCTCTTTGGTTGAAAATTTTTTTTTCAGTTGAAAATTAATATTTTTTACTGAAAATTAAACTATTCCATTTTTGGTTAAAAAATTATCTTTTTCAGTTGAAAATTCATTTATTTTGTTGAAAAATCATGTTTTTCGTTGAAATTTGAAAATTTTCAGGCCCTGAGCAGTTCGTGATTTTTATTTAGAAACAATTTTTTTTTAATACATCAGATCAAGTAAGGATTTCCGAATGGTGCAGCCGCATAGCAGGAAATTCAGATGAGACGATGGACGATTTTGAAAAGAGAAATTACCACATTCAACCACTAAGCTAATGACTCGCGGTGGCGAATTTAATTTTAATGAATTTCTCGATTTGCCCTACGCTTTCCCGACAAACATCAGATGGTTGTGCATATATTGCATTTTGAAAAATTCCAGAGAAAGGAATTTTGCGTTACATGGCTGTAAATCCGGACGGACTCAATTTTGATAATGATGTATTCTCCCAATACATTGCTTCTTTTACTGCGGTTCCCAGTCTCCATCTAGATATTCTTGTCCATGTCTTTTCCTCCATCCTCTTTCCAGATGTTTTGACAATCCTTGTCCTTTTATCACCTTACTTTACCTTTTATCACTACTTATTGTATCTTGATTACCCTATCCTCTCCCATCTATCTGTTACCTGCCTTTCTCTATCACTTTTTTCCACTTCCTCTTAGCCTATATTTATTTCTGCTATCCTTCGATCTCTAAAAAACTCCCTTCTTTCTTCTTCCCATCGCGTTGACTCTACGGTCCTCTTTCCTCTTTCTTCCACCTCTTTGTAACACTTTCTCGCTAACTCCCCTCCCTTTCCCTCCCTCCCTTCCTCTTCGAATTTCCAAGCCCTCTTTCCCGCCCTTGTCCTTAATTTATCCCTTTAAGCCTCTTCTCTTACCATATAACCCGGAGTTCTCCTGTCCACCCCTAATGTCCATCTAACATATCTCTCTTGCAACTTATATATCTTCTCCCTTCCCTTCCATTATCATATGTCTGCCCCAGAGCCTAACACTGTCCATATTAGTGTATCTATGTTCCCCATTCGCTTGCATGATAAAACCCGAGATATTCAAATTCCTTTCCTTCCTCTAACTTTTCATCTCTCCATCTTGCTGTCCATTCTTCCTTTTTTTCTTCCCTTTCTTCATCCGCATATGCCCGTGTATATAGTTTTTCTTCTCCTAGCTTTACTCGTTCCCATCCTTTTCGCTTCATCTCCTCTTCCAAATCTGAATTCATCTATCTCTTCCCTGTCCAATGAGTCAAACGCCGCCTTCAAATCTACAAATATTTGTGTCATGCCCCCTTTCTCCCTTTTGATCATTCTATTTATAATATAATTTAGCTCATAAATATTATCTATCACTCCCATACTAATGTCCCATATATCTTTTTGTTCTTTCAACCCATTCTTATCTATTGTCTTCCCTATCAAATCTTTCCTTATTCCCATCGCCTTCCCTCCCTATCTGTTCTTTCCAAGCCAGCTACATTCCTGTAGCATATCCTCCATTCTTCCCTTCTTTCATTTCTTGTAAGGGGAGGATAAGAAGGCTAGAGACAGCGAAGTACGTAGACTCGGATCATATTCCACTAATAGTGACAGTAGAGACGGAAAAGAGAGATGAACGGAAAACAGTCAAAGAAAATAAGAAAGAAAAACGAGTAGGAAAAAGCAATTGGTCAGCAGATGGAATAGAAGTATTTGAGAAAAATATAAAAATGGTAAAAATGGAAGAGGGAAATGTAAACGAGGAGATGGAAATAGTGATATGACAAGTAAAGAGAATATTGCAGGATACATTGAGGAAAGAAGTCAGCAAAGGGAGAAAAAGGGGTAGCTGGGATCAGGAGTGTAAGGAGAAACAAAAGAAAGTGAGAAAGGAATTGAGGGAATGGAAAAACGGGAAAAGCAGTGACGAAAAATACAGAAGAAAAAGTATAATGAGTTATATAATAGAAAAAAAGAGGAAGAGAATAAAAGTTTTGATAAGGAGGCATAAGAGGCTAGTACGGAGGAAGAAGTATGGGAAGTAGTAATTAGGGAGAGGAAAAGAAGGAAAAGTGTTATTCAGTAGATTGAAATGTTAGAATGGAAAACATATTTTATGGAATGGTTAGGAGGACTTGAAAAGAAAATAACAAAAGGAGGGAAAGAGGAAAGGAAAAAGGACGAAAAAGAGTATATCACAAAGAAGGAAATAGCGAGGTAAAGGAGTGGGCATGGATAATGTGCAATAGAGTATGAAGAGGGCAGGGTTTTCCAGAAATATGAAAAGAGGGGATAGTTGTTTCAATAGTGAAAAAGGAAATGGGGAAGGGGTTCAAGATTATAGGGGGGAGGGGGGATCGTTGATGCCGCTATTATAATGATATATGTGACAATAATATTAGAGAGGTTAAAGAAGTAGTGCTTTATTTGTTTGAGAATCATCTGATTCATACAAATAGATTACTGTTTAATTCTAAAACTAGCTGTTATTCTAATAAATAAAAACCATAAAAAAACTAAAATTAAAGGTTGATGGTAAACATTACCCCAGAGGAGATAAACCGTACTTACAACGAAAGCGAATCAA
>JAUMHM010000072.1:17211714-17232337 GCA_032362435.1 Melikaiella ostensackeni
GTCGCTGATCAATCTCTCTAGCAATCACCCCAGGTGAAGAGCTTCACAAAGCCATTATACTAATCCTCTAAGAAAATTTCTTCACGCGGGCTCATTAGTATCCAAAATCTTTCCTTTTACCGCACATATTCCGCAGGAACTGCAAGCCAACCGCGTTCACTTTGCTCCTATCCTTTTCTTTCTTAGTTGAAAACTCAACTATTTGGTTGAAAATATATGTATTTTGTCATTTCTCGGTTTTCTGGTCCAGTGTCCAAGTGGCCACCCTGGAACTATGTTTCATAAAAATGATTAGTTCATGTAATAATTTTCTGAACCTTTCAGCTCAGTAAAATCGAATAGACAAGGTATTAAAATCAGGCCAATTTTCCTTATATCAAGAAAAATGTTTCTGAATTTAAGACAAACCAATTTTAAGACATAACAACTTTAGTAAATTTTTACTGTGATGTTGAATTGTCTATCTAACTGAAAATGTATGTACAATTAATTCTAATTCATAACTTAAAACAAGCCAAACGTATGGAACCGAAAGAATCGCATTTATGAAACATATTCCAAATTGGAACCTTTGACATAATAACTTGAAATAACATTACACTGAATAACAGTACCGGTATTAAAAAGATGACAATGACGCTAGCACATATGATTCCCTAAGTGTAACCCTAGTAGACCTAAGCCATATTTTGAAAGGAAACAAAATTTCGACCTTGATTATGCATACAGTCTCTAATTTCCTGCAGCTCATGATTGGATAAGTCTCCTAAAAGAGAATTTTTTCTCATTGTGTTACAGGGGTGTGATGGGCCAGAAGCTGCTCGTGCAGGAGGCGCCGGGTGCAGGCTCGACGAATCGCATGGAAGCTGGTGAAGGTGCTGGTGGAGGGGAACTTCATCATTTCCTCCACCAGTACAACCAACAGTCCCATAGTCCTGGACAGAACCTCCAGGGTGGTCTTCCACTTCCTCTGAGTCCGCAATCCTTACGTCACGACGGTTCCTCCAGTGCGGGAATCACAGGGGTTAAAAGGGAGCCTGAGGATCTCAGCTCTTCTCGTGGGGCCCAACAGTCCAGCAAGCGTCACAAACAGTCCCAGCCGGACAGTCCGACGCCGCCGGGAATGTACCATCATCATCAGCACCAGCTACAGGTAAGTCTCTCACAACGATAGGTGAAAAGACATTTTATATTTTGATATTTAGGGTCCAACTCACAGTAAATCCTGAGATATAAAAATTTCTGCAGCTCAATTCAGTTTTTCATTTAATATCAAAATGATCCAAGCTAGTGAGTCGAAAAATTTACTAACCCAACTTCACGACCTTAGCAACGAGAGACACGTTTTTTTGCAAATAAACGAAAAAAAGAAACTTATATGGAAACATAAGGTGCTAACTTGTCAATGTATCAAGTGTTATTGTTCACTTGTCAAGTATAATTCTGATATCAAATCTGGATCATTTTAATCAACTGACAAGGAGAGGTCGCGAGATGAGAAACGCTTCGATTGGAGCTTCGCAGGGTGAAAGTAAATAAAAATTCATTAGATACGTTATTTTTTTTATCCAATGGGCCTTAGTTGCTGAGATAACTAGGTTTGAGTATTTACGCTTTTGAGCGCGGTCCATGCTCGACAGTGGCGAGTCGAGCGGTTCACGCTCGGCAGTGGCGAGTTGAGCACTTAAACGTAAATACTCAAACCTCGATATTTTGGAAAATACGGCCCATTGGATTGAAAGAAAAAATACATGTCTTATGGGTTTTGATGTTCTTTCATCTTGTAAATCCTCTTCTGTAAAGCACTTTGATCCAACTTCAAGACGGAAGTAAAACCTCAGGATTTTCTGTAGCTAAGTTATAAAATCGGCCTCAAAAATAGGTTGAAGCAGGTCCACAGAGTAGAATGATTTTAAATCGAAGCATTCGAATTTGAACTGATTCAAAATTGAAACTTCTAAACGGGAATATTTGCAATTTAGTGCAATGATCAGAGCGAAACAATTTTTGATCGAAAACCTGAAAATAATCATTTCAATTTGAAAGTGGCTGAAATGAACTAATTTTAAATTAGAAATATTCAACATTGAAGAATTTTCAGTTTGTAATGGTAAAAAATGAAGGACTTCAAGCGTTTTGATCATAGCATTTTTTAGTAATTAATATTAGTAAAAATTGTAGAATTTAAAATTGAAAGATTTGCAATCGCAAAGGTTTAAATTTCAAATTACAATCTAAAACCCTAAATCTAAAATAGACACCTTCTGATTTCGGTATTAAAAGTTAGAGAATGGAAAAATTCAAATTGTATAAAATTTCAACTTCAATTTTGTACATTCCTTTTTCTTCTTTAATGTTAATTTTTAAGAAAAAGATGAGATCATTATAAAAATTAAAATGTCATGATTTTTTATGTTTCATCCCCAACGAAATGTTTTTTACCTAAAAGGTGTTTAACACCATGCTTTATTCATCGGTTGTATTTGAACTTGGTTTGGAAATTTCTAGAAAAGATATTGTGTTCGGTGAAAATTAAATCGCAAAATTTGTTCGCTCAACACAAAGAAAAAGATTTTATCAAATTCGAGTTTATATCATAGTGTCCAGTTTCCGTAAGGGCCGTGTCTACGTGGACTGAAACTTCTGTACGAATAGCCGGATTTTTCAGTACAAATAGCCCTGGGAAAAGGACTGTTTGTACCGAAATTAAGATTTCGTATATCGCTTTAGATTTCGCTATCTTTCGTAAATACAGTGCTGTATAATCAAGCATTTCTTGAATGAAATATTAATTGTAGGATTTCTTTGATTTTTTTTTAATTTGAAAATTTAAAATAAAAAATGTTTGAAAATGAGATGTTATGTCAATTTATTGCTTGACTCGATAACTTGTTTCTGTTACAGAACTATATTTCAAGCGGAGCTATAATTATATTTTAAGTTAAGCAGCGCTTGACTCGATTAAACTCGGATGGGAGTCATCGTAATAATTTTCTAATAACAAAATTTTAAAATAAAACATGAAATTTATTAAAAATTTCACTCTGAAACGATCAGATCTGGAGACTTTCAATTCGAAAATATTTAAAGTTTCGGAATTTTTTTATTGAAACGTTCAACATGGAACAGTTAAAACTTGGATACGATTCAAATTGAAATCATATTAGAAGCATAAAGCATTTACATACATAATTAATTAGCGTTCAGAATTGAATCTCTTTTAATGGATGCCTTCATTGAATAATTTCTAACTAAAAGAGTACAAAATCGATCAATATAATATTTTTAGAATTATTAAAAAATTTAAAATTTTGATTTTACGAGCTTAACAATGAAAAATTTAAAACCTCAAGCTGTTAAAAATGTTTAGCGGGCACTTTTTGAAGTATTTGTAATTGTATACTTTTCATTTGAAGCCTTTAAAGTTAAAAAAAAATATCAGCAAAAATTTAAAACTCTCAAAATTGAAGAGTTTAAAATTGAAGTGTTTAAGAATCATCATTCTAAAATTTTCACCATTCAAAATCGAGTGTATGTAAATTGAAAAATTTGTAGTGTGAAAAATTTCAAATTTTAAATTAGATCGTTCAAAATTCGACAATTTTGACTTTGAAATGATCAGAACTGAACACCTTTAACCGGAAGCCTTCACAATGTAGAAATTGACAAATTTTTATGTTAAAAATTGAAAAAATTAGACTTTTGGAGCTCAAAGTTGAAAAATTAAAAGTTAGAAACATTAGAAAATTTATTCAATTAAATTTTTATTAATAAAATACCAAGTTTGAAGCACACAAATTTTAATAGCAGAATTGTAAGGTATTCCTAATCGTACAATTTCAAATTGAATTATTTGAATTTATAGGTGAAAAATTTCTTTGTTGACAAGACAGATATTTGAAAAATCAAAAATAACTTTTTAAAATTTAATTCGATTTTTTTAGTATAAAATAAAGAATGGGAAAATACTGAAGAGCAATTATAATTTTAATGTAACTGACTTTTCTAATATCTTTTCTATACACTTAAAAATTATTTATAAAATAAAGAAAAATATACTGGTTGTTCATCCTAATCAATTTCGTAAGAGATACTGAAAGAATCCACTTAATATAAATAAATAAGAGATAAAGAATATATACAATAAAAAATTAGTTATAAAATTAATAAAAATATACTGATTGTTCATTCTAGTCAATTTCGTAAGAGATACTGAAGCTCACATTAGAAAAAAGTGGCTTGGATTAAAATTGTTTATTTAACGACAGTTACACGGATTTTCGTGCTTTTACATTCTCTGTAGAAAAAAGTTGAAATTCTTAAATTCAATCATAACGATCAAGGGCTTTTTTATTCCTTGAAAGATTTTTTACAATTCTTTTGGTTGGTTTTTATTTAAACTAAAATTACATACGTGAAAATTTGTTGCAAAAATCATAACCAATATAACTTTTAAATAAAAGTTGCTAGCCAAAAGCCAACCAAATAAGAGTTGTACAGGTTAAGTAATTCACAATATGTCCATTTACGTCGACTATATAAATGATAATAATTTATTTATAATTTATAATAAAGGTTTAATCAATTTTGAGAATAATACGAAGTACGTATAAATACAACCTTAATTAGAGTATTAGGAAAACTTCCTAATCGATTTTGTTAATAAACAAGGAGATGTAATCTAAAAATATAATAAAATGATGAGGACCAACGGCAGTAGCTGGGTGGTAATTCTCGACTCGTCGATATCTTGAATGTTAAGCATGAACGAGCGCAGTTAGTGCTCGAATGGGTGACCGTTCTGAATTCTCGCTTAGTCTTATTTTCACTGCATTTAACTAGTGTCGAGCGGGAGGTTTGACGCCGAGGATGGATGTGGGCACTCGATGCTATCGAATGTTTACATCCAAACTCGTTCGTCGGTAACTGGCTGCGCTCGGGAGTTTTAGTTTTCTGCAGTTTTCCACTCCCCTGACCAAATGTACAGGCAAATACGAGCGCTTCTAATAAAAATCCAGCTGCTGACGGTAGGGAATTTTCGCCACAGGCTTGAGTACGTTTTGGAAAGGGATTTGAGCTAAAAGGTTTAATGTCTGACGATCTCCTGTGGGAGGAGGAATTTTAGATATGTGAAAACCCAAAAAGGGTATACATAAAGTAAAAATCTAATGACATCAATAAAATCACGATGATTGTACCTGATTCACAGCAGGCCGATACTAATATGTGACGTCAATTACGTCTTTCCGTGTAAGAATACCGGTTTCCAGGTGGATTAAGAATATTGTGAATTAAGAATTAAGAGAGAAAGATCGAGGGGTTAAAAGGTCTTCAAGTCTTCCTACGTTCCGCGACCTCTAGCGGTATATGTTTTTAGTTATGATTATGCGATGGTTACCGTTGGGGACTACTAATTGGGGAAATTAATTCTCTTTCTGTCCATTTGGCTTCTGCATGACGCAGGCTAATTGGCGGTGTAACTTTCGTTTATTTACTCGGAATCGCAGATCGTGTAATTATGGATTAAAGTAGCTAGTTGGAGAATCGTTTTGTTTATTGTAATTAAAAAGGCATTTTGCTTATTGCATTAAGAAGTCGTTTTTTATTCAATTTTTAGAATGACGGGTGTATAAATTGAAGATCTTCAGTATTATCGTAATTGGCAAGAAAAATTTGGAATCTGCATTATGAACTCTTATATTGAAGAGATTCAGGTTTTTATTTTTAGGTCCCGGATACAGTAAAATCAAAGGAATAAAAATTGATTATTCTTCAAATTTGGAGACTATAAAAATTGCGTAACAGCTATTTTAATGCTTTATCTTTTATTCCTTCGGATTTTAAATGCTTTTGAAAATATAAATTCAAACTCGAATGCTTTCAAATCTTTTAAAATTTTATACTAAAAAATTCGGATTCGCTTCAAGTTTTATTATTTATAAATTTGTGCGCTCTTAAATTTTTAATGCTGCTAAATTCTGAAGCTTTTGAATCAGCCCTGGGCACTTGGGCAGGGTCGGAAAAATTTGCTCATGGAGCTTTTTCTAAATCTCTCCTCATTGCATTTTTCACGCTTTAACTGTGAATGCTTTCAACTGAACGTTTTTAAATTTCTAATGCTTGTATTTATCATCGAAGTTATGATAATTTTTGAACTTTTAAACGTTGACTATTTGTGTTCTAGGTACAGCAATACGGAAGTCCATACGATCCATATTCCTCCTGCAGCCCTCGACTACAATCAGCAGGATATTCATCGGCCTCGGCGAACTCGGCAGGAAATGGATCAAATCCTGCAGGACTTCATCAAGAAGGCACAGCAGTTTATGTGACGGGAGATCAACTTCCGCCATTAGCTTCTTCGAGCTCGTCTTCGCTTTCGACAACAACTGCCTCGTACACGAGGTATGAAGTTGTACCCAGCTCTTATGCTACAACACACGCTATTCGCTCATCATCAAGCAGCAGCAAAGTCTTGACTGTTGATCTTCCCAGCCCCGACTCGGGAATCGGCGCCGACGCTGTCACCCCCAGGCAAGATCATCATCCGCCAACAGCTCTCCACCAGGTCAGTTTCAATTAATGTCTATTTAATACCTTTATTTATTCCTCCTTTAACTTTCCATTCCTCCATGTAATTGTAAATTCCTTTCACTAATCACTGAGTTAGATTACTTTTTAATACTTGTTTTGAAAGTTGAAATGCTTTCGAATGTGGATGATTTCATGTTGGGAAATTTCGATTTTTAATTCAAAGTCGAATTCGAATGCTTAAAAACTGGTATAATGTCGAATTTAAACGCTTCCGAATTTATATGGTGTCGCAAAGTCAAGTGTGTTCAAATTATATTTGTAAGTTCCGGTGCTTTCAAATTTCTACGCTTTCGAGTTTGGATGCCTTCGAGTTTTTACGATTTCAGGGTTGCATGCTTTAGAACAGGTCTGGACAGGGTCGGGAACATTTGCTCATTTCACAGATGTTGGCGTCCCCACTACCGATGCTCTTACGTTGCTCACGAGACGGAAGATCTCGTGAGTAAGGCGAGAGCAACGGTAGTGGGGACGTCAACATCTGTGAAGTGAGAAATTTTGCTGACCCTGTCCAGGCCTGATTTAGAGTTAAGGATGTCCCAAACTTGGATGTTTTCCAAATTGAAAGCTGTTAAATATATTTCTTTGAAGTTTAACAATGTTTTTGATTTTGAGCGTTTCCGCTACTTCATTTGAAAGCGTTCATTAAAAAGAGCCTAAGTTGAAATAACTGAAATTCGAAAAGTTGAAAACTATGAAGGTCTCCAAATTTCGGAAGAGGAAATTAAAATCTGAAAGCCCTCAAATTGGGATGTAAATTTTTTATATTTCTTAGTTAAAGTAGTTTTTTAATGCTTAAAAATTTAGATACTTTATTATTCTAATGATTTCCAATTCTTACGCTTCTAATTTCTCAAGGTTTGAAGGTTCGAATTTTTTAAGCTTGAATGATTTCCAGTTGTAATACTTTGGGTGCTTTCGAATTTAAACGCTTTTGAAATGATGTATTATGTCAAGTTTAAATGATTATAATTTTGAACATTTCCAATACTTATATAGACGCTCTTTGATTAAAATTTCTTCAAATTTTGAAAAATTGAAATTTGGACGTCTTCAAGATTTAATTCTACTAAGTTTGAGTATTTTCAAATTGGATGTTTGCAGGTTTGGAAGCTCTAAAATTGAAATTTTTAAAATTTTTGATGTTCTCAAGCTTCTAGAGCGATTCCTATTGATCGCTTGCAAATTAAGGCAAGATCCGATTTGAGCATAATTTAAAATTTTAAACTGAAAAATTGGACGCTTTCAGATTGATGTTTAAGAATACTTGAAAAATATTTAATATATACTCAAAATACTTATAAAAATTGTTTATGTTTTCAAGTTTGGCAGCTTTCAAAAAAATTTTGTCTTGAAATTCATTCAAATTTGAACGCTTGCAAGTTTAGATGCTTTCAAGTTACGTTTTTAATTTCGGATGCTCTTAAATTTTTAATTTTTAGGTTTTCGAGTTTGAATGATTACCAATCAACGAAATTATAAAATGCGATGCTTTTGAATTTAGATAGTTTAAATCGATTCTTAAGTTTTGACTTTTTAAAATTTGTATGCTTAAAAATTGAAGCGGCCTCAAATTTGGATACTCTTCTACTGCATTTTTCGAAATTGAACTCTTGCATGTTTGAATATTTTCAAAATTGGATAACTCGCTTTTGGATCTTTCCAAAATTAAATGCTCTTCAGAGCCGATGTTTTTAAATTCGAATGTCTTCAATTCTTGTCATTATCAAGTTTAGAAAATTTCAAGCATTGGTTGGTTTAAAATATGTACGATTTATTTTTTGGATGTTTGAAATTTGAAAGCTTTCAACTTTCATTATTGTCAAACTCAAGTATTCTCAACTTTGGATAAATTCATATTTCAGTCATTCGAAATTTTTTAATTTTTACGTGTTTTTAGCCACTTTGTCATTAATGTACAGTAGAGTTTTTACACTTCAAAAATTTAAATTTTAGCGACTTTCATACCCTGAAAAAATGTAAAGGATTTGGAGTCTTTTAATTTCGACTCCACTTATAGCTTTGAAATTCTCCCGAATCCGTACAGTGCCGTCCTGTAGTATACGAATAGATGTTTTTTGACATTCACTAAAATGCTCATAATTTTTATGAAACCAAGTATAAATTTTTTCCTCCAAAATGCCAGAAAACATACCAAAATTCTACAAAAGATCAACTCTAAGCTAAGTCATTGAGTTGATTCTTTAAGGAGTTTTTATAAGAAATTTGGATATATCACGGTGTTCGTAAATTACTGATATGTTCCGAAATATTAAACATTTTCTAATGTTCTTGTGCTCATTTTAAAGGTAAATTTTCATGGAATTTTTCCAATATATAACAAAAATTTTGACGAACTTTTGACGAACCTTCTTTCTGCCTAAGGCGAAATTTGGAACAAGAAAATGGTGAAAATTCAAAAATACGCATAGTCATTCAGATACAAATTTTAGAAATCAATAAAGAGTACATTTCGAGAAAATTGGACGAAATATATAAGATTATTAATTTTGAAATGTTTAGGCACATATTTTGTGAATGCAAGCATCGTTTGAGTTTTCACAATTCCACGCTTCAAGTGCCCTATGGAACAAAAAAAGTATCAAAAAAGTATATTTTTAAAGAAAAAAGTATCCTCAAAAATAAATGAGAAAGTATTCAAAAAGTAGTATAAAAAATACTTAAAACTGAAAAATAACGTATTTAATAAGGGAAATTTCTTTCGCGCAGCGGGCAGATTTTTTCACTATATTTGTTACTAAAGACTTGAATATTAAGAATGTTTTCAAATTTTCGTTAATGTTTTTTATTATTTTTGAAGGCTTTTTTATTTAATTCAGTTTCTTTTGCAGGGCATTCTTTGATGATGTAAGTCGGTACTTGTTTATTCAAATAATCTAGAGTCTTCTTAACGTTCTCAATTAAATTGTGTATTTTGTGATGGCAATCTTTTATAACCAAATTCAAGATAGATTTTCTAAATTTATTAGTGGTCTCATTAAAGGTGTTCACAAATTTAAGAAATTTAGGAATTTTTATAAATGTATTATAGCTTAGATCATTACATTTTTCTATTTTGAAAAATGGAATAATCTGAATAGACTGGTTTAGCGGCGGACTGGGTGTCTGGGATGCGGGTGGAAATATGGTCTCAATACGTGAAAACTGATTATACAAGATAATAAAAAATCAGTTTCTTGTTTTGCCGTTATTTATCAATGACATTTCACGTTTAGTTCATTTTCAACTAAATTTCAAAGCAAATTTTTTGAACTAAGTACCCTTAGGGGCGCCGCACCAAAGAGATCGCGGTTGGAAACCCGACTACATATTCAAATGCGCCAAATGGTCATTTACGCGGCATATCAGAAGTGCAAAAAAAATTTTTCAAGAACGCCACTAACAGATTACGCGTTTACTGAATATCAACTCATAAAAGGAATGAGTTTTTGAGTTTGTAAAAAAACTGACGTTAATAGCAAGTATGTATCCGTCTGAAATTGAGTATCAGTTTTCAAATGTGCTTCCTGGCGTCGAGTTCGTTGTGAAAACGTCCGATTTAATTGTAACGACGACCAACAAGGGGAAAGATTGCCTCCTTTACGAAAATTATAAGTATAGAAAAATCAGTAATACACCGGAAGTAAACATTCTTAGTCAATGTACGGCTCGAAAGTGAGCTGCGAGAATTCATACAAATCAAGCTACCTCGGAGCCAATGCTTACTTTAAGCGACCAACGTTTCTTTTCTCAATTGTGAATTGTCCATTCTTACGAAAATGGTGTTTACAATCAGTTGGTATTTTGCTATTTGCCGGAAAAGACCAAAGAAATTTATATGAAAATGTGGAACCACATCAAACAATTAGCAGATAATACAAATATATCTATGTTTTATTGTTTTGAAGAAGATTCAGAGTACAACCTATCTAAAATTCGCTGACTCTTCAAAATAAAAAAATAAAAAATAAACATGTTGAGGATCGTAATTCATATTTGTACGAACGCCCTGCTGAATTCGAAAAAAATCATTTGACAATGTTGAAGTATCTCGGCGCAATTTGTAAACGAAATCTGCCTGTTCCAATATGAAATTAATGACAAGTGACTTGCAAGGGTGATTCAATAGTCTTGAGACTAATTTCAGGCACTTATAAAAGTGGAACCAGAAAAATAATTTAAATGCAGTTGCTTATATTGTGTAATTTTATTTTTAATCTATCGAATAGGACGTTTGGATTGCAATGAATGGACCATTATCTTCGATTTTATGCAGCTCACTTGGAACGCTCATCATGCGTTGGATAACCGATACGTCGATTTCTCTCAACTTCCTCTTGATTCTACCTATCAATTGCTGGTGATTCTGTGCTTCCCAACCATTTTCACAAATCTTAAGTGAAAGTGTCGCCCAAAATATTTCAATTGGTCGTGCCTGTGGAACATTTGGTGGATTGTCATTTTGCGGTATAAATTCAGTTTTCCGACTTTTGAGCCATTCTTGTGCGCGGCAACATTTGGTATTTTTTCGAGCTGTTTTGAGGTGTACTTCGGTGCTTTTTTCGTTTTTGGACTTGCACATTAATCCTCTTCAAAATTCGATGCACTGTTGATTGCGAAACACCGTATTTTTTTGACAATTTTCTTTGCGTCTGTCCAACTTTGTCTTTTGCGCCTAAGAGTTGGTTTTTCTTTGTTCTTCTGCTAAGAGAAGATGGCCGACCGGACTTTTTTTTATTTTATGGTTCTTTACCTTTACGGCAATCACGCAAAACATGGAATACGGTGGCGCGAGATATTGGCTTATGTTTAAACGTTTCGAGAATTTGCTTCGTGGATAGTCGTCCAAACAACGAAGCAACACACTTTCGTAAATCCAACTTGTATGACATTTTCATCGCGTATCATCAAATGCGCACACTGTGAAATTATTGCGAATGAAAACATCCACCGCGCCAAAAGGGGCGCTGCGATACCATACAAACATGGCCGCGGAAGCCACATGGATAATATGGAGTAGTAGCAATAATTTAATTAAAAAGTGTGTTCAAGTTTAGAAAATGGTATTTTTGGACTTAGACAGTTTGTGTAGTCACGCAACAGCTATACCTGCATCCAGAAATATGATCGAAGGCCAGAATATTCTTAATTCTGGTATGATTTTAGTGTGCGAAGCTACCATAAAAACTTGCGAAAAAGTTAAAATACATTCATTGTGCCTTCAAACTAGTGCTTTCACTTCAGAATCACACGAAATAACAGAAAGGTTATTAATTAATAGTGACGATGAGAGGACACAACCACTGACACAACAACCTCCGAAAACTTGTTGATTTTCAATATTGACGTGCAAATTCCATTATTGGAGCAAATAATTATCAGCTCAAAAGTATTTTTCACATCAGAGCTACTTATTACAGGACTTATTTAATCAGTTGCACGATCATTACAGTTAAACGCTACGTTTTTGCTGGTTTTCGTGATGTCTTACACGTATTTAATATGTCATTCACGGCCATATTGGTTAGTTCGCGTAGGGGCCGACAGTGTCGCATAGCACGTTTGAATCCCTAATAGCAGAGGTATTATTTTACCGACAGCGTAAACGACATTGCTCTCTATCTATACTGTTTATTCTTGACCATGACAAGCTTTTGACATGAGCGTTTTTGATAACTTTCGTTTGGCGCTTTTGAAAGAAAAAATTAATGACTTTGGCGCTTTTGATAATTTCCGGGAATCCCACCCTGAAACTCAGGCCAGTCCGTCGCTGGATTGGTTCTAAATCATCCCACAATTCCTTGGAGTGTTCATCTCTCGTCTCGAAGCGGAAGGCAATTTGCTCCGAGCAGAGCTCGTTGCAATGATATTGTAGATGATAATCTAGCAGATATTAGTCTTTGTATCTCCACACGTAGCTCGGCGCTTTACGTTTTCTTTCGATTGCTCATTGAGTAACGTGTCTCGAGTTATCTCGCCTGGTATCTCTGCAACGATCGAGATCGATAGTCTCGCGAGGAAGTACGTACTAATCGTATATCTGCCTTTATGCATGCACATTATTTTATTAGGTATCCGTACCATGACTATCCAATACACCCGTATTCAATCGACCATAATAATTTTGACGTATTTATTTGTCTTAAAGTATATCAGGTAAAAGGTATGATAATTCAGGTTAAAAACTTCTAAATCTAAATGCTTTCTCTTTGAATGATTTCATTTTCACGTTTTTTAATTCAAGAAAGATTCGAAGAATTTGAAATCAAACAGCAAATTTTACTTTTTAAACGCGAGTTCCCTACATTTTTTTTGTATGATTGTAAATTTTACAAAAAGGCAAACTTTAAGACTCCTTTATTCTTAAATCTTATAATCCCAATCTGGATGCTTCGAAATTAAAATTCTTCAAATTTTGTATGGTTTTCAATTCGAATTCTTCAAATGATTCGAAATTTCGATTCTTTTCAATCTGAACTTAAGGTAAAAAAGATGATTTTTCCCGAAAAAGGGGGATTAAAAGGGTATTTCATTTATTATCAAAAACTTTTTACATCATATGGGTAACTCGTGAATATTGCACGAAAGTGCCCTCTAACAGGATTAGAGCACCTTGTCTTTTGCAAGTTTTCTAGTCATTTTTGTCATCAGAAAAAAAAATCGAAAAGATAACACAATGAAAAATAGATAAGCAGCAGAACTGAAAAATGCTCACGTTTGAATTTTTTAAATGTATTTCTCTGAGCATGTAAGCTAGAAAGAAATAGTCTGAAAAAATTGCTGTTTAAAAAATATGCTTTTTCTGTTTTTGTTTCTTTGGAATTAAAAATTTTTTTAAATGTATTTTTTGTCAGTTGAAAGCTCTCAGATGTTCAAAACATTTTTTGATCTTACAATAGCTAAAAAAAGATTACAGTGTTAAAAAAATAAAAATAAAATTAGTATTCACGAAAGTAACAATATTATAAACATAACAATTTTTTCAAATAAGCAGTTTGCTAGCATGTAAACCTAAGCCATACAACAATCAGCTCCAAATTAATTTATACTTTATTAGAGGGTACTGATACGCTACTTTTTTGCATAGTATTTTCGATTTCCTTATATTCTCCTCTTTTCCCTTTTTTTTCGTTTTTCTGAATTAGTAGAACCCAATAATAAAATCCAACTATTTTTGATTAAAAAGTCTACTATTATATCCTTGGTTGAGAATTCATGTTTTTTATAATCAATTTGGTCATTTGGTTGAAAATTGACTTTTTTGTTGAAAATTCATATATATCAGGTTGAAGTTCAACTACTTTGTAGAAAATTTGTCTTTTTAGCTTAAAAATTAAACAGTTTGGATGACATTTTTTTTCCCTTTCTTGACTAAAAAATATTTCTTGGTTGAAAATTGAACTACTTTGTTGAGAATCCATTTCTTCGTTGAAGATTTATCCCTTTGATTAAAATTTTTTGTTTGAATTTGTTTTTTTTGTTGAAAACTAATTAATTATTAAAATTTATCTCTCTGGTTGAAAACTTAATTTTTTTGTAGAAAATTTCTTTTTTTTTTGCTTGAAAATTAATTTTTTAAATTGTTTAATTGTAAATTTGGACTATTGCATTTTAGGTTGAAAATTGCTTGCTTTTAGTTGAAAATTTATCTATTTGATTGAAAATTCATATTTTCATGTAGAAAATGCAAATTTTTTGTAGAAAATTTGTCTTTGTGGCTTGAAAATGCAAATGTTTGGTGGAAAATTAATCCGTTTTGGTAGAGGATTCAACTATTTTGTTGAAAATTCAATTACTTGGTTGAAATTTGAACTACTTTGTAAAGAATTCATTTTTTGGTTGTAGATTTATCTCTTTCGTTGAAAATGTAACTTTTTTGTTCAAAATTTCGTTTTTTTTTCGAAAATTAAATTTTTTTAAGGAAAATTTTGACTATACTATTTGTAGATGAAAATTGATCGTTTTTAATTGCAAATTAATCTGTTTTGATGGATGATTCAACTATTTTGTTGAAGATTCAACTACTTGGTTGAAAGTTGAACTACTTTGTTTAACATTTATTTTTTTGGTTGAAGATTTATCTCTCTGTTTGAAAACTGAAGTGTTTTGTTAAGAAATTCGTTTTTTTTTGGGCCTGAAAATTAATTTTTTAAATTGTTTAATTGTAAATTTGGACTAATGCATTTTGGGTTGAAAATTAATTGCTTTTAGTTAAAAATTTAACTATTTAGTTGGAAATTAATCTGTTTTGGTTTAGGATTCAAATATTGTGTAGAAAATTCAACTAATTGGATGAAAGTTGAGCTACTTTGTTAAGAATATAATTTTTTGGGTTGCTGATTCAACTTTTTTTTTTGAAAAATTCGTTTTTTTTTGTTGAAAATTAATTTTCTTAAGTGCAATTTTTTACTATTCTATTTTCGGTTGAAAATTGATAACTTGTTGTAGAACACTCAACTATTTGGTTAAGGATTCAACTATTTTGTTGAAAATTCAATCACATGGTTAAAAGTTAGACTACTTTGATAAAAATTCTTTTTCTTGGTTGAAGACTTATCTCTTTGGTTGAAAACTTAACTGTTTTGTTGAAAAAATTTTTTTTTGGTCTGAAAATTAATTTTTTTAATTGTTCAATTGTAAATTTGGACTATTGCATTTTGGGTTGAAATTTGATTGCTTCTAGTTGAAAATTCAACTATTTAGTTGAAAATTAATCTGTTTTGGTTGATGTTTCAAATATTGTGTTGGAAATTCAACTAGTTGGATGAAAGTTGAACTATTTTGATAAAAATATCATTTTTTTGGTTGAAGATTCAATTTTTTTAAATTCGTTTTTGTTTGTTGAAAATTAATTTTCTCAACTGTAAATTGCGACTATTCTATTTTGAGTTGAAAATTGATAGTTTGTAGTAGAAAATTCAACTGTTTGGTTGAGGATTCAACTATTTTGTTGACAATTAAAATCACAAGGTTAAAAGTTAAACTACATACTTTGATAAAAATTCTTTTCTTTGGTTGAAGATTTATCTTTTCGGTAGAAAACTTAACTGTTTTGTTGAAAAATTGTTTTTTTTTTTGGTCTGAAAATTGATTTTTCTAATAGTTCAATTGTAAATTTCGACTACTGCATTTTGAGTTGAAAATTGATTGCTTCTAGTTGAAAATTCAACCATTTAGTTGAAAATTAATGTTTTGGTTGATGATTCAAATATTGTGTTGAAAATTCAACTACTAGGATGAAAGTTGAACTACTTCGTTGAAAATATAATTTTCTCGGTTGAAGAATGAAGTTTCTTTTGAAAAAATTCGTTTTTTTGTTGAAAATTAATTTTCTTAACTGTAAATTTTGACTATTCTATTTTTGGTTTGAAAATTGATAAAAATTCAACTATCTGGTTGAGGATTCAACTATTTTGTTGAAAATTCAATCACATCGTTAAAAGTTAAACTACTTTGTTAAAAATTAATTTTTTTTCTTGAAGATTTATCTCTTTGGCTGAAAACTTAACTGCTTTGTTGAAAAATTCGTTTTTTTTTTTTGGTCTGAAAATTAATTTTTTAATTGTTCAATTGTTAATTTGGACTATTGCATTTTGGGTTGAAAATTGATTGCTTCTATTTGAAAATTCAACTATTCAGTTGAAAATTAATCTGTTTTGGTTGAGGGTTCAAATATTGTGTTAAAAGTTCAACTACTTGGATGAAAATGAAATTGTGAAAAATATCATTTCTTTGGTTGAAGATGCAACTTTTTTTTTTTGAAAAATTTCTTTTTTTTCGAAAAATTAATTTTCTCAACTATTTTGTTGAAAATTCAATCACATGGTTAAAAGTTAAAATACTTTGATAAAAATTCATTTTTTTCCTTGAAGATTTATTTTCTTGGCTGAAAATTCAACTTTTTCGTTGAAAAATTCATCTAATTTGTTGAAAATGCAATATTTTTATTTGAAATATTAGAAATTTCAAGCGTTTCAAATTGAATTTAATATAGTACCCACACTAATTTTATGTAAAAAATGTATTCCCTTATTTTCGGGGAATATCTCCTGATTCCCCTGTTTATAGAGTATTTTGGCCTATGAATCCTGTTATTGATACAGTTGAAAAAAATAATTTCTTTTTATTCTTTCTGTTAGTGGTAGGC
The DNA here is from genome assembly GCA_032362435.1 of Melikaiella ostensackeni. Taxonomy (NCBI): domain Eukaryota; kingdom Metazoa; phylum Arthropoda; class Insecta; order Hymenoptera; family Cynipidae; genus Melikaiella; species Melikaiella ostensackeni. The sequence continues at coordinate 17,228,453 of JAUMHM010000072.1, forward strand.
GGGGGAGGGAGATCGGCACACAAAAGGTGTGTAGTCCGAAATTTGAAACATTTTAGGCCCTGTTTCAGGCAAAATTATCAAATATAGCCTAGAAAATACAGAATAAAAGTTCTTCTCGAAAAATGAATTGAAACTTTGTTAAAAAGGGGAAAAGTGGGTCATAATTTCCGATTTTAAAAGAAGATTAGGTAAGAAAGTGGACGGACTGTAATCCCTGTATTTATAATTTGCCTTATCCCAAATTTATATGCTTCCAATTTTTTACTTAAGCGAACATAAAATACAAATTTAAGTGCTCCTATAAAAGACAAATAACATGACATAACATAACAATTGAATCCTGTGGTTTTTCTTCTTATCCCTTTCTCTGATACTTATCGGTGTACCTAATTGATTCGAGCTCGTGTTTTTCATCGTTCACGCGTGAGTGAATAAGAGTTTGCACTTTACGACACCTCGGTGTTTAAAGTTTAAACGAATAGAGTGAGTATCTTCGAAAGTGAGGTTAAGGTAAAAGAAAGAAGGAAAAAGAAAAAGAATGAACTAAAAGAGAATGGAAGTCCTGCGGTCTCGTAAAATTGACCGCATCTACACACCGTGCACGCGTACCGCGATAGTCGTTAATAATAAGTGGTTTGCTGTGAAGTTGCCTTCTTACGTCTTCATGTAGTCCAACTGCTTTACACATTGTCGTAAAAAATAATACGGTTAAATCCGGCTTCCGAGTGAAAGTTTCATGACCAGACTGCTCTAAGCGAATAGAATTTTATGGCGTATCCGGATGATTGCGGATAATCTAATCATCTCTTAGACCTTGACCTTATTTCCGTAGATACACTGGAACCTCGATTTATCCGCCCTGACTGTTTACGTCGAAAAATTTCTTGGAAGAGCCTCACGGTCATAGCAGGCCATACCCGAGACAGGCGTTAAACGGAGCCCACTGAGCAAAAAGACATCGTCCTCCTGAGGACGTCTTAAAGACATCCCTAAGACGTCCATGTCAGTCTAATTGTTGCCCCAAAGACATCTCACGCCTTAAAGAGGTCTTTTGGACATGCGACGTCTTTAAGACATCAATTGGACTGACATGGACGTCCTTAGGATGTCTTTAAGGCGTCCTCAGAATGACGATGTCTTTTTGCCCACTGGGAGGTTACAGTGTATACTCATTGCAAAAAATTGGATCGGATTAATATTTCATCAATATTTTTATCGCCGTTTCTAGCAAATAATGACATTGAAGAAACAGAGCTTTACTCTATACAATCAATTTTGGCTTGAAATAATTGAATGCTCATTCGCTTTCAAAGAAGTCAATCACCTGTGAAAGATAAATGTCAATTAAAATGAGACAGACATTAGGTTTTTATAAGGGTCGTTAGATTACAGTTTTAATGAGATATCGATTGGATGTTAAACTCGGAAGCTGTGCTGTGTCGCAAATGAAACGATAGGTAGGCTTTCTAATTCACGATAACGGCCTGTAATCGCTGCCTAAGAAGTTTACTGTATGATTACCGGTTATTACATTAAAGCATTTTTAAAAAATCACTTCAACTCAATATTAGACTCATTTTATCTCAAAGTTTCGAGAAGTCCAGCACTGAACTTAATTGGCACTGTGATCAACTTTTTGCGATTTACGCTAATCTCTGATAATGTTCTTGAATCGTAATTAATTTTACCCGCAATTTTGAAAACTAGTCGGGAAGTTAGTAATTCAAAAATACAAATAATTATATTCATATACCTTGGACAGAATTTATTTTCAGATTCAGTTTCCAAGAGGTTTTGGAACGATTCTAGAAAGTTGGAGAAATGTTAAAATTCCATAACTTTCTTTAATCTTTTATAAATGAGTCAAGTGCTCGATAGACTGAAGAAAGTTCCTAAAAATAAATTATAACCAACCAGGTTTTTACATATCTAAAATCCCCCCTCACACAGGAGGTCGTCGTCTGATTATGCCTGACGCACTCAATCCTGCGGGTTTTTTTTAATCTCTGAAATCCCCTACCGTTTGCAGTCGGATTTCCATTAGAATCGCTCGCATCGGCCTGAAAATTTGACCAGGGGAGTGGAAAACTGCAGAAAACAAAAACTTCCGAGCGCAACCGCTCACCAACAGACGAGTTTGGATGTAGGCATTCGATATCACCGAGTGCCTACATCCATCCTCGGCGTCAAACCTCCCGCTCGACAGTAGTTAAACGCAGTGAAAACACGACTAAGCGAGAATCCCGAACCGTCACCAATCCGAGCTACTGCCGTCGGTCACCATACCACCTATAATGCAACTGAATTATAAACATTTTCTAATCAAATTTTCAATTTCGTTTTAGTCCTCATTCGATTATACGGAACTCTGCCCCGGAGGAAACTCAACAGGTGCGTCGGTGGTTCTCGAGGGTGGAGCTGTAATTCACCACCAATCCCTGCAATTACAATTACAACAAGGTCAAACTCAAACTCAAGTACAGAGAAGTGGACTCGTTTCCGGAGGTGCAACCACCCCAAATCCAAACCCCACTCCTCCAAGGTCACGACCTTGGCACGATTTCGGACGCCAAAATGATGCAGACAAAATACAGATACCAAAAATGTAAGTGCTTTTACTTTAAATACCACAATTAATTAAACTTTAGATTTTTTTAAAATTCAGGAGTAGTTTCATTGAGGTGTAGGGGAAACCAATACGAGGTGAATAGAAAAACTTTTAAAGTCATAATATTGATAAATGGTTTCCTCACACTTCTCTTAAAAACATGTAAAATACATTTTTGATGAAAATTAAGATAATAAATCTTTAGATAATTGTCCTATGGGCGTTTTTTGGCGGAAGTCTTGAGGGTGTTCTGAGGACTTTTTAAAGACATGAAAAGATCCAAAGGATGTCTTAAAGATGTCAAGTCACAAGACTTAGAGGTACATTCTAAGGACGTCTTTAGGATGTCTTGGTGCCCACTGGGTATTTTTAGGAAATATATGCATTTATTTAACAAAAAAACCTGTAGGATGGGGAGTTACTATATTAAAAAAGTATTTCGCAACAATTTGATATTTTGATTCAATTTACTGTTGGACATAATACTATACTCATCTAACTACCCAAATATCATCAGAAATATGCTTTATGTAAAGAAACATTGAGTTCAACAACTTTTAGGTTGAAGATGGTTGAGGCTCACCATGCATTGGGCATAATTTTAATATTTCCGAATTACTATTGATCATAATTTATATTTTTCGAAAGTACCATCTGCCCTCATTTCCTTTTGTCATAATTTTCCCAGTTATCATCTAATTTATATTTTCACAAATGACCATTTGCCATAATTTTTTCTGAATTACCATTGGGCTTAATGTTAATGTTTGCGAATTCGTATTGTACATAATTTTCGTTTGTCTGAATTACCATTTCCAGCAATTTACATTTATTTGAATTTTAATTGGACATTTTTCATTCTTCCGAATAGCCCCATCACCTAAAATTCATATACACACAAGTCTCCATTTTGTCAGAAAAATAAAAAATAGGATAAATCCTTATTCGGTCAAATGAATTTTGATAAAATAAACATTAGAAACTGTAGAATTTGGGAATTATTCACGCACTTAATTTCTTTATGCCAAGATATAATTTTTCTGAGAAATAAGATTAACTGACTTTCAAGTGGGAAAATATAGAAGCAAAGTACCGAAAAACAAAACCCTATCTACGCCTGTTACATCGACTGTGAAATTGAAATGTCGAGAGCGTGGCGGCTGATAGCGGCAGAAACGGACTCCTTAGCATGCATAAGGTGATACGAGGGGCAAGTAAAAAGTAAGGTTCCCACATTTTTTTCAGGTGTAAGACATTTTTTATTGAAATTGCAAATT
>JAUMHM010000072.1:17232437-17246820 GCA_032362435.1 Melikaiella ostensackeni
TTGCAATTTCAATAAAAAATGTCTTACACCTGAAAAAAATGTGGGAACCTTACTTTTTACTTGCCCCTCGTAGATATAAGTTATAATAAGGCACAAGGTAGGCGGTAAGCCCGGAGCAGGGCGTTCACCCGCTGTTGCACTCAGTTATCTCTACCAAGTTTTGTCCGTTGAAAAATCGAAATACGAAAGCGTTGCTGCTGGCGTCGTAGACGCTGCCACCTGAAAGACACGTCGGTCTAATATATTGTTTTTAAAAAGTCAGTACACCAACCGCCTGTGGACGCCAGATACGCTAACTAGGCAGGAAAGTGCGTACTGTAGATACCAACTTCCTTCGGATAGCAAAGCACCACATGGAAACTCACATCAGTTTTTGGCACTTATCTGACTTCCAACTTCCTCACCTTATCTTAACACCTCACAGGTTCTGGAGGGAATGTTTGGTTATTTTTTGTTAGATTCCTGAGTACTTCCGTCCAGACATGATCATTGTTTCAACTTTTTTTTCCATAATACCAATATCTTTCTAATTTCCTCGGGCAAATCTATAGAAAGCCAGCATCCAAGATCTGGAGTAATTAAGCAAAAGTATAACGAACAAATAAATAATGTATGAAGAAACAATGCGAGAGAAACTTGTAGTGCCCAGCCCGCGTATGACATTCCGTTCCGACCATTCCCACGCGCCAATCATTAATCTTCATCTTTGTAGCTACTCGGCCTACGGCTTCAAGTACCACCTGGAGTCGCCAATCAGCACGTCGCAGCGGCGCGAGGACGACAGAATAACCTACATCAACAAGGGCCAGTTTTACGGAATCACTCTGGACTATGTGCCCGATCCGGACAAGCCTCAGCTCAAACCGGGCCAGACTGTCAAGGTAAGATACGACAATTTCTTCTTTTCCTTTGCCGGTAAAAGAAAAATCTCAGCTCTCCAATTCAAATGGGCCTCCTTTTTGCCGTGAGGAAACTCCACCTAGGTGGGTGGGGGACATAAAACGAGGCCGTTTGTTCTCACCACTCTAATTGGCTGAATATCTCGTACCGTTAATGGCGGTCGTGCCGATAAATAGCACCATTTTTCCCCAACAATCACGAGAGTTACGACTTCCTCGTTTAATTACTTATCGAACTTCTTCTCCACCCTGAGCTATACCTCGATTACATACAACTTGCTTAGAGACAAGTTGGTTACACACAACTCGGTTACGTGTTATGCCACTATGTAGCGAGTCGCCTTCTCTATATATAGATAAACTATTCGCCCATTCACCCGAATCATGAAAAATTCCCTCTACCTCACGCACACGACTCATTGGTGTACCGAGTCCAACATCCCAGTATCGTGTTGCGGGATATGCGATATTGTATCTATGCACACTGCACCGGGACCGAGAAATTTCTCGAGCAAAGTGTCGAGACCATTAATATCAAGCAAGCCTCCCCCCGGGGGCGAATTTGATCGTTTTATGATTCCACTTCTCAAGTCCTGTCCGTGACGCTCATTAACATAACTTCTCTGTTACATAAATAATATACATCCGCCGGCTTGCTTTTGTGACCAACCGGTAGTTCACCGAGTCTTCGAGATTCGCTGCAAAAATCCACCAAAGTTGTAGCCATAATCAATATTCTAACTGTAATCCAGTTCCTGTTCTTCTGCCGAGAAGGTGCCATTTGTTAGGTCTCCGAAGGAAAAGCCTATCAGTTTAGAAATTATATAGAGGATCGAGTAAAAAAAAAACCTTTCTGCAGGCCTTTTCTGGCTTGGAATTTCATTTCCTGATCGTCATATTTAATCTACAAGTTCCCTTTTCACTGATTAAAGATCGATTACTAACGGAAAAAACTGTCTTCAGATATTTATGGTTATAATTAGACCAAAATTTTATTCTCTTCGTAGATTTGAAACGTGTTTCTTTGTAAGGAAATGTAGCAATTTAGATATCGCTGAGCAAAGAGAAGACTTGTTTCTTGATTTTGAATTAAGTACAGGCACCATGGAGAGACATTTGGACTCATTGCTCCTTTTGCATCTGGTACAGCACCTAGAAACTTGGTTATACAACTCTCAAACTAGTTCTAAATCATTAACGTACGTTGACAACATGTGTTGTATATTGTTACTTATCAACCTGAATTAATGATCTATGATACGTCTCAATACTTCCTGCTAGTCTAAATAAGAGAACAGAACGATTGTGATTTATACAGGTTGATCAAGCTTGTGCTTCAAGTACTTCTGTCTTGCAACAGATCACCACAAATGAAGTCCTCCCAATAAATTTTCATTTGAAATTTTCAAAATATGGTACCAGAGATAAAAATTCTATTTTTCCCCCACAGAGTGTGGTCATGCTAATGTTCCGGGAAGAGAAAAGTCCAGAGGACGAAATCAAGTCATGGCAGTTCTGGCATGCAAGGCAGCATTCTGCAAAGCAACGGATTCTTGATGCTGGTAAGCTAATTTGGTGATAAAACAATAACCTCATAGCAATAACATAAATAATATAACTGATCTATGGCTTCTTGCTACTCTTACACAAGCTGCATTCAGAAAAATTATTACCAGTAATGGATAATGGGTAAGGAACCTATTAATCATTATCCAGTCAGAACATCAAATATAATCCAAAAATCCAAGAGAAACACTATTAGAAAACAATAATCTCTTTACAGATACAAAGAACAGTGTCGGTCTTGTGGGATGTATCGAAGAAGTAGCACACAATGCAATCGCAGTGTACTGGAACCCTCTCGAATCATCTGCTAAGGTAATTGACTCATAACATTATTACAAAAAGAGCCCACAAAACTGCCATATAACTAACATTATTAACCTTACAGATAAATGTCGCTGTTCAGTGTCTGAGCACCGACTTCTCAAGCCAAAAGGGTGTCAAAGGACTACCATTGCACATTCAAATAGACACTTATGAGGAGCCACCATCACATGCGCATTCATACACCCCACCATCTCATCGAGGTTACTGCCAAATCAAAGTCTTCTGCGATAAGGTATTTAAATACAACCATCTCGAAATAAATTCTTCTACTAAATTCCCAACTCTCTTAATTTCGAATTGTATTCTAACCTAAATAATCCATTTTAGGGAGCGGAGAGGAAAACTCGTGACGAGGAGAGGCGCGCAGCAAAGAGGAAAATGACTGCAACAGGGAGGAAGAAGTTGGACGAGCTTTACCATTCGGTGACGGAGAGGAGTGAATTCTACTGCATGGCTGATCTCCACAAACCACCAGTGTTGTTCACACCACCAGCGGAACATTCCATCGACAAGGTACGAATGACTCTGAAGCCAACAGTTCAGTACCAAACTTCTACCCGCCTCACCCCAGCACAAGAACGACCTTCTAAGCAAAGAACCCTACTTCTAAAGACCGACGCAGTGGCGGAAGTCTTTAAAAAAACTACCCAAGTCCCAGTGGACTCAAGGCTCAATAGTCACCACATAGAATCCAAGTTCCCCTGCTCTCAACACCAGAACCCACCACTAACCGCAACTCCTGTAACGCGACTTAACCATACTGTGACGAGCGACTTGTACCTTCCGGAATATTTTTTATTAAGCTTGTGATTTGTCGTTGCTAAGGTTCTCCTTTTGAATCAGTTCTTAAGAACCATGGGTTGAGCTAGCTTAGACCCCTCCACTTGAAATAGAAGTTATGGAAGAACATCAAGTCCCTTATCCTTTAAAGGGGAACCAAGCAAATCATACCTGATGATATTCAACTGAAACAACAACTATCCTAAAAATCATTCCTATTCTAATACCTGTACCATACGATGCATCATCTAGTAGATAAGTATCCTTAAACCCGAAAGAAGATCCCAAAAGAATAAAATACCTTCGCCCAAGACCTCTAGGTTTCTAAATCTAATAACATCTGCAGGCTAAAATGTGGTTAAACCTCTACCCCGGAAGGTTAAAGAGTCTCTCGTCTAACAGACAATCTGATATCTTGAAATGACTATTTCTTTTCTGACGACAGTTTTCGACGATGGAGTTGTCGGGATTCTACGGAGGTGGCGGTGGAGGGGGCGGGGGTGATACGGATACCTCGTCCCTCAGTAACGGTGAGGGTGGAGGGCTAAAGGCAGGCGGTGGCAGCCCTTATTCCGCATGCGGGGGTAGACCGAGCCTGCCAGCCCTCAAGTTCCACAATCATTTTCCGCCCGACAATCTCAGTTCCCTCCACGACAAGAAGGACTCGTTGCTGATGCAGGTCCAGGAACTACAGGGTTCGGTACTCCAGGGAGTCCAGCCACAAGGTCTTCCAGCTGGGGCAGTTGTATCCGGATCAGTTGGTAACAGGCTACACCTACCCCAACAACATCTGCGAGGAAGTGAAGCTGAGGAACGTGTTATGCTCTATGTTCGCCAGGAAACTGATGACGTCTACACACCACTTCACGTCACGCCACCTTCTGTTCAAGGACTTCTCAATGCTGTAAGAAATTCTATGAGATAAGATGAGAGAGAAATTCTTTTAGGAGTGGAGTTTGAAGAAGATCTTACTGAATTTAAGTCATTTTAAAGTTCTTACAGTTTAGTGTAAAGATGTTTTTTAAATCTTAATTTATTTCTTGTCTCAAAATGATCATCACTGAGATCTTCTAGTAGCTGAGGAGAAAGCCATATTTGATAAATTCAATCATTTTGTAAAGAACCACCAGAGTTTGTGAGTTGTCATCTGAATACACTACCTTTCAGAATTGTGAGACCACTTATAAAAATCCTGTGGAAAACCTATCTGGACAGATATTTCATCGAAAAATAACGTTACTCTGTTTTTTTTTTAAAGATCATAGATCTGGCTTGATTTAGAACTTTACTCATTTTCCTAAATAGTCTCACATTTTAAACGGTAGTATACTTTTCCTAATTCTTAATGGCTTCATCCTTGACATCTATTGTTGTAAATATAATGACTTTCTTAATCTCTGTATCATGAACTGCTGACGTTAGTTGTAGATATGCTGGAGCTGAAAATTCGCCACCTTACTATTCACAGTAAGTACTTGACAAATAAGATAAAGCCTTCTTCAGCAGCTCATGTTACAAGGAACAATCTAACACTCTCTAACATCCGACATACATAGGCGATATTTACTTACTTAAACCATCGAAAGAATTGAAGTATTTCGGGTGTAGAGGATGCTTTCTTGCATCTAAAACCGTGATTTAAAGAGTCGTAAGGCTTTATTAAACTCACATTAAAAGGCTTAATCAAACTCCACTTCCTCTGACTTCCAAAGACTACACAAACATATCGGATTGGGGGGTAATGGTCGCGACAATATTCCCCTCATGGTGTTGTTTATAAAAAATTTCTTCATTCAAAGACCGCAAATGAACCAAGATCTGAGCTCAGATCTGCAAATCCATGCATGCATTCGCAAGCCGTGCCACAATTAATATCCGATCGCCGTTCCATTCGCTAATTAATATTTTAATGCGCATGCCCTCAGATCATATTCCTTTGCCCATATTAATATCACGTTTTACCTTAATTAAATTAACCTCACAAAGTAAGAAATATCGGGAGACTTTGGAGTTGATTCGTAAAAAGGAGGCAAAGTGCTTTTTGTATTAGAAGAAACTTTCTAAGACATAAGCAGAGAAAAAAGTGGAAAGACAATCTGGCCTCTTATTTTCATAACTTTTTTATTCGAATTTCTGTTTTGTAATTTAGTTCAATTTGAATCCTTTGAATTTACTTTGAGATTAATTTCAAAAAGGAACGCTTTCGGTTTGAGAAACGAGAAGAGTTTTGTATCTAGCAGAAAAAGCCCGGCAACCACTGTCAAAATTCTAATGTTCTACTTTTTTCTATTTTACAGATTGAGTCAAAGTACAAAATTGCATCCTCGAGTATTAATAACCTCTATCGCAAAAACACAAAGGGGTAAGTTTAGTAGAGTGTCATCTTTACTTGCATGCACGCCCACTTGGTGCATGCCTTAACGGTGACATTGCCTGACTCATTGCTGACGGTACTTAATGACCGGTACTCGTCCTTGAGAAAGCAATGCATGTGCCAAATCAATTTTTTATTCCCCTGCACGTCAATTATTGTACCCTCTAACCTCGCGCCATTGAAGCTTCGCACTAACATGACATTCATTTTTCTGCAAACATCACTGCATGCCCTGACTCATACACTTCTTCCTAACGTAGCACACATTTCTTTCTGGTACTCACACTGTCTTTGATATCCCTTTAATAACAACCGTTGATTACTTTCGATTGCTTTCATCCAATTTCAGTAACCGAAAGCCTGCACGTACTTTTGACTCGAATCTACGACACTGTAAAGAAACAGGGGTCACTGAAGCATCTCAAGAAGAATTCTTCATCGTGGAACATTGGTCAAGACATTATTAATTAACTGCTAGTACCAATGTTTTACGAAAAAGAATCTAGCACGAAATTCGTAAATTTATCATTTGTTTTTACGTTTAAATTTTGTTCGTTGCGAAGGAATTGTTGGAGGATCAGTTGACGACTTTGTTACATCATTGTGAAATTTGTCAAGTGATGTCCTTTCGGTTAAAGATGTATCTCTTTCTGTTGTAGACTTTTCTTGTGGTTTAAAACATTCAACTTGGATCTTTTCTGAATTTAGATTATTTATTTATTTAGTCAATAAATAACAATTTTAATTTTTGTTTAAAGTAATTTCCCTTCATTTTTCAATGAATATTATAAATTATATACTTTGAAAATTTTCTTCCTTTAGTGCATGCCGAAAAAACACTTCATTTGTCTCAGTAAAATTTTAGTCCTGCATAATGAGCAATCGACATGAATATAAGTAATTTTTAAATTACTCATAAACTAGTATGAAAGTTAACTCCAATCGAGCTTTATACACGATATAGATCAAGAATCTTAATTCTCCTCTATAAAAAATTGACCCATCAATAGAACTGACATCCAATATCTTTTAGTCCGATTTTTATTACTCCCTAACTAGAACTTGATTTTCTACCTTCATTATAAAAAAAGGTTTATATATATATATATATATATATTACATATTCTCTAAATATAAACCAAACCTATATAATTTAAATACGCTTTCTTGATTCCATGTAATATTTCCAATTTTTTGAATTACTTTCGTACTGAAAATAGATTTCAATCGTTTAATTAAAAAAAAATTTGCTTCAAACAAATTTATTTTCTAAATGTTATATTCTCTAGTAAGACAAACATTACAGCTTCCCATGTCGAACTCGTTTCTCAATAGTCATTTCCAAAATTTTTAAACCCATTTTATATATTAATATAAAAACAAAGATCAAAATACATTTGTTTAAAAAATTACTATTCGTAATATTAGATCCGAAAATATTGCTTGTGCAATTTAAATTTTGCGCCACAACCTCAAACAGAGTTTAGAGTACTAAATATAGACGTCACGATTTTGACGCGAAATTTGAATTCCAAAATTTTTCTTCTCTTTGAATGTTACGAACAGTATAAATAAAATATACATCAAATAGAATACAATCGGTATTTCAATATTTGGAAACTTCTATTCGCATTTTATTTAATAATTTGACATAAATCACCAAATAATCGATTTGTTCAACCTTATTGTTTCAGAATTACAGCGAAAATTGATGATGACATGATTCGCTATTACGTGGACGAGGACCTCTTCCTATTTCAGGTTAGCCACGCCCGAATAAAACCCGATTCTGACACGGATCGAAATCACAATCCGGGATCGCCAAATGATCCAGACACAGGGGATCCCCCCAATCCCGTATACGACATCACGCTCATCGAGCTACCAACCTCGCCAATTCAACTTCCGCCTTCACCCATCGCCCCCTCTGCGCATGCGCACCAACATGTCCACTCACACATGCACGACGCAGGAAACACGTGAACGTCCCCGGGCCGCAATTTGTAAATAAGAACAAAATAGATCTCGGAGATCGTCAAAATGGCACCAAATTTAAAATTAGCACCAAATTTAAATAGTGGAGCCAATCAGAAGATGCGATTTCACGGTGAACCGGATGTGAATCGCCACTCTTAAGGGTGAAAACTTTCGAGTGAAATTGATTGTTATAAAATCCACACGGAAAATGGACGTGTCATTGTCAAGCAAAGCAATTATTGCCCTCTCCATAAGATAGCTCATAGATAATTTAGATAGATAGTTCAGATCTTATAGACAAATCAATCAAAATTGATTTTAGGTCCGTTACGTTTTAAGACTACGTACGACGTAAATAAATGTATGAAATTTTCATGTTAGTCTTTAAAGTCCTTTTTTTGTTTAAGCCTTTTATAAGAGTGAGAGAAAGTGAGAGTGTGTGAGAGAGAGCGAAAGTTGAATTAAAGTTTAAGAGCGTTAGAGTTTAAAATTTTGAGGAAAGCAGAGAAACAAGTTGCGAATATCAACGATTAAAACGACGTCGCTAAGTGTCCAGGGGCTGAAAATCCAATTATTTTCCAAACTTTCGCCAAGTACTCACTATCGTAGACATTTTTTTATTCCCCGCAATTATTCATTAAAGCACGCCAATGTTATACTCTTCATTTTACAAAATTTAAAAATTGGCGCGAAATTTCCACTAATACCAACTCAAGTGCCTGCCAGCGCTGCCAGCTTAAGAACTGGCGCCAAATTTAAATTTGTCACTTAATGTCGCACGTAATAAAAAGTTAAGCGTAATTTTCTCAGCAGTAATAAGACAATCAAAATAAACTTGCAATAGTAATACTTGACAGATAGGTCAATATTTTCTAAAATTGCGCATAGTAGAACGATAGCTCCGATAGGTTAGAATAGACATTACACTGAATCACACACATCTATAATAATAATATCGTAAACTTTTAATCCTTACACGTCGTACCGATATCAAAGCAACGATCAAAATACGCTTGTAAAATGCATATTATTATTGAGTATACTATATTTTGTTACATTTATTGTCAGACAGCATATAGATATTATTATTAATATTATTGATTCTATTGACTAGAGAGCTACGTACGTATAATTGTTATTTGTATACATATACAAGCCCAGGGAGAGACGGGAAAACACTGAATGTATGTTTGTGAATTTGTATGTGTAAAAGGGAAAGATATTTGGCAAAGATTTACTTATTAGTGTTGGTCCATGACATTTTATAATAAGCCGTCAATACTTTCCGCTCGCGGAACCAAGAAGTCAGAGTAATAATGTACTTGGTCGATGCCAGAGACTTACATTTTTAAATATTAATTCTCCGTTGAGTGTTTTATATTGATAAGGATTAAATTTGAATCTCGAATTATTTAGTGACGTTGAAAATTTGCTTTTTTTCCTTACCTTTTGTTACTACGATCAATTGAAAATCCCTGAGACTCTGAAAAAAAAGATTGTTAATTTTTCAATAGTTCTTATAAAAATATTTTTTTCCTGTACATTTTTACATTCGTTTTATTTTTGTGTACCAAAGTGGTGACAATTTTACTCGTATTTTGTGTTATGCAACTAACTTTGTAATTTTTATTAATTTTGAATTTTAGAGAATTGTAGTAAAATTTTAAAGTTTTGTAAAGAATTTTTCTCTTGCATTGATCATTTCGCGGGCAGAGTTTGTCGGATGAGCCATTTTATATATACTACTATTAATATTATTATCAAGAATATACGTTCAAGCGTCACGAGGAACCTGGTTAAAAAAATTAATAAAAGTTTATTCATGCAGAGCCTGCGTATAAAAAATGTATTTTCTTTTTTTTTTGCTCTAGCATCGAATAACGTGTGAATGCCTCCTTGTGTTCGTTCGACGTTTGTGTATATGTGCATCATCGATTGCATGTGTGTTGGAACACGATCGGTTTAATCCACCAGATCGGCCCAATAGGCTTAGATAACTCTAGATATACCCTAGTAAATCGGTTAGTATCGCATAGTCTGCTGATCGGTTCATGGATCATCGACAAAGAGAGAAAGAGAGCGAATAATAAGAGAGAAAAAAAATAATGAATGTTTTATTGTCGCGACGTCTTGCCAACGTGAGATTGTGCCAGAGGTGATATTATATTATTACGATGTTTATTAAAAAAACAATAAATATTATATTAGTACGTTTTATAAATTACCATTATTACTTTCATCATTGACCTTGCCTTGACTAGTATTTAGTTTATTCTCAAGATGGTCACTGAAATATCAGGAAAAATCAGAACAATACTGAATTCGAAGGTTTAATAGTATATATTTAGAATTAAAATGTTTGAAATTTAAGTAATATGATTACTTTCAGAGCCTTCAGAATGTAATATTTCAAGACAGTACCCTTTGAAATCTATTGAATTCAAATTCTTCAAACTGCTGACTTTCAAAATACGTAAGACATCAAAATCAAAAAGTTTTTATTTTGAGGACTTGAAACTTTAAAATCTTCAGTTCTATAGGCATTAAAAACTGTAAATTTTTATAAATTGAATTGTACAATACACATTATTTAATTAGATGCCTTTAATGACTGTTGCATAATTTAAAGTTTAAATGTATCAAAGACCAATAAGAATTCCCTTTTTCTCCTAGGACACTATTAAGATTGTTTTATCCCAGAAATTGACTAACTATCTGGAAACCCAGGAAATCCATATTGTAATAGAAATTGAGATCCGAACAGAATGTAGCTATTTATAGACAGCCATCGGAAAATTCGAATTTTCACCTAAGGCCGATTATTAAAATTTGCTGAAAATTCCCTCTAACTCCTGGGACTCGATCTTTTTGTTTGATGTAGCAAAGTCACTACCTGGAAGCCGAAGGAATTCTCTTTGAAATGAAAAAGTTAATTCTGAAGAGACTGTAGCTATTTATAGACAACCATCGGAAAAATTCAATTTTCACCGAAAGCCGATGCTTAAAATTTTCTTAAAAAATTCCTTTTTGCGCCTCAGACGCCATTAAGATTGTTTCCTCCAAGAAATCAACTATCTGAAGAAAAATAAATTCTTTTTGAAATAAAAAAAAATGAACTCCGAACTGAATGTGCATAGCTATTTATAGACAGCCATTGGATAATTCGAATTCGCACTTGAAAACGATCTTCAAAGCGTCAAAAAAATTCCCTTTTACTCCTAGGACGCCATTAAGATGGTATTCTCTAAGAAATTAAATATCTGAAAGACAAAGAAATTATTTTTGAAATAAAAAAACCAACCCCGAACAGAATATAGCTCTTTATAGACAGCCACCGGAAAATTCAAACTTTCACTTAAAACCGAAATTCAGAATTTAAAAAAAATCCCTGTTGCTCGTAAGACGCCACAAAGATTGTTTTCTCCAAGAAATTGATTATATGGAAAACAAACGAAGTCCGTTTGAAATGAAAACGTAAATTCCAAAGAGACTGTTGCTATTTATAAATAGCCATCGCAAAATCCGAATTTTCTTTTCTTCGAGTAATTGACTATGTGGAAGCTAAATGAATTCTGTTTGACATGAAAAACTTAATTTCAAGCCATTAAGATTGTTTTTTCCAAGAAATTGACCATGTGGAAGGCGAAGAAATTCTGATTGAAATAAAAAAAATAAACTACGAACAGAATGTAGCTATTTATAGACAGACATCGGAAATTTCGGATTTCCACTTGATACAGAAATTCAAAATTTTCTAGAAAATTCTCTGTTGCTCGTAGGACGCCATTAAGATAGTTTCCTCCAAGAACTTGTCTATCTGTAAGACAAAGAATTTATGTTTGAAATAAAAAAGTGAATTCCGAAGAGACTGTTGCCATTCATAGACAACCTTTGGAAAATTCGAATTTTCATCTAAAGCCGAATTTCAAAATTTTCTAAAAAATTCCCTTTGCTCTTAGGACGCCATTAGGATTGTTTTCTCTTCAAGAAATCGACTCTCGGGAAGCCGAAGAAATTCTATTTGAAATAAAAAAGTAAATTCTGAGAAGACTGTAGCTATTTATGGACCGCCATCGGAAAATTCGAATTTTAACGTAAAGCCGATATTTAAAATTTTCTGAAAAAATCTCTTTTGATCCTAGGACGCCATCAAGATTAAATTCTTCAAGAAATTGAATATGTGGAGGCCAAAGAAATTCTTTTTGGCATGAAAAAGTAAATTCCAAAGAGTCTGTAGCTATTTATAGATAGCCTTCGGAAAATCCGAATTCTCACCTAAAACCGAAATTCAAAATTTTCTCGAAAATTTTATTTTGCTCCTAGGACGCCATTAAGATCGTTTTCTCCAAGAAATTGACTATTTGGAAGCCAAAGAAAGTTTGAAATCAAAAAGTAGATTCCGAAGAGACTGTAGCTATTTATAGAAAGACAATGGAAGATTCGAATTTTCACCTAAAGCCGATCCTTAAAATGTTCGAAAAAAATCATTTTTGCTCCTGAGACGGCATGAAGATTATTTTCTCCAAGAAATTTACCATGTGGAAGCCAAAGAATTTCTGTTTGAAATAAAAAAATGAATTGCGAAGAGACTGTTGCTATTTACAGACAGCCTTCGGAACATTCGAATTTTCACCTAAAGGCGAATTTCCAAATTTTTTTAAAAATTCACTTCGCTCCTAGGATGTTGCTCCTGTAGGATGTTTTTTCCGAAAAATTGACTATCGGGAAGTCGAAGAAATTCTATTTGAGATAAAAAAATAAATTCTGAGGAGACTGTAGCTATTTATGGACAGCCATCGGAAAAATTCGAATTTTCACGTAAAGGCGATATTTAAAATTTTCTGAAAAAATCCCTTTTGTTCCTAGGACGCCATTAAGACTGCATTCACCAAGAAATCGGACAAGTGGAAGCCAAAAAAATTCTGTTTGGCATGACAAAGTAAATTCCGAAAAAACTGTAGCTATTTATAAAGAGCCATCGGAAAATTCGAATTCTAACCTAAAGCCGAAATTCAAAATTTTCTTGAAAATTTTCTTTTGATCCTGGGACGCCATTAAGATTGTTTTCTCCAAGAAACTGACCATGTGGAAGCTAAAAAAATTCTGTTTGACATGAAAATGTGAGTTCCAAAGAGACTATTGCTATTTACAGATAGCCGTCGCAAAATCCGAATTTTTACCCAAGGCTGAATTGCCGAATTTGCAAATTTCCTGAAAAATTCCCTTTTGCTCCTGGGACGCCATTAAGATTGTTTTCTTCAAGAAATTAATCATCGGAAAGCCAAAGAAATTCTATTTGAAATGAAAAAGTAAACTCCGAAGAAACTGTAGCTATTTATAGACAGCCTTCGAAAAATCCAAATTTTCACCTAAAGCCGAAATTCAAAATTTTCTTGAAAATTTTCTTTTGACCCTAGGACGCCATTAAGATTGTTTTCTCCAAGAAATTGACCATGTGGAAGCTAAAAAAATTCTGTTTGACATGAAAATGTAAATTCCAAAGAGACTATTACTATTTACAGATAGTCGTCGCAAAATCCGAATTTTTACCTAAAGCTGAATTGCCGAATTTGCAAATTTCCTGAAAAATTCCCTTCTGCTCCTGGGACGCAATTAAGATTGTTTTCTTCAAGAAATTGACCATATGGAAGCTAAAAAAATTCTGTTTGACATGAAAATGTAAATTTCAAAGAGACTATTGTTATTTACAGATATCCGTCGCAAAATCCGAATTTTTACCCGAAGCTGAATTGTCAAATTTGCAAATTTCCTGAAAAACTCCCTTTTGCTCCTGGGACACAATCAAGATTGTTTTCTTCAAGAAATTAATCATCGGAAAACCAAAGAAATTCTATTTGAAATGAAAAAGTAAACTCCGAAGAAACTGTAGCTATTTATAGACAGCCAACGGAGAATTTCTAGTTTTCACGTAAGCCCGATCTTCAGAAATTTCTGAAAATTTCGTTTTCCTCCTAGGACGCCATTGAGATTGTTGTCTTCAAGAAATTGTCTACGTGGAAGTCAAAAAAATTATGTTTGACATGAAAAAATAAATTCCAAAGAAACTATTGCTATTTACAGATAGCCGTCGCAAAATCCGAATTTTCACCTAAAACTGAAAGTCGAAATTTTCTTAAAAATTCTATTTTGCTCCTATGATACCACTGACTATCTGGAAGCCACAGAAAGTTTGAAATCAAAAAGTAGATTTCGATCAGACTGTACTTATTCATAGCAAGCCAATGGAAAATTCGAATTTTCACATAAAGCTGAAATTCATGATTTTCTGAAAAATTCCCTGTTGCTCCTAGAGCGTCGTTCATTTTGTTTAGTTCAAGTTCAATTTATCAATACTTAAGAAATTCGTTGCATATAAATTGTGCAATAGACCACTTATGAATGATGAAGGACCTATTCTGAGCGATTGTACAATGTATTCAAATAGATCACTTAAATGGGCAAT
>JAUMHM010000072.1:17246920-17259562 GCA_032362435.1 Melikaiella ostensackeni
TGATGAATTTTTTGCAGAGGATATTATTTTGGAGGTTTTACGACTGAGGCGCCACTTGGAAGCCGCCAGCATTCCTTCCCAAGAAGCGGTCCGGTGGACTACCTTGGAGCTCCTGAGATTCATTGTAAAATGGGGCTATTCTGAGTCTGTTCCGAGTCTAGCGCTGTGTCTAAGATTTTTTTTAACTATTTGCGTTTCGGTGGCTTCGTGTGAGAGAAGCTTTTCAAAATTAAAGTTGATCAAATCTTACTTAAGATCCACAATGAGCCAAGCGCGACTAACCAATCTTTCCATTTTGTCTATTGAAAAGGACAGGAAAATAAATTATGATAATGTGATCGATTATTTTAGCCAAATAAAGTCACGTAAGCACGTTTAGTATTGGTTGTTTTATGTTGGGGGGTGCTCAATAGAAAACCGCCCCGGGTGCCAACCCATGCTACGCCGCCACTGCTGTAATTGAGGATATTTTTTTGGTTTGATTTCAATGAATTTGAATTTGCGCAAATAAATTTCGTGATTGTTTCATGAGTCCGCGAAATAGTTGTGGCAAAATGTTTCTGAATTCACGGATTAATTTTTTAATGATCTGCATATAATTATCAAATGGGTACGCTGTGTTGTCATCGAGAGATCCATGCAATAAAGCTTCTTCGCTCAAGTGCTGGATACAATGAACAGTGGATACTAAGTGTTCTTCTCCGCAAAAAACCTTAAAGATTTCAACAAACCATTTCAAAAGATCTTAAGCACATTTATTATTTTCTTCATACTGCTTTGGATGGCATAAAATGCTCAGTGCGGCTTGAAATGCATTAAAATGAGTGGCATACTCCTCAGAGAGAACTTCTCCAAAAATAAGAGGGCCCGAATAATGTAAAAGTAGACGGAATTCTTCAGCCTTCCAGCGATCAATTTCGTCAAGACCTCTTTCCTTGCGAACAAATTCACAAGGTATCGATGCTTTTAAAGATTACAAAAATCAGATCTATAGTTAATTTCATTTGCAGTTAATGTTCCTGTTTTCCTATCACCCTTCATTAATAATTTTAGAATTTTTTTCATTAATCCTAAATTAGTCGAATGCATTTTATCCATCGGAAATTGAATTACCATATTGAAATCAGCTTTTGCAAATGGAGAATTTCCTATGTGATGCTCTGGGTCTGAGCGCGATAAAAAAGATAAATCAGTTCTTCGTTGACTTTCCGTACTGAGAAAACACATTCTGTAGTTAATATATTAAACCTCGTCAATACATCGAGGGCAGCCGTGGTAACCATTATGTGATTTCGTGCAGCTAATCATACTTTCAGCTGGGCTATCGCGAATCAACAAATTGATAGAAATTGTGTAGTTCTGTTGACGAAGCCTCTTCTTTTAAGAATCTCGTACTTTCCGATTGAAGTATTTAATAATTCATGAATAGACTTTGGTTTTTCCTATCCATGATAAGCGCCAATTACAAAAACGATAGAGAAAACTACGCCAAAGATTTTACCCAAAATAGTCCACAATTGACTTTTCGAGCTTTTGCAAAGCGGCAATCCATCAATATTAATAACGATAACAATTTGCAATGGAACTGATCCACGTGGTACTTTTTTCAACAAATCAGTGAGATCTCGCTCTGAACCGTAATGCAAGTACGAATCTGACCCACAAGGACTTATATTTGATGATTTTCTTGGGGTACTTATTAAAGTTCTCGAGTCTCTAAGCAATTCAGTATGTCCTTCGCTTCGAAAAATTGACAGTACTTTGTTAATAGATTTTCGATTTTGACAATTGCGTAAGGCCCACGAAGAAATTTTTTCCCACAAGTTCAACTTTTTTGGAGTCTCATTGTCCTCTTCTTCGTCTAAATGGTAATCGAACTTTTCCCAGAAATCATCTTCGTCTAAGTCTCACAAAAATTCTCTGCATCTTTAACAGGTAATTTATTATCATTTTCTACTTGTCTGTCTTTCATAAATTCTACATTATTTATATTTTGGTATCTTTGAGGTTGTCTTGAAAATGAAAGCAATTCATGATCACACCCGCGCAATTTTCGTAGACCTCTAAGTTGTTGTCGACGAGACAAATTTTTGAATTTTTACGCGGTAACATATATCCAGTCTTATTCACAGACATAGTACAATTCGATTGCGAATAATATTTCTGCTCCAATAAACTAGACATCTTTGCTCTCACCGATTGTGAGAGCTGAGCTTCCTTTACATTAGACATTTTTACAGAAATGAAACGTGACGGTGTATCAGTAAAATCTGTAATAGCAGTTGTTGAAAAGATAAAATTTGAATAGAAATGAAATTTAGAAGATGCCCAGGAAAAAAAGAAGGATTGAACGATTGCTTCAGTGAATCGGTTGCTTTTAAGAAAGCGGATTCAACAAATATTGAGCAGGTATCTGATTACTTATAGAGAAATATTGAATAAGCTGAAAATTATACTAAATATTTCCTCTATACCATCGTATTTTGTAATTCAGAAAACAACTATTTACAGAATCCTTATTTTAGATTCTAAATTTAACATTGTCTAATTAGAATAATTCTCACTCAAAATTATTCTATCTTGAGCGTTCTGAAATAAGAATGATTAAAGTATTAAAAGGCTATCACTTCTAATCCAGAAACTTTCAACTATTTAAGTATAAAAAGAAACAATTTTCAATGTTTTAATATAAAAAATTTTTCAACACTTTCTATTCAAAGTTTCTATTTTGAAACCTTTAAACTCCAAATTGCTTTACTATTAAGGTTCTCAATTTAAAACTGTCCAACTTTTAATGTTGGAATTTGAAATTCCTAATGATGAAAGTAAATTTTCATTATCAAGGCTCTTTATTGGAAATAATTTTGTTCAATCTAGACGAGTTCAATTTAAAATATTGTGGAATTTCGAACACCATGATTTCAAATAGTCAAATTTATCAAGTTTCGACCGAAAATAAATTATTCTATTTTAAATGTTATTAATTAACAATTCTTCAACTGTTAAGACCAAGGCCTTAAATTAAATTTCAAATTATATAATTTTTATAAATTTAAATTAGCAAGCAAACAATTGTGTACATTTAAATCAATTCAATCAATTGAATTTTAAATTCTTCCAATCAAAATCAAACTTTGAAACGGAGACTAAAAGCAAGTTTGAAAAAAGGGAATCAACGTGAAAAAGTAACTCGCTGGCAGGATTCAAATAAGCAATACAAATGTTATACTTTCAATTTTTCAAAATTTTCCGAATTGAATCATTTCAAAAATTTGATTTAAAAATTAAAATGAACAAATTCAAGCCATGAAAATTTGAAGATTTTATAACTGGTCTTAAAAATTGAATAATTTGCAATTAGTAGTGCTATTAACTGAGAAAATTCCACTTGTAATCATGAAGCATGACATAATGTCTGAATTATGTCTTTACTGGACTTGCGGCCTGTTTCCAGTTAAAATGTTCGCAATCCAGCGAGAGTCTCGAGGTACAATGGCATAAACAATTCTTTAGCGGTACAAATTTTTCTTATAATTGAGGCTCCGCATCGAATACGGGGACATACAGTTGTTTGCCTTAAGCGCAATGCCATCTCATCGTTTTATAAAATCTGTGTATAATTTTAATTTTTGTAAATTCAATTATTGTCCTGAATTTATTTAAATCTCATAAAAAATTATTGATAAAAATCTAATTCTTACTCTGTTTTTGCCTTGTGAAAGTTCATTTGTGCTTGAGCCAAAAAATAATGACCCCTTATTTGATCCGGAGCTTCGATTTTGTTATTTCACTGATTTGTAATCAATATCCTTATTTCTAGACGTTAAACTGCCGAATTAAAATTAAACTCGAGTTATGTACGTATAGTGCGTATATTAAGAGTTGAGGTGGGGCTCACGCACATCCCGCGTCTTTGATTTCGTCTATATTCAGAGGTATACTGTATATGTAGAAAAAAGCCTAACCTAAAAATTATCAAGTAGTTTTCAATGGGACAATTATATAACATTTCACGACTAATTTTAATCATGATTTAGAGCCATATTAATTAAAATTTGCTTTACAGATAGGTTTCACACTTTCTCAGCACTCTTATTTTATTCTCAACTGCATATCTCGTGAAAATGAACGTGTGTAAAGAATTAGATAGGTACCATTTTCTGGAGGATTAAGTTCAGTATGGAAATATATTGATACAGAAAATTGCAGGCTTTTAAATTTTTCTAAAATTACATCATTTGTAATTAGGATTTCAAGGATTTTTATGGACTTTATTTTACTTACTCTTCTGAATTATGTCTGCCAAAGATGATACTTTCAGATACAATTCCAGCATTCTAGAAAGGACTCAGTAATCCAGCGATGATTGGAGATTATGCAGGGTTGCCAACCACTTTGTGAGCAAAAGAGATTGTCGTACTTACAGGTGGTAATTTGAAAATGAACTCCTGCTAAATCAAAATGAACTACATTTTTAAACCAATTCTGCTGGAAAATCAAGTACACAATTTTCAAATATGCTCAATGCAAATGTTTGTCATCATTTCAAAGCTGAATTTTATTCTGAAAAAAATTGTGCCAAATCGGCATTTTCAATAATTTTTTATATTATGCACTTTATATGTAGAAATAAGAATGAAGTTTAAGTTCAGTTTAATATAATGAATGAATATGTACAAAAAATCATTTTGTTGGTATGCTCAAGGGCATCTAAATGATTTAAGTACCTACAAGAAATTTTTGTCGTAATGATCGAATATAATCTTCAATAAAATTCAGTGTTATAATATAAGTCACTCGATTTGAGTTGAAGTTGTAGAAGAAAATATGAATATGCATAATTAACTCACCCTCTATTCACTTATTGCTGCTTCAATCAAAAAGGTCTTATATCTTTGCTATAGGGTCAAACAAACATTTTTCCGAATTCATACTCTTTGACTACGAATAAGTTTCTCTTAATATATCTAAAAAAAGCATAAAAATTTTATTTCTTGGAAATTTATTCTCGTAATTTAATTCTAATTCCATTCATAAAAATATCTTTTATTTAGCGAAAGCTGTACATAAGAAGCTGTACATTTGCAACAAGAAACTCATTCAAGGTTGCTACAAGTCAGGGAATTTTGGAAAGTTTGGGAAAGTTAGGGAAAACCTGAGTTAGAGGATTTTCAATAAACTGAAGTTGAAGTTCATGAAATTCTGTATGACTGTTTTCACTAAAAGTGTTCAAGACAATCATTATTTTGTAAACTATTATATTTTTATGCATGTTTTGTGCCTTTGTATATATTTTATTGCAATTTATAAAAAAAGTGTGCAAGACGTCTGAAGGACATCTTATTGGCGCCCTGAGGATAGCATGATAAGACGTCCTCGCAGACATCGCAAAGACAGCATTATGCTGGTCATAAGACATGTTTATGACGCATTTGTGCCGTCTATTTTATTACTTAAAGACGTCACTTGTGACGTCCACGGGACCATTTATGGTCGCCTACTGCACAACTTTTTGATGTCTTTCACATAAAAGTTGTAAAGACAATTTTAAGACGACTTTAGGGTGACCTAATGTTGACAGGTCGACTTTTAAAAACGTCCTAAGGGCGTCCTCAAATAGACATCTTTAGGCCGTCTTTCGAACAAGTGTGTTCACTGCGTACTATGTACATTTTTTAGTCGAGAGACTGCATTAAGTTAAAAGCAGAGTAAGATACTTTTAATATCTGAAAAACAATATGGAAAAATAGTAATTTGTAGATTCTGTTTTTTTTTCAAATTACACTGGAACGTCCGTTTAACGGCGGCCTTGCGTATGGCCTGCTATGACCGTGAAGCTCTTTCAAGAATTCCTACGATGCAAACAGCCGTATGAACAATTTCCAGTAGGAATCCATAATATTAATTAACCGTATTTTGTACAATTGCACAGAAAAAACTAGGGGTTCTTTGATGTTGTGGCTCTACTGAAAACTGGTTCGTTTGGAATCCGTCAAAATCAGGTGTTAATCAGAAGTGGTTCTTTTGAAAACAGTTGACAATGACGTTAGGCGTAAAGGCTCTTCAACACCCCATATTTCTACAAATACCACCGAGGTCAGAGTCCCGGGTTGTTTTCAGCGGGAAATGAATCCTTTTTTAGAAAAATCACTGAGTGCCATTCCATATCAGCGTTTCACTGCCTAGTTCTGCGTTCGGCGTTTTGTCACTGGGAATTTCAGTTAATGACAGAGTGTCTGAGGATGACAAGAAGGATGTCATGGGCTCCAATGCCTAGTGACAAAATGCAGACCAGAGAAATGACAGAATAACGCGATAATGGGCCCTCAAAAGTTCCATTATTTTGAGGTTATGTTGGGTGTTTTCTGGGGAAAATGGATTATTTTATAGAAAAATCACTAAGTCCGTTTGAAAACTAGGCATTTTAGCGAACGACAGAGTGTTTGAGGATGACTTGAAGGATGTCATTGGCTGAATTGCCTAGTGTCAAAACGTGGACCTCAGAACTAGCAGAAAAACGCGATCATGGGAGGACACCCTTAAGTGCCTTCAAAACCTCACAGGTTCCGTTATTTTGAGGTTATGTTGGGCGTTTTCTGAAGGAATGGATTATTTTATAGAAAAATCACTAAGCCCTTTGAAAACTGACAAATTCCACCATTTTGAATGTATGCTGGGTGTTTTCAGCGGGAAATGAATTCTTTTATCGACAAATCACTAAGTCCGTTCAAAACCTCACAAGTTCCATTATTTTGAGGATATTTTGGGTTTTTTCTGCAGGAAATAGATTCTTTTATAGAAATATTACTAAGTCCGTTCAAAACCTCACAAGTTCCCTCAGTTTGAGGTTATGTTGGTTGTTTTCTGCAGGAAATGGATTCTTTCATAGGAAAATCACTAAGTCCCTTTAAAAACTCACATCGTATTTTACTTCTTTTCTCCTTCCAAACATTAAAAAAATATCTCAATTACCGTTTTATACTTTTTCAGCAAGATCTGATCATTTTCGCGAAATAATTTAATTCTTCCGACAAAATAAACAACCATAACCTCGGAATTAGCATGGCTATTTTGTATATCCTTTACAACCTCTACTGCAGCTCCCTCCGTGGCGGACGTTTTTAAAATCAAATGCCGACATTTTCACATTCACGAATGCGATTTTTTATCTTATATGTTCGTAATTTTGTGTTTATGAAGTTTAAAGTGGGATTCGCTTTAGCATTTCATGTCCCACGCGACGTAAAGCCGATTTCTAGATTTTCGCGCAGTATAGAAGATCGTAGGTAGGTTCGAATGAAGGTACTATATTATATAGAGGTGCTCCACCGCCACTTTAGTCGCCACTTTCGTACCTTCTAATATAGCGCAGAGTTCAAGCTGTATACTTTGACAGTTAAATTAGGTTTAATTCTAACCCACCACTAATCGCCAAGTATAATAATTAATAAATATTTATAAATTGAGAATGGTGTATTGCAGTGCACCAACATGCGATCACAAGCACAATTTGTTTTTGAATCATAATTTGAACTGTGCGCCAAGCAAAGTGGTACGAACATGGCGGCCGAGCACTCCTTTATAATCTAGTACCCTAGGTCGAATGTCTCCAAGCCAAAAATTCACGCTCGTGAATGTGGTTTCATGTTTACAAACACACCAATTAGCCTAAAAAAGATGTTTACAGAAAAGTCCTCGTATCATTTCAAATCACATAAAATCTTTACAACTTGAGTTTAATCATTTAATACCTTCGTTATTGTATCCATTACAAATACATTATGACTTCAAAAGTTTTTCATTAAATTATAATAATTGTCAAGTTGAATGTTACTTCCCTGAGATTTATTTCTTTTCGTGTCAATCTGTCAACAAAAGTCGTTCTTTTGGTAGACATAATTTGATTCCTTTGGACACATTTTCGGAAATGAGTGAATTTCACACTGCAGTAATTCTGTTTTGTTGCATCTCTATTGGAACCCGAAAATTGATTTCATTTAAAACTAGTTTTTTCTGTGTAGATTTTTGTTGTCATAGAGGATGGGCCTTTCTTAATAATGAAGACTAATTAATGAAAAGAGAATTTTCCACGTGTATTGAAAAATATATGCGAAATATGCACGCAAGTGTTTAAACTGCCTGCTTTGTAACTACGGAATTGGCCAACTCCGCTGAGATCACGCGCCTCTCTCTCGGCCTCTTGGACCCCCTCATAAACGAATGTGAGCCGGTGAAAATCTCGGAAGGCGGTGAATGGAGGGTCTGTAAATGGAGGTTCCAGTGTATTTCTAAGATGCACATTGAGATTAAAACTAACCTTGAGAAATGTTTCAATACATATAGTAACAAGTGACGCACCGCATAACTCTATAGGCTGCCCGGCACGCATAGATATTACGAACAAATATTTTTTAGAAACAGGACTTAAATAAGTCCAGTCGGACTCGAAAGTGCCGGCTCTAATAGCTAAACTCTATAAAAAAGGCACATAATTGTATATTTTTTAAATCAATGTAAGCTAACAAGCAGAAATATAAAATACTAAGCACCTTGTCTATCATTTCTTGTCCGTACCAACAAAGAATAAATATTTCCCCTAAATAGTTATTGCATCCTGTAAATGCAATCCAAAAATTTCTAGTATAAATGCTCGTTATCGACAACTGATAGACAAGTGTACATAGAGCTGAGATGGTTACGAAAAATTGCAGAAAAGCCGTTGAACTAAGTATATTATTTAACCTTTGTCCAGCTCTGAAAATGGAAATTTATATTGAGCTCGATACGTAGTTAAGGGCATTGGAACCAGGTTCTAACCTCAAAATTGAACTGCCTCATTTTACTCCATATACACTAGAATTGCATCTTCATTTTTACTCCATAAATACTAGAATTACATATTAGTTAGATAGTTGAGGCCTACTCCTGTTTTGAATTGAGACTTGATTCAAAACAGGGGTAGGCCCTGAGTATCTAACAAAGATGTCAATCTAGTATGTATGTAGTAAAATCAGGCAATTCAATTCTGAAGTAAGGGCCAGATTCTAACGTTCTTACCCAGCAAACAGAGTTACAGAACAAATCTGTAACTGCTCTAGAACAGACAAGAACACGTTCTAGAACAGGTTTCCCTGCTAAAAATTTCGGATTCCAAAATTGGTGCGGACTTATCCGAAATCCGGTCTAAATCGAAATTCATCCGGACGAAAACTCCCACTCCGGACCGAGTCCGAATCCATCCGAAATTAATTCTAACGTTGAAGCTGCTCATTAAGGTGCAAACGGAGAACAATTTGGTTAAATCCGAAATTAGTTCGGCCAAAACACCGAATCCGGAAGGAGTCCAAATCAATCCGAAATTAATGCGCAAGGTACAGCTGCAACTCCCTAAATTTAAATTTCAAATGGAAAGTCATGCGGTTAAATTCGAAATTGGTTCTGACAAAAACGTCGTCTCCGGAGAGAGTTCAAGTCCATTGGAAATTAATTCAAAAGTTAAAGTTGCCACTCCGTGAAATTAAAGAGCAAACAGGAAACAGTTGGTTAAATCCGACGTCAGTCCAGACAAAAACACCAAATCAGAAAAATGTCCAAATCAATCTCAAATAATCCGCATGTTGAAGTTGCTAACTAAAGTGCAAACGGACAACAGTCTGGTCTCTATTCGGTCGACACTTTGTACACTTCGTGCCAACTGAATAAATCTATTTACTAAGTGTTTAGACAAACTGTTATCATTCAATCAACGTGCACGCATACTTTCACAACTGCTGACTGCCCGACGTGATGTCGTATAATTTTTCTCACAATTTTTGTGAAAATTCCGTTAAAAAAAGAGTGAAAAAATGTGCGTGCAAGTCAAGTGACGCCATTCTGGGGTGCTCAGTGTGCTCCGTGACGCCAGTGCTAACTAGTATTTTCTTTAGAAGCAGTCTAACATCTTCTTCAGAGTTCTCAGCCCTATTAATAGAAATGAGTAACACCGAGAATACGACAGTCGCAACGACAACCGCGCCAAGTGTGATTTACTCAACTGCCGGAATGGATTTCGCGCACTTGTTTCCGCTTACATCACCCTCAAGTACAAGTACAAGTGACCTCCGTGCAAATTTTTCTGTCGATTAATCGCGTTGCCGTGCGCTTACCACCTTTTTGGCCTGACGATCCCGAAATGTGTTTGTACAAAGCGAATAACAGTTCTTGCTCACGGAAGTGACTTCTAATAACACAAAATTTAGTTATTTCGGAGATCGCAAACCATCACAATTTTCGCGTCACTTGAGATTCTATGCGGGTTTATTCGTTTCCGATGTAGCGCTCCGCCCACTATGGTTAAGTCGCCTTCCTTCGATAATTCTAGCAATTCTGGCAAGCTGCTCGCAAAGTCTCTTAGATGACATGGCTGAACTGGCAGATGCGATTGCCGAAACCATTACGCCTAGGGAGCGTGTGGCAGAAACGCAGGTACACAATCCAGCATTTTTAGAAACCTTTATGCAACGCATGATTCTTGTCATGACCTCTCAGATTGAAAAGGTTAAGAATAATCCGCGACAAGAAATTTTAGCTGCCATGGCTGAGAACCGGAATCAGTTCCGCGCAAGGTCGCGTAACTGATCGTTTTCTTGTGATTCTCGTAATCGTAGCCAGAGCAGAAGAGGCGGACGTTGTTTGTATCACATAAAGTTCGGTGAGTCTGCTGAAAGGTGTACCAAACCCTGTTCTTACTCGGAAAACTCACAGATCGGACGCTAATGGTGGCAAGTGTCCTGCAGAATAAGTCTCGCCATCTTTTTGTCACGAACAAAGACTTTAAAGTTCCATTTTCGGTGGGTACAGCTGCTGACTTTTTTGTTCTCACGCGATCGCGTCTCAGAGGACACAGAAAAAATACCGGTAACAATCTCTATGCTGCAAACGGTTCGATTATTTCAACGTCCATTTTCGAAACTCCAACTCCCAATCTCGGACTTCGCCGCGAATTTGCGTGGCGTTTCGTGGTAGCAGATGTAACAAACCCCATGATCGGTATTAATTTTTTATACCATTATGCCTTACTAAAGAATGTTGGAAATCAGTATTTGGCTGACACAGTCACTTTTCTCTTTTATAGAGGAAAAGCTTCTGAATGTCCTGAGGAGCTTCTTGGTATTTGTGCAATTCCAGGAACATCTCCTTGGCACCAAATTTCGTAAGAGTTTCCAGAAATCACCTGACCTCCAGAAACTACAGTGAAGCCAAAGCACTCCACGGTACATCGAATTTACAACATACCAGGCCCGCAAGAAGCAAAAGTCGACGGCGATTAGCTCCAGACAGATATAAACTGGCGAAACAGAGTTTCGGACCATGATAGGTATGTCCATTGTTGTTCCATCAAAAAGTAGTTGGGCTTTACCGCTCCACATGGACCCCAAGAAAGCTGGCGAATGGCGTATGTGTGAAGATTATCGCAGAGAAACATGCCAGAATAATCCCCGATAAGTATCCACTACCTCACATCTACGACATTTCTCACACCCTGCATGGTAAGAAAATGTTAACAACTATCGATTTTGTGCGGGCTTTCCACCAAATACCTGTTGGGGAGAAAGATATTCCAAAGACGGATGTCACGACGCTGATTGGACTTTTTGAGTTTCCATGCATGCCTTTTGGGTCATGAAATGGCGCTCAAACTGCAAAAATACATTGCAGGTGCAGTACTCTTAGTTCATACTGCACTGGAGGCACCATTGGCAATTTTTACAGACGCATCAGACTTTGCAATCGGCGCTGCTCTGCAGCAACGTGTGGAGGATAAATGGGAACCACTCGGATTTTTCTCCAAGAAGCTAATTCCTGCGTAAAATAATACGGTGCTTACAGCAGAGGCTGGCTATATGTACATGGCCACTACAGATCAAGTTTAGTTACTTCAGGACAAACCTGGAGATTTTTTTGACTTGCCCTATGATGGACCATGCTCTGGCAGTAGCTGGAATGACAAGACATCCGATGTCAATATCAAAGGCAAAAGTGTCAACGTTACCATAGACAGACTGAAGTCAGTTTATACCACCGCGAAAAAGAATTTGCAGAAAGAAGCAGCAACTCGGTAACAAGACCTGGAAAATAACACAGCTCCACAAATAAAAAGTTGACAGCCCCAAAAACCAGAAAAAGCTTACCCTACGTTCTCGAGATCGCTGAATCCGAATCTGGATTCGGTTTGACTCCATCACATCACGTTTCGTCCCTAACCTCAAAAAACATGGAAAATTGCTGATTTCAGGTGAAACATGATTCCCGCCTATGAAAAATGGTCATATTCTATGTTTTCGAGATCACTGAGTACGAATCCGGAGTCGTTGTGATTCTATGACGTCAAACTTCGGCCCTAGCTTAAAAAAACGTGGGAAATTAGTTATTTCATGTGAAACATGCATTTTCTTCAGTGCAAAGTGGTCATATCCTATGTTTTCGAGGTCGCTGAGTCGGTTCGGTACCACGTACCTAGTATTTAATCTTCAATACGTAACTTCGGAAGAACTTTGAATCCATCAGACCAGACTCCACTCGTCCCATTTCTCACTTAGCGGAAATTGAAAGCTAGTCGAAAATCAGTTGATGCCGTCGACAGCATTATGCAGATAACAACCG
>JAUMHM010000072.1:17262399-17279830 GCA_032362435.1 Melikaiella ostensackeni
TCACGACAGAGTGTGCAGACGCGCCATGTAACCCCTGCGAGCAGGGATAATGCTAGCATCATAGCAATTCAGCAAGTCATCTCAGAGTCGATCCGTTCAGTCAAGACGTCGACCGTCTCGCCAATCCGTCATTATGTTTCCATCCAAATTGTTTGCAGCAACCCGAACTCTAAGGTGATCGGCACTGTTTGCCGACCCATTGCCGGTTGCTCTGCGCGTTCGATCATTTCGAACCGCACTCACAACTTGGTTTGTTGCTGCCATAGTTGTTCCCACGAGAAGCTAAGAAAGGGTTCGTCCACCCTTGCACAGCCCCGGATGCAAGTGTTAGGCTGATACTCTAGGAGGTCGCCCGGTATCCCAGAGACATCATAAGAGACACACCACCCGTGCCATTCAGCTTTCGGCGCGGTCGTTTACGCCTTAGCTTGGGGGTTTTTACTGCGGGACGATCCCTGGACACTTGTCCGGGACTGCTTATTTACTTTTGTAATCGTATTCAGCAGAAACCCTCGGCACAGGGACCTCTATCCGCAACCAGACATTATAGTTTGACATCGAAGTGTCACTTAACAAATGTCACGCACGTCACATAAAGCGACCGTTCAAAATTGTTTTTCCAGCTGGAAAAGTGGATGCTTATGACAATCACGAGTTGCAAAATCCAACCTTTTTTTTCTTTAAGCCTACGCTTCAACCAGAAAAGCTTTCGAAAATCCTCTACCTCGAATTGGACAAAAAGCGGTCGAAGTAAAGGATTGAAAAGCTCTATAATTATTTGAGCGCTAAAGGAAAAGAATTTTCCGAAAAGTACCTGATTTCTGGAACATTTTTCCCATTTTTAATCCATAACTCTTTAT
The DNA here is from genome assembly GCA_032362435.1 of Melikaiella ostensackeni. Classification (NCBI taxonomy): domain Eukaryota; kingdom Metazoa; phylum Arthropoda; class Insecta; order Hymenoptera; family Cynipidae; genus Melikaiella; species Melikaiella ostensackeni. The sequence continues at coordinate 17,263,260 of JAUMHM010000072.1, forward strand.
GCCTATTTATTTTTCTACCTCGATTCATTTTGAGATTCTTTCTCAAATTAATAAGGGATTAATTAAAGTAAACCTATCTCAAAAATAATACTTTGTCAGCTATTCTAAAAAATAGTTCATTGATTGCATCTTTGCTTTTTTTATGGTATATTTTAAAAGAAAACTACAAACGGTTGCTATTATTTATTTTGGTATCTGACTTGACCTGCATATCATCCGCTGCAACACGTGCGTAGCCGAGGAGGCACATGCATAGGGCAGTGTCAGGATTCTCGTTTACAATTTGAAACATTCATAATTTTTTAACCACTAATCCGATTGAGTTGAAGCTTTCCAAGAAACTTCTTTGAATTTTAGAAAGTTCTGATTCTAGCAAAGTTGAGAAAAAAATTAACAACTATGTTATTGAATACAATATTTACGGTTTTCTTCATTAAATAGTTTCAGAAAACTTAAAAACGTAATTCAGTATTAATAAAATATAAAAATTTTGAAAAATGGAATACTCCGGACTTTTTGCTGGAATATTCTCGAATGGTTTCCAAACTTTAAGGATGTTCCAAAATGATCTAGTCATTTTAGAATGCCGAAAAACTTTAGAAATTTCTAAACTTTTCCAGAATATTCTGGAATGCTCTGGACTATTCCGTAATGGTTTAGAATTTTTCAGAATGTTCCAGAATTTATTCCTACAGATTATTCTGGAAGTTTTTTTTACTTTCCTAGAAAATTCTAGAACATTCCAAAATATTTTGGAAATTTCTGGACTTTCCTAGAACATTCTAGAGTGGTCCGAAATTTAATATATTATTATTGTAACATTGTAGTTAGTAAAGTAACATTTAATTTCGTCAAATAAATATTTCGACTATTTTAACGATCATAATTTACAATTAATTTGCATAGCTTATTAGCAGTTTATGTGAGACTTACAGAATTTTAAAAAGCCCACAACTGACAATAAAATCTTTACTAGGTACTCAATACTCATAATTCATTGTGTAACTTTACAGCAACATTATACAACAGACATAAATGCCGCAACGATAAACAGTAACTGTCGTTTCATACTTCCTTTGCTTCACTTTCTATTATCACGTTCAATCCTTTATTGTCATAATTATATGCACGTAAAGAATAGTCGACACTGCTATGGCCGATAAATGACGAGCATTAGTAACATTATACGCTGGTAACGAGCATTACTGCATGGCTGATTAATGGTCGGAAATCAAACGCAACATGCAAATGAAAAGGGTGGTATTCCGTGAAAAGAAAAAGAAATAATAATTAGAACATGACCGAGTCTGTAAGGTGTACATTAGGCTAAAAATTTTCTGGTAGGTGCCAAAATAACTCCCGAAAAAGATGAGCCCTTAAAAAAATGTCTTCGGTTCGCGCAAGGTCATTATATGTCAAGAGAGAGAAAAATAATGGATTTCTCACCTCCAAAGGCTTAAAAATGCTTATTTCTGATCCGGATAAGCGGTAAACAATGCATATTGTATCCACATATATACACTCAACAAGGATTAAAGTCACCTGGATTTATGTCCTTCCTAGAATGTCTGTCGGCTCACATTCGTGAATGAGGGGTCCAAGACGCCAAGAAAGAGAATTGCCGCCGCCTCGCATTCAATGACACGGGGTCCGAGGAGTCGAGAGAGAGGCGCGCGAGTTCAGCGGACTTACGCAGTTCCACCTGACTGTTTACATCATAGAAATTCTTGGAACCGTATTACGGCCATCGAGACCATACCCGATACTGGACGTAAATCCAGAGTTGAGTGCATCTGCTTAGCATAGACCCATTAAAAAATGTCCTGTATTCGCGCATTCATGTTGAACTGACAGATAATCGTAAAATTCACGAAATATTAGATATTTTTGAGCATGACAAGCACAAAAATTGTTAATTATGATCCGAACAAGCGGTAAAAAAAGCATGTTGTATCCACATATATACCTGCTTAGTATATATCCAATGGAGAAATGTCCTGTGTTTTTGCGTTGATGTTAAAGTGACAGATAATCACCAAATTCCGGAAATATTAGATTATGTGAACAAAATATCCATTTCTTACCGCTATATCTGGACCAGAAATCCGAAATATATTAATAACTAAATATTCACATATATACCTGCTTACTAAGCAGGTTCCCTCACGCGCGAACACAGGACGTTTTTACATTTATCTGTACTAAGCAGGTATATTATGGGGATACAATATGGATTCTTTGCAGCTTATCCGGATCAAACATAACTATTTATGAGCTTTAAATACCTAAAAATTTCTAATCTTTGGAGGATTTTACGATTATCTGTCACTTCAACATGCACGCGCGAATACAAGACATTTTTCCATTAGGTCTATAATATTCAGGCATATATTTGAATAAAATATGCATTCTTCACCGCTTATCCGGATTATAAATAACCATTTTTTAACACGTAATACTTAAAAATATAGAATATTTCGTGACATTTATGATTATCTGTCACTTTAACATGAACGCGCGAATACAAGATATTTTTCCATTGGGTCTATACTATCCAGATATATATTTGGATACACTATACATTTTTAACCGCTTATCCGGATCATGAATAACCATTTTTCAACATGTAATACTTGAAAATATCTAATATTTCGTGACTTTTACGATTATCTGTCAATTTAACATGAACGCGCAAATACAAGACATTTTTCCATTGGGTCTATACTAATCAGATATACATTTGGATACAATATACATTTTTTACTGTTTATCTGGATCATAAATAACCATTTTTTAACATGTAATACTTGAAAATATCTAATATTTCGTGACTTTTATGATTATCTGTCACTTTAACATGAACGCGCGAATACAAGATATTTTTCCATTGGGTCTATAAGAAGCAGGTGTATATGTGGATACAATATGCATCTTTTACAGCTTTTTCGGATAAAAAATAACTATTTTTTAGCTTGCAATACTTAAAAATATCGAATATTTCGTGACATTTACGATTAGCTGTCACTTTAACATGAATGCGCGAACACAGGACATTTTTTTATTGTGTCCAAACTACGCAGGTATATATGCGAATACAATATGCCTTGTTGGCCGTTTATTCGGATAAAAAACAACTATTCCTTAACTTGCAATACAAAAAAATATCTAATATTTCGTGAATTTTGCGATTATCTATCATTTTAACATGAATTCGCGAAAACAGGACATTAATCCATTGGGTCCATTCTAAATAGGTATATATATGAATACAATATGCATTTTTTACCGCTTATCTGGATCACAAATAACCATTTTTGAGATTTTAATACTTAAAAATATCTAATCTTTCGTGAATTTCACGATCAGCTGTCACTTCAACATGAACCCGCGAATACAAGACATTTTTCCATTGGGTCTATACTAAGCAGGTATATATGAAGATACAATATGCATTTTTCACATCTTATCCGGATCGAAAATAACTACTTCTGAGCTTGCGACATTCAAGAATATCTAATATTTCGTGACTTTTACGATTATCTGTAACTTTAACATGAACCCGCGAATACAAGACATTTTTCCATTGGGCCTATACTATTAAGGTATAAAAAAGGACACCAGTATGCATTTTTTACCGCTAATCTGAATTCAAAATAACCATTTCTGAGCTTGTAATACTTTAAAATATCTAATATTTCGTGAATTTTACGATTAGCTGTCACTTTAACATGAACGTACGACCACAGGAAATTTTTCCATCGGGTCTATTCTAAGCAGGTATATATGTGGATACAATATGCATTTCTGACCGCTTATTCAGATCAAAAGAACCCATTTCTGAGCTTGCAATACTTAAAAATATCTAACATTTCGTGAATTTTGCGTTTATCTGTCACTTTAACATGAATTCGCGAATAGAGGATAATTTTCTCATTGGGTTTATTCTAAACAGGTATACATGTGGATACAATATGCATTTTTTACCGCTTATCCGGATCAGAAATAACCATTTTGGAGCTTCTTATACTTCAAAATATCTAATATTTCTTGAATTTTACGATTAGCTGTCACTTTAACATGAACGTACGACCACAGGAAATTTTTGCATCGGGTCTATACTAAGCAATGTATATATGAATACAATTTGCATTTTTTACCGCTTATCCTGATCAGAAATAACCATTTTTAAGCTTGTAATAATTAAAAATATCTAATATTTCGTGAATTTCAATATTACCTGTCACTTTAACAGGAACGCGTGAACAGAGGACATTTTTTTATTGGGTCTATATGGAGCAGATATATATGTGGATACATTATGTATTTTTTACCGCTTATCCGGATTGGGAATAAACATTTTTGAGCCTTTGACGATGAGAAATCTCTTATTCTCCCCCCTGTTTTGACATATAATGACCTTGCACGAACTGAAGTAATTTTCTCTTAGAACTCTCCTTTTCAGGAGTTATTTTGGCACCTAGCAGAATACGCATTTTTTTTTATTCGAACAAATTTTGTGGGTAGAGCTATGGAATAAAAAAAAATGACCACCCTAACTATGCCCCTGAAAAATATTCTAGGTGCACAGTGTGATATTCTGAGATTTCCAAACATTTTAACTAATTTTAAAGGAATTTATCGGTTTTCAGGGGATTGAAAAATATTTTCGCAGATTTTCGACGAATGTCGCAATAATTCGAAACATTTCAAGAGATTTTGAAAATCTTTGTAGGATTTAGAAAGATTTCAAGAGATTTCGAGATGCACAGTATGCACCTAGAACATCCTTCAGAGGCTTGAACAACATGGGAGCAATGAGCAATTGAGCTCTGTAATAACAAGACGACAAATGAGTGAATACTTTTTTTGGCCTGATTTTTGAATGCATAATTTTAAAGGCGTTTTATAGCGATTTTTCAGGAAAGATTTGTATTTTTTGTGTAATATTCGAAACAACAGGGTGCTCGTAAAGGGCGCGGGCGACAACACGTTGAAAAGGAAAATTGAGAGGCTCTCCGTTAGGGGCATGTACCAGACTGTCAAGTACTTTGTTTTTTAGCGAAATTAATAATAAAACAACGAAATATCATCCTGGCATTATTTTTCAAAATATTTAGGACTTACAAGTCAAGTTTTCTTCACTTACTTCCTTATCTGCCCGACCTAAGAAAAAGGATTGGGGAAGAGCCCCTGTGATTTCACAGTCCAACGTGTTGCCGTTCGTCAGGCGCTCCCTATTATTCCGTTTATTAAACAATCAGTTTTCTAAAAAAGCGCTCAGAAGCTCGTTTGATAATACTACCCATTAGACTGTGTATAGAAAAAAAACTAGATCAAAAAATATAACCGCTTGGCTTAGATTGCAAAAATGATCTTGAAATCGAAATTTCAGTCTCTTAAAAATGTAAACAAAGATATTTCACAAGAAAAAATTCGTCAATATGCTGAAAACAAAACATTGTCTCCAGCAGAATTTTAGACGATTTTTCCCTGATCTGTATACACTACGTTAATTTTAAGGTTTAATATGCAGCATAATTTACGGTAAACCTCATTCTTCGCAAAAAAAAAATTAACCATAAAAATTAGTTTATGAGGCTTTTAGAGTTTGCAAAAATCCGTTCTTGTCCTACGAAAAAGTTGACGACGGTGGATTTTTTTTATACCTTTCAAAACACTTGATAGAATTTATCTCCTTTTTCAATAATAATGTGGAAATGGTTTCTAAATCCTTTTAAGCATGTGGCGTCTCTGAGACGCCACAAAATTTACGCCTCTGCACTAAATGTATACAAAAATAAAAAAATTCTAACCTTTCCACTATTACTTTTCCTTTTTCTTTTTTTTTTAAACCGGCTTTTCCTAAAAATAGTGCTTTCGTCGCCAAATGTTAATTTTCAAGAGACCTTTTCTTGTTCCTCAAATTCTAATATCGTTAATTTAAAAAATCTCTTATTGTAAAATTAAAAAAAAATCTTTGTCAAATACTCAACTGTTCGTATTTTTTTTTTAAATTTAAAAGTTTAAGATTTTACCTATTCAAATTTCATCGTGCAATATTTTAATGAGTCCGAGCTCGTGTTACAAATTCTACAAAGTCGTTTAAATTGTATGTAATCTATGATCAGTGATCATTATAGGTAGCAAGTGTGACGCCTACCTTGCGGTATACTACGACTACGCCATTTTCAGATATTAGATTTTAGCCTACGATAAATTACTAGAATCGTGTTTCTAGCTGCGAATAGTGTTTTATATCTTTTTACTGAAATTCTTTAAAGTCAAATGCAAATTGAGAAAGTAGGTTAAGGAAGGTAAAGAAATAAAAGATTTAAGGACTGCAAATGTTTCTGAACAGTAAAAATAAATGCTTGAAATGGTTATACCTTAAAATGGTTTTGCTGCAAATTCAACAAGCTTCATTTTAAGCAAAATTGGTCTTTTGAGGCCTACTACCTGAATTCCAGAATTAAGTTTTAAATTCAGAAAAATTTTGCTTAAACATGGATGAATTTTGACGAGAGACAGAAAATTTCCCTGAATTCAAAGCCAACGATTATGGGGTGTAACAATGTTAGAAAATTATTTTCTATTGAGAAATCCGAAAATTCCATCACTTTTTCACAACACATATGAAAGTAACGTTTTACCACTATAGTTAAGGGGGAAAAATGCTTTACCTTCACGTTACTTTCTTTTCAATAAAATTTCAAGGCGTTCAAAATTACTCGCAGCTTAAAAAGAGGGTCCAATACTTTTTCAAAACTATAAGAATATTTGAAAGTGAAACTAAATTTAATCTATATTTCAAAATGAAAATTCACATGAATTAACTTTAATTCAGTTGAATTCACTTTCAATTTAATTCCAGTTTACTTCTCTATTTACTGTGTCTTCTAAGTGGTTTACATAACTTCCATCTTTTCTTCTAGACAAAATTGAATAATTTTTTAAATGTTTTATGTATTTATAACACCGAGAAATACATACTTATTGTTAATTATAATTAAATTTGTAGATATATTGAATTTTGTTTTAGAAACAAATAGCTCTGGCTAAAATTGTTTATCATTAACTCTTATTCAGTCCTAATGATCAAGGACTAATTTTACTCCTTGAAAGATTCTTTACAACTCTGTTCGGTTGGTTTTTATTAAAATTAAATTTTTTTTTAATGTGAGAGAGTTGTGAAGGATCCTTCAAGAAACAAAATCAGCCCTTGTTCATAAGAATTTAAATAAGAATTGCAGCTGTTTTCCACAACGAAAGTAAAAACAAAAAAATAACGAATAACTTTTGTTAAATAAACCATTTTGAAATAAAATCTAAACAACTCTTTTCTAAAGCACGCTTAGATTTCTTCTAAAAAAATAAGCAGCAATTACCAATGGTTCTACTGTCTTCAATTTCATGAATAAATATAAGTGTTTCATAAATTTTGAGACTGACTGTACGTAGAGTATAACCGTAAATTATGTTAAGTTTACTTAAGTCGGCGAAAATTAGGAAATGAAGGAGTGTCATGCAGTTGACAAATCGTCTTTTTTTATATCAGATAGTTTTCAAAGAAATCTCTTTAAAAATTACCTGACTCGTGGGTATTTTTAATTTCTAAAATATGCCAAAGCCAAAATATTTCAGAAAGATTACAAAAATTGGTAAATAATTATTAGATAAAATTCAAAAGATTTCACAAGATTTCGCAAGAATTTCAAAGACTTCAGACAAATTTTAAAGATTCCAAAATTTCACTGAGATTTCAAAAATTTAAGAAAATTTCCGAAGACTTCGGAAGATTTCAGAGATTTGTCCGATTCAAACATTTAAAAATTTTTAAAGAAATTCATAAAGATTACCAAGATTCCAAAAGATTTTAAAGACTTCAAAAGATTTCAGAAGATTTCAGAGATTTTGCTGATTCAAATATTTCAAACATTTCGAAGAAATTGACAAAGATTCCAAAAGATTCTAAATTATTTCACAAAGATTTCAAAAGACTTGAAATCATTTCACAAATACTTTAAAATGTGCCAAAAGGTTATAATTATTTTACAAAGGTTTCTGAACATTTCGAAGATTTCAGAAAATTTTAAATAATTTCGCAAAGGATTCAAAAGATTGTAAAATCATTTAACAAAGATTTCAGAAGATTTTCCGAAGATTTTCGAGACTAAAATTCTAATTAATAATAATGCTTAAATATAATTCGGAAGATTCCGCACAGATTTCAAAGATTTGAGAAAGATTCCAAAGATTGGTAAATTATTCTTAGATGTAATTCAGAAGATTTCAGATTTCTAAGATTTCAGCAAGATTTCAAAGATTCCAAAATTTCACTAGGATTTCAAAGATTTCGAAAGAGTTCCAAGGATTTCAAATATTTCCCAAAGATTTCAAACATTTTAAAGAAATTCACAAAGATTTTAGAAGATTTCAAAACATCGTGAGTCATTTCACAAAGATTTCAAAAAATTTCAAAGATTCAACTTCAAAAGTTTTCACAAAGATTCAAAAAGATTTCAAGAGATTTTACATGATGCCCATGATTTCGGATAGATTTGAAAGACTTCGCAAGATTGGTACGCAATTCTTAGATATAATTTAGAAGATTTCAGGTTTCCAAGATTTAGCAAAGATTTTAAAGACTCCAGAAAAATTCAAAAGATTCTAAAACTTCACAAAAATTTTAAGGATTCCAAAAGATTCCAAAAGGTTTCAAAGATTCCAGAAAATCTCAAAAGATTTCACAAGAACTCATAAGGATTCACAAAGATTTCTAAATATTCCAAAAGATTGTGATTATTTTACAAAGATCTGAAAGATGCCAAAGGATTCCAAAATGTTTGAAGGATTTCAGAAGATTCCAAAACATTTCACGCAGATTTCAAAAAGATTCATCAAGATTCACAAAGATTTGAACGATTTCACAAAGATTGCAGAAGGTTTCAAAATATTTCCAACATTTCGCAAAGTTTTCAAAAGATTGCAAGGATTTGAAACATTTCAAATAAATTCATAATGATCCCAGAAGATTTTAAATCATTTAACAAAAATTTCTAAATATTTAAAAAAATTGTAATTATTTCACAAAGATTTGAAAGATTTCAAAAGATCTCAAAGATTTCATAAGATTTAAATTTCGACATTTATAAAAACATTCAAAAAATTATGAAAGGGTTCAAAATAAAAAGGCCTGTGCAACAAAGTAGATAGTTATAATAATTAATAATCATATCTAACAGAAAAACATTTTTTCAGAGCTTAAACAATGTTCTCAATTGTGATTCGATGTTCCAAAGGGTGTTGACTAGTGTGGGTAGAATGTGAGAGATGGAAGAAAAATTTTCGATCATCTGGTCTAGTATAACGTTCATTTATTGAGCATACTCCATGTTTATGAATAAACAAAAAACGTTTCGTTTGTTTCGATTCAAGCCTCATCATAGGAACATTTTTATCCGTCCAAAATCACATTGAAAAGATAAACCATATCCTGTCCCTAAGCAGAAGATGAAGACAAAAACGACACAACATATTAGTCTGTATTACGGTTAGAGATCTAAATTTAAAATAGTTGAACAAGGATTTAGAAAAACCTGTTAAAAGAAAATGAGAAACTAACCCCAAAACAAATGTGTTAGCGACCAAGAGGTGTATGAAAGATATGTAAGAATTGATTAAAGCAGCATGTTGTACCAATTTGTAAATAAAATAAAACAAAAGAGAGTATACTTGTGGATTGGGAAAAAAATTTAACAAATTTAAACATTATGGTGGATCGCTCACATACATTCCCAATCCACAGATAGAACTGACAATATTTTAGGTCGTCGAAAGGACATTGAAAATAAAATCATGGACATATGACAAACTAAAATAGATTTCAAAACAAGTTGAACATATAAATGTGTATCTGTTGACGTCTATAAAAATCGTAGTGACTAGGGAAAAACAAACATGGCGGCTAAGCTTATCAAGTAAAGAATATACAAATCGGTCAAAAAAGAGAGATAGGAAATTGAATGGAGTACAGAAAGCATGATAGACAACCAGCAAAGTTTCATGTCAAGAAGTATTTTTCATTAAGCCGATATGAAGATTACTAATATTTTGTGTATCAAATCTCAAATTAATTGAGTTTTGATTTTTAATTATATCAAACATTTCTCTAAGTAGACTTTTTCTGTAATCGAACCCAATGCACTTTTGTTTAAGGTTATTGTTTTTGACTCTTGTTTTTCATATAACAGGAAAAAGTTCACAAAAAAAACCTATGCTCTATAGTAATGAATTTTTATCCGGCATACAAAGACCAAAGCGAACTGTCTGATGTCTCGACATATACTAAACTCTAAACCCAGAGAAATTCTCATATTTTTACGGAAAGCATTTTAGATACACTTGTACAAAATTTACGACGTACGATTTAGAACTGAATCCCAACAACAATCCCAACAAATACATACAAATACATACAAATACATCATACATACATACATACATACATGCATACATACATACAAATACATACATACATACATACAAATACGTAAGCATCTGAAAAATTATAAAATTATAAAAATTATAAAATCTAGAAACATAAATGTTAGTCAAAATACAATGCACAATGGTACATGATAAGATATGCACACATTGTTAATATGGCATCTTCCTCAGTATACCTTTTTTTGTAGGCAACGAGGGTATAATTTCATTTAATGAATGTATGTCAAACCTATGGCAACCTTATTTTTTATAAGTACCAGGTTAAAATTTTAATTAGTTATAAAATTACTAACGTTTTCAAAATTAAAAAAAATATATATTTATGTAAAATAGATACTTTTTGGTAAATTGAGTTAATTATTAACAACCTCAATCAAAAGAAAACTTAAGAATTCATAGGCAACCCTGCAGATTGGTACCAATCTTTGCTTAATGTCTCTCTTTTAAAATTTCTTAAAGATCGAAGTAAAATCTATTTTCTTATGAAAATTTTTTGTGTACTGCAGAAGAACACCTAAAAAGTTCACAATTCAAAAATAGACTTCGAGACTACCTCTTTTTTCGGCTCATTAGAGACAGATGTACAATAAGTGTACACAACTTTTCGTTTTTTTATATACTACTGGGGACCCAAAATGTTTCGAAGCCAAGTTAGAGTTCCTTATCAAGGATAATTCATAGGAAGACTACAATTATGAATAATGATAACATATAATTATTAAATTCAATCATTACCTAAAAATAAAAATTAAAAATCAAAATCAAATGTTCTTTGGTCCACTTTTCTATTTTCTTATTAATATAAATCTTTTGTTGAAAAAACCCCATGAATCTCACTTTTTTATTTTTTAAACGGTCCCCCAATCACATCCATCCCATTTCCCAAATTTGTATCAATTTCGCTAAACTCCATGTTACTAAAGAGGAACAATCACAGTAGACAAAAATGATCTTCCAACGTAAAAAATTCAAAAATTATAATCCATTAGTTTTCACAATTCGCACTGAATTTAATTTAATGTTTGCGGGAGAAAAAATTTAGACATCTGCCAGATGTAGGTTTCCTGCATCAGTTTGTGATGACATCTTCACCCATCCTAATGATAGTAAGATCTAAAAAATTGATTTGATTTTCTCTTTCAACATCATCTTTAAAATTAATTTTAGAATGGTAATTATTCCTAAACTTAATTTTACAGTTGAAGTTAAAAGAGAAAATCAAATCAATTTTTTAGATCTTACTATCATCAGGATGGGTGAAGGTGTTGTCAGAAACTGGTACAGGAAACCTACGTGGTCTGGCAGATATTTACATTTTCTCTCTTACACAGGTATTAAATATAAATTCAGTGTCATTAATAATATGACTGATAGAGCTGTAAAGTTAGCACATGCCAGTTTCGCAGATGATAATATACAGAATGTCAAAAATACTTTAAAAATTAACAATTATCCAAATTCCTTTGCTAATAAATATATTAACAAAAGATTGGATCTTATCTAATCTCGATAGATTTTTAGTTCTACCTTTCACATCTGATTTTTGTGGAAACTTAAAAATTTTGTTAAAACAGTTCAAAGTCACTCCAATTTTTCAATCTAAAAAATACATTTTCAATTGTTTTGGTAATCTAAAAGATCTCATTAAAAAATCTAATAAAACACACATCATATATTTAATTGACTATTCTGGTTGTGATAGCTGTTGTACTGGTCATTCTGAAAGATATTTTCATGTACGTCTTAGGGAACTTAAAAATGATTGTAGACATGATGATCGTGGCATTGCTCTTGCACAACCCTCACATGAGTTTGATCACCATTTTGATTTCAAAATTGCTAAAATTATTGGCATTGAGTTTAATTACAGAAAAATACTTTTTAGAGAAATGTTTCATATATGTAGTGAAAAATCAAAACTCACTTAATTTGAGATCTGATACACAAAATATTAGTGATCTTTATATCGGTTTAATGCAAAATACTTCTTGATATTAAATTTTGCTGTTTGTTTATCATGTTTTCTGTACTCCATTCAATTTTCTTTCTCTATTTTTAAACTGATTTTCATTCTCTTTACAGGATAAGCTTAGTCGCCATGTTTGTTTTTCCTAGTCACTACGATTTTACTAGATATCGACAGATACACATTTATATGTCCAACTTGTTTTCAAACCTAGTTTCTCATACGTCCATGATTTTATTTTCATTGGTCTTTTGACGTCTTGAAATATTGTCGTTCTATCCATGGATTGGGAATGTATGTGAGTGATCTATAGTACCATAATGTTTGAATTGGTTCAAATTTCCTTCCAATCCACAGGTATACTCTCTTTTATTTTATTTACAAATTCGTAGAACAAGCTATTTTACTCAATTCTTACATATTTTTTGTACACCTTTTGGTCGCTGAACACATTTGTTTTGAGGTTAGTTTATTTTCTTTCAAAAGTTTTTTCCAAATTCTTGTTCAACTATTTTTAATTTAGATCTCTAGCCATAATACAGACTAATATTTTTTATCGTTTCTGTCTTTATCTTCTGCTTAGGAACAGGAGATGTTTCACAAAGAAAAATCGAATTTAAAAACCTGGTGATCAGTGGTAGAAATCGACTACTCAGTCTAAGATATATAATGGAATTCATTTCCGCGTTGTATCATCTTATAGAGGTTGTATTGGACGGCTCAGACTCAGCAGTTGACGCTAGAGCAACGGAACTTCGGACAGTCTGACACTCTTAGCAAAATTGCGTTTAGATTCGACAGACGATGTAATATAACGATGAATTTGCAAAAAAATTGTTTGATATATTATCAATGCACTTTATTTATGTTTGTAATTACACAATTGCACGCACGGTCACTTACATATATAATCGCATGCTCAAACGCTTTGAAAAATCGCACCGTAAATATCTATTAGAGCACGCACTAACCGACCAGGCTATCAAACCGCTTGAATCTTGTCGACAAAATCTCAGCCAGGCTTTTTCCATGAAAAACGAATTGGCGCGAAATACCGGCGTGGTGCTACTGCGCTTGCGTCATACGTATGAGTGCCCATGATATAGAGATCTGAGACAGAGTGTCAAGCGGTTCGAAGACTCAACGTTATTTTGAACTAGCAGCGTCTCTAAATGCGAGGAATATTCAACATTACACGACGCATCTTATTCCGATTCTAATTTTAACTATACACAGTAATACATTTCAACTAGGATTTTGTACATAAGGTCCCTATAACAAAAGGTACTTTAATAATAGATTTAATGCTTTCACGATGGTTCATTATGATGAATGGAGGTGTTTCGGGTTTCAATCGTGTGCAAGATTCGTAGTTTTGCACACGATTGAAACCCGAAACTCCTCCTTTCATCAAAAAGTACTTTATTGAAACGAATCAAACTAACGTCTACATCACATTTAATATTATTAGTCCATCAAACATTTATTTATAGATATAAAAAGCATATGATCTAATAACCACAACATAATAGTTTAGAAAGGGTACCTGTACTCGAGCAATAGTTACTAGTACCATAATACTCTAAAATGTAAAACAATACTCTTTATAAAAATTATTCCTCCCTTTTCATGCATGTTTGTATTTTTAATGTGATTTTGGACGGATAAAAATGTTGTTATATGAAACTGATGAGGCTTGAATCGAAACAAGAGAAACGTTTTTCTTTTGTTTATTTATAAACATGGAGTATGCTCAATAAATGAGCGTTTTACTAGACCAGATGATCGACAATTTTTCTTCCACCTCTCAAAATTTTTGAAATTTTATAATTTCTGAATACTCTCCCTTATTATGTTCATTACAATTTTATAATTTATTTGTCTTCTTGTAACAATTAATAAAGAGTATAACATTTTCAAAAACTTTAAAAGGAATTGCGGAATACAATGCGCGAAAGAAAGCTAGATATTTTTTGTATACCGGAAATAAAGGAGAAGGGATGTGAAGTAAGAAACATAGAAAACGGACTCGAACTTTGGCCAGGAGTAGATATATATACATAACGAATGATACCCAATGAGTCGGTCTGATTATGAATAAGAGAGAAAAACAACATGTCAGAAAGTATAAATGTGTATCGCCTAGATTACTATGGATTAGAATGAAAGTGAGAATAAGAAGGGTATTTATCATAGCGTTCTACGCTCCAGCTGATGGCAAAAAGAGGGATATAAAAAATACCTTCTGGGACTCGTTAAATGATATATTAAGGACTTGCGATCCTGGAGAAAGAATAATTTCACTCGGAGATATGAATAGCTGGGTTGGTGTGCAACGCGAAAGTACCGACAGCGTATTGAGCCATTTCGGAGACCCTAAAACGAACAGTAACGGGGATCAATTGATTAGCTTACGCTTAGAAAAAGGCTTGTTTATTACGGACATTTCGTTTAGACATAAAAAGAACCACATGTATATTTGGTGCAGAGGCGAAGGCCACAATACGATTGACTTTGCTGTAGCGGATGAGAGACTGAGAGGACTTGTAAGGGATACAAGGGTTATGAGAGGCTCTGAGTGCGGAACGGATTACTACCTGTTAGTTTCAAAAATGAGTCTAGGTCTATAGTGGAGGGGAAGAGGAATAATTAATAAGCCGCAGCAGACGCGAGTAAGAATACAGAATTTGCAGAAACGAGAAGTACAATTGGAATATCGTGAAAAGCAGAATAAATATTTAGGACATCATGAAGAAGACTGGAAGACTGAAATGGACAATGAGAATGTAGAGGGGGCGTGGATAATACTGCGGGATAGCACCTTCAAGAGTGCACCTGAAGTGTGCGGTACTGCGACTGTAGGAAGGAAGGCTGGAGATGCTTGGTGGAATGATGAAATCCGCGTGGCTGTCAATGAGAAAAAGCAAGCGTACTCGAGAACGTTAAATAGTAAAAGTCTTAGCGATGAGGAGAAGATCAGATTAGAAAATTATTATAGTGATTAAACCAGAAAAGCCAAGATACTAGTCATAGAAAGCAAGGATAAAATCAAAGCGAAAGAAGATAAAAAATGCAAAATGACTTTGAAAGAAATAAGAAATTATTTTGGAAATGGGTCAAGAAGATTAGGAAAGGAAGTTCTAGCACTAAGATAGTCGGAATTAAGAATTCCTGATGGTGAAATGGTATTGGAATTCGGACAAAGTAAAAGACTGTATGACAGATTTTTTCAAGAAATTGTATGCAGGTCAAGCTATGAAGCATAACAACCTTCACATTGAAGAGAATATGTTGGACAATCCCGTTGTAGGTAGCGAAAAAACAATCAATATCGTCGACATTATATCTGGGATTAAGAAACTAAAGAATGGTAAGGCTGCTGGTATGGATGGTATCACGGCTGAAATGCTTAAGAGCGGTGGAGGATATTTGTTTCTGTGGCTGAGCGAATTTATGAATATGCGTGCTGTGCATGGTGAAGTTCCAAATGATTGGAGAGAGGCGATTATCCTCCCAATCTACACGGGAAAGGGTGATAAAGGCGACTGTACTAATTATAGAGCGTTTAGACTACCAAGTACCGTGGGCTAAATATTTACCGAAATATTTATTGAGAAGGTAATAGGAATAACTAAAGAAAGGATCTGAGAAGTTTAATGTAGATTTATGCCAAGGAGATCATGTGCGGATCAAATATTCAGCTTGAGACAAATCATAGGAAAAAAGTTTGAGAGTAAACAAAAGAGTTTTCTGTGTATTTGTTGACCTTGAAAAAGCTTTCTGTAAGGTGAATAGATGTAAGCTTTGGGAAGTCCTGAAAGAGTATTAAGTGAATGGTTGGCTTCTAAAAGAAATAAAAGCAATATATAACGGTAGTAAAGCGAGTGTAAGAGTGAATGGACAACTGAGCGATTGGTTTGATATCAAGAGGGCGTTAGGCAAGGCTGCGTTATGTCCTCCTGGATGTTCAATATATAGTATACATAGACAAATGTTCAAGAATGGCGCTTTCAGACAAAGAAGGTGTTGATCTCGGGACAGTGAAAGTACGTGGACTGGCGTTTGCAAACGATAAGATTGTTAAGGCAGAATCAGTCGA
>JAUMHM010000072.1:17303885-17319028 GCA_032362435.1 Melikaiella ostensackeni
AAGGGGGGGGGGGGTGTCAAAAATGGCCTGAAATTGGTATCGTAATTTATGTACCGCCCTTAAGTTTATATTTTTTCTGAAAAAGTATGCTATTCACCGTTTTTCACACATTATTCTGTTGTTATTTTAAATGTTACTTTTCAATTTAAAAAATTACTTACAAAGATGGAAAATAAATGTATTTCAAAAAAAAGTAAAAATTACGTTATTATTGGAAAAACATTTTAAAAACTGTAGTAATTAATTTAAGATAAAGTTTCAGACCTGAATAATAAATAATTTTACACTTTTAGAACTGAAATTAGTATAGTAATATTCTGATTTGTATTGATATTGCAGCTGCAGATTTAGACAAACGAGGACGAGACGACAGACAGATTTCAAGTTTTAAAAAAGAAGGTGGTCCTCCTGGTAAATGTCTAACTTCGAAAGGTGAAGTTGGTCAATGTACGACCTTCAAAGAATGCTACCCTTACTTCAAAATCCCAGACCTAGGTGTTCTTGATGGTTGGGTCTTGGGTGTCTATGATAGCTGTAGTTACCTTCGATCAGATGGACTACCAGCTTTTGGAATTTGTTGTGCTGATTATCAACCCACTTCTCCTTTGCCAGATATAGAGGACGAAGTTCCAGTAGAAAATCCAGATGAGGTAAGAATATTTCATAATAAATTATTAAGAATTACCATACTTTAATCTAAATAAGAAGAAAGTACGAAAATAAATTTTCTTCAAAGCCGCAAATTTGCACATAACGTCTCTGTGTCCCTAATTTATATAAGTTTTCTTTAGACAAAGACTTGCATGTCAAAATAAAAAATCACTCTTTATCGGGTTAATATTTTTTTAAATTATTCAAGTTCAAGATTTTTTCCAAAAAGGACACACTAACTCAAAACTTGGTGTGCTTTTTAAAAAATGTTCGATGAAACATAAAACGTGCCAGTTTTTTCAAAACAAATTTCTTGACGAAAAACAGGGATAAAAAATTATTTTATTCAATAAAATAATGTTTGTTTCAATAAATTCACAAATTTTAATCTGAAAATTCTAAAATTTACTTATTTATTGTAGAAAGAATGTCCAGAATAGAAATTCACGCAAAAAAATTAGTATAATATACCCCTTTGCTTACCCACTGGGCAAAAAGATATCGTTATCCTGAGGACGTCGTAAGGACATCCCTAAGACGTGCATGTCAGTCCAATTGATGTCCCAGAGACGCCTCAGGTCTTAAAGACGTATTTAAGATATCAATTGGACTGACATGGACGTCCTAAGGATGTCTTCAGGACGTCCTCAGGATGACAATGTCTTTTTGCCCACTGGGTTACTATGATTGAAAATTAAAATTTGAGAAAAAAGAAGGTTTTCACAGTGGATTCATAAATGGATAGAATTTTAGGAAGTTAATATTTATGTTTCTTAGACATCAAAATTAAAAATTCCTATTTTCTTTAAATTTCTCAAAACACCACCTACGAACGATCATCCATAAATTTGAATTTTTACTGTTTTATACTCAAAAACTTAGGAAAATGTTAACAAGATTTTAATTAATAATAAACTTCATCAGATTATAATCATCTTTTTCCAAAAGACTGTGACTTGAATCAGTTTTTTCTTGGAGTGGCTTTTTCAAGAGTGGTATTTCTAGCACATAATGTGATTGAAAAGAAATGAGAAGTAATTTGTAATCAAGTCATGAATTTGACACGATTCAACGACCAAAGACTGAGGCATCAGCCCATCTTAATTTGAAATCCGCAAACTCTATATTGATTTTATAATTTATTACTCATAATTGGAAGCCAGCATTCTACGAATCAGTCTATTTTATCAATTTTATGTAATTTAAACACTATTTCCTTAAATAATTAACACGGAATAAAGCGAAATCAATATTTCGAGTTTAAAAAATATGGAAAACATGCCCGACATTATAATTAAATAAAATGAAACAAAATCTAATTTTCAGATTCATCAAGAATATTTATTTATCCTCGAACTAATTAAAAACCAAACCCCAAAATTTTGATGTTCTAAATGTAACAATGTGCCGTTTCAAAAATTTAAACTTTTTGAAACTTCCACCTGGGAGTTTCAATGAAACGTTTTAAAGTCAGTGAAACTTTTGAAACTTTAGCATTTTCAGCTATGTTTATATTAATGACAGATGTAAAATGCCTAATTTACATTTAAAAAGCTTTTTAATTCAAAAACTACACCTTACTTTTTAAAAGTGTCAAAACTGTTTTAATATTGAATAAACTGAGCCAGAACCAACAGAACCTTGTTGGTTATGTATTACAGATACCAATAAAAGCGCCAAAGTTTAGAAATTTTTATCATGAATGATAATTACTCAATTCAAAAACTTTTTATAAATTTAGTACATAAGACTTATTTATATTTTATCCATTAATTTTCTACCAAAAGAGAACAATTTTCAACCAAATGGTTGAATTTTTAAACAAAAAAGATTAAACTTCAACCACAACCAGTTGCATTTTTATACAAATAGTTGAATCTTTAAACCAAAAAGACGAATTTTCAACAAAACAGTTGAATTTTCAAAAAAAGGATGACTTGTTAACAAAATCGTTAAATTTTCAAACTATACAAGGATGAATTTAAAAAAAGATGAATTGTCAACCAATCGCATTTACAACCAAATAGTTAAACTTTCCTGCGAAAGGTATGAATTTTCAACAAAATACAGGGTGTCTACCGAAATTCCATTTTCAATTTCTCAGATCAGAGATAACGCTTTTGCCGCTTTTCACTTGTGATGTGTTTAGCTATTTGAGACCTGATTATTAAATAAATAAAAAAGTATAAGAATCGGTTCGATTGTCAAGAGGAATGATTTAGGATAAGTATTACAGAGAAAAGATAAAGTTTTAGGATAAACATTTAAATATGTAACACTCTGCATTTCAAGAATATATTATTTTCTCAAACTATTTCAATCTACTTTTATCACGAATAATTGGATTAAGTTGACTTATGCGCTCATCATAATATACCATCTGATCACTCAATTCCACTAAAAGTTTTGACTTTTTTGGTCTGCATTTCTTGCAAATCCTTTACAGCCTTTCTTTGAGCTTCTCTTCGTTCGGTTTCTCCCTTCAGTTCTTTAGCTTTTCTGTGTTAATCCTCCTTGTACAACGCATGTGCGTTGCGAGCTGCATGTATCATCGTTTTATCTACGATAACAGACTTTAAATCAGGCACAGCATCATGTACCAGACGTTGATCAATCAGACTTTTCTCTTGAAGATTTTCAACTAAACACTCTTTGTTAATAGAGAAGCCCCTTTCTAGTGCTGCGTTGTCATAAGAAAGAATCAGGACCATTTTCACAAAACAGCATAGACCTGAGGACGGAGAGAGTGCTATTAATGTATTCACTCAAAATCTTTCCAAACGGGAATCACTTCGTTGGTATGTAAGTCTTGAATCATTTTGGAGCATGAGGTGATAAGGCTTTGAGTTGTTTTTTTTGACATTTTCAGCCTTCGTACAGTAAGGTTGGATTTATGCAAGAAATATATTTTGTTAGTTTATGATTGAGCGAAGATCTTTCTTGCATTTTTTTTAAGGGTAGCAACAAGAATATTTCGGCAGTCTTGGCGAAAAAGTAGAAAGTCAAGATCTTTTAAGTTTGCAATATTCCTAAGGGCATCTCTAGTCGTAAAACCTAAATTAATCTTCTTAGCCTCCGACAGATTTTCTCAACTTTGTTTCCTTTTTATTCACTTCTCGTTCTTTTACAATCTTTTCCAGGAAGGCCACATACGCTTTCAATGGGTCTAGCAATAATGTAAACCCTCTAGATATTTTACCATCTTCTCTCCAACGCACATCGCAAAACTTTAGTGGAAACCTTATTTGGAGAACCTGTAATTTCGGAGTAGTCTTGGAACTTGGCAGGGAAATCTCTAAAACAGTAATACTCGTAAGCAGCGCGAAATACTTCCATTAAATTCCAACGAGAAGCATTCATGCCAGCCTTGAATCCTCCGTGCGTAGAATGAATGCCACAACAACCCATATTCAATAATTCAGAATAATCCTTTGAAGACTCTTTTAACTCTTGGCACAAATCATCAAGCATTTTAAAATTTACGCTTGGGCCGTCCATTCCAATTTAGATAACTTTGCCCAAGTTTTTTTCGTGCACAGCTGCTTTGAATTCTTCACGAAGTCTACGGCCCATGTGTGGCCTGAGAAAATCGAATCCAGATATCTTGTAGCAATTACATTTCTCTCATCGCACCAGTACCTTATTGTGAAATCCATCTGCTGACGCTGTGGAATTTTATTTAAAGATTCATCGAAACCCACTACAAGACGAGAACAGTTGTCGACAATCTATTCGAGTTTCTTCTTGAAATAAGGTGCAATACCGTATACAATAGTGTATTTCACTTTATCTTTTTGCAACTGCAATCTTTTTATTATTTCACTGTCTGGAAATATACTCGGATAAAGAGTCACCAAGTCGCCAATGGTTCGCAGAGAAATATGATGAATGATGGAATAAAGACAGAGCATTATTGCAGCTTTCGTTACTTCTTCTTTCTTTAGATATAATTTCATGACAGCAGTTGACCCACGAATGTTTGAAGAGCTTTTGTACAAGTGACGGTGATGATAATTCAACCACAGGTGTGCTATTTCTGTCTGCAATCACAGACTGCTAAAGTAATGCCGATATTGGCGGCGTTTGTTGCTGAATTCGTTGAGCCTGTAGGTGCTTCTTTCCAGTGGCATGACTGACTAGTGCAGAACGGCCCATTGAATCTATCTTAATAATTCTCAAACATATCTTACAGAGAGCATTCGCTCGACTTGCTGGATCTGCCTCGACCCATGGAAACTCTGTTTCGTACTTGGCAGAGGAATACGAAATCTGACTGATAGTATTTTCTGTCAAAAATCAGAGAAAAAGTTAGGTGAGAATGAGGAAATACTTATGTGTAAAATTCTCCAATTACATCAGCCAATATAATTCGGTGCTTGAAGCGAAAAGTGTTATTTCAAAATTAATTTAAGTATAAGTACACTAATATAAAGTAAAAGTCCCAATTCCTGGCCACTTTGAAAATGGTACGACCCAGTGTTCCGTCCCAATACCTGGCTGTTGTTTCATATGGGGACGGCTATGTACTCCTGTAATTCCTAAGGTGGCCAGGATTTGAGACTTCAACCTTACTGCAAGAAATATGAAACAACCTGTTTTTTTCTGTTATTATCATAAAATCATCTAATTTTGATAATACACGAATTAAAATTTTGTTGCTAAAAGTAGAATGAGATATAAAAGTTCTGCATCCAATCACATCAGATAAAAGTACACTCGAACCCCCATAGAAGCCCATCCGGTTTACGCCTTCCTAGAACTGCTGGCCGACTACTGGCCCCCGCAGTTTCTCAGCGGTCGGGGCGAGAGACGGTGTTCAACCAAGCGTGAAATGCCAGCAGCGTATACATAAATGCGCAGTGCGCGTGTACTCAGGTTCGATTCACGTTCGGAGATTGCGTAATATTAGAAATTTATTAGAAAATTCAGGCCCAAGGCCAGTGCGAAGCAACTCCCGAAACTGGGCTTATATCGGGGTTTGAGTGTACTTTTCCCATTCTTTTAGAACATATTGCAAACAAATTTTAATTTTTCAGATTTTCTTCAATTTAAGTAACTTCCAATATAATGTTTATATTTTAATTTACTTGTGCTTTTTTTAAAGCTAAATATGTATCAATAGAATATTATTAATGTATCAACAAAACTGTGTGAATTTTTTTGATTCTGCTAAGGTGTGAACTTAGAACAAAGAAATCATAAAAATTCAAAATTTTAAAATCATAGAAGAAATCTTAAAAATAATTATACTATATATTTGAAAAATATTTAGTACTGTATTTCCGATCATGATTTTCATCATTTTTTAAATTCATTGTAAAAGCATAAGAATTTTTTTAATCTTTACGACTTGTTTGTTTTAAGTTCAGAACTTGGCAGAGTTACTTCAAAAGAAAATAGTAGATAATACTCACCTTTGCACATATAAAAATTAAATACTCAAATCCCTCAGGAATAAAAATCTCATCACTCAAAAAACATAAAACAACGCGTTAGCGGCCCGGCACATTCAATTGTCACAAACTGATGCTGAGCCGAGTGGTCCCGGCGTTTCGTCGAACTTATACAGGTATATAGTCTCGACTCGATTTTCGAAGTTGAAGGTTCGAGTTTCTGCGCATGCCCACGATAAACGATATTCATGAGCGGCATATTTCCGGATTTCCCAGTCGCTAGACACCCTGAAAATAGTTGGATTTTCAACTTACAAGGATAAATTTTCAACCAATTGCTCGAATTCTTTAAGAAAAAAGATTAAACGTTAACAAAAAACAGTTGCATTTTGAACCAAAAAGTTGAATATTCAAGCCAAGAAGACGAATTTTTTAGAAGGCAGTTGAATTTTTAATCTGAAAGGACGCATTTACTACCCAAAAAGACGAATGTTTAAGAAAACAGTCAAATTTTCGGCTA
Source organism: Melikaiella ostensackeni (assembly GCA_032362435.1). Classification (NCBI taxonomy): domain Eukaryota; kingdom Metazoa; phylum Arthropoda; class Insecta; order Hymenoptera; family Cynipidae; genus Melikaiella; species Melikaiella ostensackeni. The sequence continues at coordinate 17,310,450 of JAUMHM010000072.1, forward strand.
AAAAAGATGAATTTTTTAAAAAATAATTAAATTTTCAATAAAATAGTTGAATTTTCAATTACACTGGTGAATCTCCAACAAAAAAAATAATTTTTAACAAACAAGTTCAACTTTCAACCAACTAGTTGAATGTTGAACTCTTTTGTAGAAAATTCATTTTTTCTATTCAATATTCATCATTTTAGTTAAACCTTCTTCTATTTGATTGAAAACTGATATTTTTAATTCAAAATTGACCTTTTCTTGTTAAACATTCATCCATTTAGCTGAGAATTCCACTTTTTTTGGTTGAAAGTTAATCTTCATAGTTGAAATTTCATCTTTTATCGTTCAAAATGTAACTGTATGGTAGATAATTGATCTATTTTGGCCGTAGATCCAACCATTCTTTTTGAATTAGTCTTTTGGGGTTGAATTCAACTGTTTTAGATTTTTAATTAAAAACCTTTTCGGTTAAAATATCAGCTACTACAAGTTTCGTTGAGAATTGATCTTTTTGATTGGAAAATCAACTACCTGGTTTAAAGTTGAACTACTGTGCAAATAATTCATTTTTTTTTTTGTAGAAGATTCATGATTTTAGTTGAAAATTCAACTTTTTGGTTGTAAATTAACTTTTTTGTTGAAAATTCAACTGTTTAAACTTTCAACTGTAATTAAAAAAATTAATTTGAATTTTAATTTATAATTTCTTATTTGAAATTTATTTACAAAATTAAATTTCCAGAAAAAAGAGTGGAATTTTCAACTAAGAACGATTTTTAGTCACTTAGAAAAAAAAATCGCTTTTTAAATATTACTTTTGTTATTGTTACCCTTGATTAGAAAATGGCAAAGCACAATAATTAAATATTAGACAAAAAGTAAATAAAAATCTGAAATGTTGAGTTGTTTTCTTTCGACTAATTTCGACGAACATACGAATGATAACAATCAACAATATCGGCATACAAATTAAAATATTATAATATCTTGTTCTACATCAGATTGAAATTTGAAAACAAGATTATTTGTTTAAATACTCAATTTAGGAGAAAATAAAGTTCGGGAACCGATAATCTTATCACCACAGTAAAAACTGTCCCTTCAACTAAACGAAAGTAATCAAAATTTACAAGAAAAAGTGGTTAAAAGTAGAAAAAATAGGCACTGACAAGTGTTACGGAATTTTCCGTAAGACCAACCCGGTCAAGATTAGCACTAAGGCTAGAGTTATGGAAAATTCGGTAAATTTAGCCCTGAAAGAGCTGAAAAGGGGTTAGTCTTACGGAAAATTCCGTATCAGTGGACAGTTCAGAAAAAATAGTTGTACCCATAATATAATATCTTTGAATAACTCACCGAAAAGCAGAACTTCGCAAGTTTCTTAACTCGAAGAAAAATATTATATTGTTTAGGAAGTTCACTGTCACGGAATTTTCACTCGCGAAGTAATTCCAGATCTAAATTTAAAAATACTCTGAGAAAAATGAAAAAGACGCGGACGGATTTCAGACTCAAAATGCAGTTGTCACACGAATGAAAAATTTCGCGACACAAAAAAATGTCAAAGACGGATTATACTTATAAAGAAAAAGATTCTTTTAGATATACTTTTTTTCATGAATATTATTAATTTATGAACTGAGAAAATCTACATATCAAATAAGAGTAACGATTGACTCAACAAGTACTGACACATTCCGCACCGCACGAAGACACAACATAACCTGACCTTACCGAAAGTATACAATAACGGAAAACAAACAAATATTATAATAATTAGATGTGCTTGAATTATTTAGTTGAAAAAGGCAATTCAAAGAAGAACAGGATAACTATTTTGTCGAGAGACATGAGCTCGAATGCGTCATATTCGCAAAAAGTATTTGTTTACAAAACAACAGGCGGCGACTAAGTCCTCAAGCCATCAACACAACGAAACACAAACGAAATGAAGCAGTGTTGCCAATGAAATGTGAGAAAAATATCCTGAAACATAATATTTCTATTTCGTTTATAGGATTGAATAATCCACAAGAATGGGTGCGTAATTTACTCTAGGTAATTCACGTGGTTTTCTACAGTAATTTACCTCCTCAGCCTCCTTAGTTTTCTACACGATGTAAATCACCGGCAACATAAACCAACTTTCGCAATTTATTAGGTTGCTTAGGTAATTCACAATTACTATCTATTCAGAAAATATAAGCTTATCGTCTGCTATCGCGAATACTGGGTATACCAAATGCATTGCTGTACTTATAAAATTCATTATTGAAGAATTAAAAAAATGAAATATGAAAAATTATCAGTTGTTAGATCTATTTTCGGAAAAAGGAAAGGTTATTTCACAATGACTACCTGTTCAGGAAATATAAACATATCGTCTGATATCGCGAATACTGGGTATGCCAAGTGCATTGATGTCCTTATAAAAATCATTATTAAAGAATTTGAAAAATAAAATATGAACGATTATCAGTCACCGGATTCATTCTCGGAAAAAGGAAAGATTATTTCACAATCACACATGTTCAGAAAATATAAACTTATCGTCTACTAGCGCGAATATTCGGTATGCCAAATGCATTGCTGTCCTTATAAAATTCATTATTAGAGAATTTAAAAAATAAAATATGAACGATTATCAGTCACCGCATTTATTTTTGGAAAAAGGAAAGGTTATTTCACAATCACTACATGTTCAGAAAATATAAACTTATCGTCTGCTATCGCGAATATTCGGTATGCCAAATGCATTGCTGTCCTTATAAAATTCATTATTAGAGAATTTAAAAAATAAAATATTAAATATTATCCATTGTTGGATTTATTCTCGAAGAAGGGAAATGTTATTTCCCAATCACTACCTATTCAGAAAATATAAACTTATCGTCTGTTATCGTGAATACTGGGTACGCCAAATGTATTGCTGGTCTTTTGAAATTCATTATCAAACAATTTGAAAAATAAAATATGAAAGATGATCAATTATTGGATTTAAAATCGGAAAAAGGAAAGGTTATTTCACAATCACTACCTGTTCAGGAAATATAAACTTATCGTCTGCTATCGCGAATACTGGGTATGCCAAATGCATTGCTGTCCTTATAAAATTCATTAATAAAGAAATCAAAAAATGAAATATGAAAAATTATCATTTGTTGGATTTATTCTTTGAAAAAGGAAAGGTCATTTCACAATTACTACCTGTTCAGAACGTACAAACTTATCGTCTGCTATCGCGAATATTGGGTATGCCAAATGCATTGCTGTCCGTATAAAACTCATCATTAAAGAATTAAAAAAATGAAATATGAAAGGTTATCAATTATTAAATTTAAAATCAGGAAAAAGAAAGGTTATTTCATAATTACTAACTATTCAGAAAATATAAACTTATCGTCTGCTATCGTGAATATTGGGTTTGCCAAACGCATTGCTGTCCTTATAAAAATTTTAAAAAGCATTATTGAAGAATTTGAAGAATAGAATATGAAAGATTACAAGTTATTGGATTTATTCTCGGAAAAATAAAAGATCCTTCTTTTTGGTTACGCGCTGTTTTGAAGTAAAGGCAAAGAAAATTATACTAAAAAAATCAACGAGAAGATATTTGGTTAAGGTTATCTAGAACTTCAAAAAGTAAACAAATGAGAAATCTGTGAGATAAAGGAGTGTAGTGCTGTTTTTTTAATATTAGTAAATACTATTCAAGCTTACAGTGTTACTGCGACAATATTACTAGAAAGACTGAAATTCATGTCTTTAATCTGCAAGTTAAACGAGCTTTTAATTGTGCTGATATTTACAATTATTTTTTCATGACGAGGAAGTAAAGAAAAATATTGGACCTGCATTTTTTGGCTTTTTGGTATTTGTTTACTTTTTGAAGTTCTGGAGAATCTCTAGCAAACAGGCAAACAGGTTTTCAGACGATTTTTAAATATAATTTACTTCGTCATTACTTTAAAACAGCACGTAACTACATAAAGGATCTTTTCTCTTCAGAATAAAAAATCCAGCTACCAACAATCCGTCAAGCTCTATTTTTAAAGATCATTAATGATGTTTTTTATAATATCAGCAATGCTTTTTGCATACCCAGTATTCGCGGCAGCAGACGATAAGTGAATATTTTCTGAACAGGTAGTGATTGTGAAATAACCTAATTATTATACCGGTTTTTACAGTTTTATACGTAAATTACATCATTCACATAATTAACCTAGAAAACCGCGAATATCGCGTCACTTCGCAACCCTGATAATCTACATTTTCTGCAAAGTACACATTTTTAAATAACTTGATTACTATGATAGAAAGTCCTATAAAAAGTTATATATTTTAATTTAATTAACATATATTCTTAATTAATCAGAATAAAGAAAAGCGTCTGCTCAGGATGACGAATCCGAATTCCTTTTTTTCAGTCAATAAAGAAAAAAAATGCATCCAAAATGTTCAATTTTCAAGCCAAAAATACGATTTTCCTACAAAACAGTTGCATTTTCAACCCGAAAATATGAATGTTCAACCGTAAAGATTAATTTTCTACCAAAAAGATGAATTTTCAACAAAATAGTTGAAGTTTCAACTAAACAAGATTAATTTTCAACCAAAAATTGAATAGTTAAATTTTCAGTTGAAAAAAATAATTTTTACAAAAAAAAGAATGTCCTATAAAATAGTTAAATTTTTAACGTAAATATGAATTTTCAAAGTTGAATTTTATATTAAACAGTTGAATTTTTAACCAAAAAGAATGAATTTCTATCACAATTGTTGAAGTTTCGACAAAATATTAAAGTTTTCAATCAAATAGTTGAATTTTGAACAGAGAAAGGTTAATTTTCAACTAAAAATGGAACAGTTGAATTTTCAGGTTAAAAAGATTAATTTTCAGCCAAAAAAAAACACAAATTTACTATAAAATAGTTACATTTTCAACCAAAAAGATGAATTTTCAAATTGAATGATGAATCCTCAACCGAAGAAAATTAATTTTTAACAAAATAGTTCCACTTACAACAAAAAGAGAGTTGCATTCTCAACTAAAAAATAAATAAATTACCGACCAAAAATGGAATAGTTAAATTTCTAATTAAAAAATTAACTTTCTTCAAAACAGTTAAATTTTCAACCAATGAGATGAATTTTCAATTTAAATGATAAACCTTCAACCAAAAAAATGAATTTTAACAAAGCAGTTCCACTTTCAACCGAATAGTTGAAATTTCAACCAAAAAGACGAATTTTCAACGAAAAATGTAATAGTTTATATTTCCACCAAAAAGGATTGTAATTCTAAACCTAAAATAATTTAATTCAACCAACAAAGACGAATTTTCAACAAAATAGTTGAATTTTTAACTGAAATTTTGAAGATCAATTTTCACTTAAAAAGGATGACTATTGAACAAAATAATTACATTTTGAAACAAATAATTTAATTTTTAACCGTAAAAAATGAAATTTTAACCATGACGATTGTCTACTAAAAAAGACGAATTCTTAACAAAATATATGAATTTTCAACCAAGAAAATTATATTTCTCTCAGAAAATTTTCAAAAAATACATGAATTTTTAATTATATAGTGGAATTTTCTACTAAAAAAGATAAATTTTTTATAAGTTGATACTTCAACCAAAAAATATTTTAATTTTAAAACTAAAGCAGTTGAATTCATCCAAAAACGACGAATTTTCAACAGAATACATAAATTGTCAAACGAATAGTTGAATTTTTTATTATTTTTACCAAAAAGTTGAATTTTCAATTAAATAGTTGAATTTTTTACTAAAAAAAATATATTTCAAACAAAAAAAGAAGTTTGAACAAATTAGATAAATTTTCAACCAGAGAAATTAACTTTCAATTAAAATGATGAATTCTCGACCGAGAAAATAAATTTTTAACCAATTAGTTCAACTTTCAAGCAAGTAATTGAATTTTCAAGCAAAATATGAACTCTCAGGGAAAAACGTACTTAACAGTTGATATTTCAACCAAAAAATATTTTAATTTCAAGACTAACGTTGTTGAACTCATCCAAAAAGACGAATTTTCAACAAAATACATGAATTTTCAATTGAATAGTTGAATTAGATAGTAGATAGTAGATAATGAATCATATGGTAGCCAAGGAATCGGTTTGATTATGAATGAGAGAGCAAAACAACATATCAAAAAGTTTAAATGTATATCTCCTAGATTACTACGGGTTAGAGTGAAAGTGGGAACCAGAAGGCTATTTATTACAGCATGCTACGCTCCAGTTGATGGTGACAAGAGGGATGTAAAAGATACCTTCTGAGACTCGGTAAATGATATATTAGGTACTTGCGATCCTGGCGAAAGAATAATTTTACTCGGAGATATGAATGGCTGGGTTGGTGTGAAACGCGAAGGTACCGACAGGGTACTGAGTTATTTCTGAGGCCGAAAAACGAATGGTAACGGGGATAAATTCATTAGCTTATGCTTAGGAAAAGGCTTGTTTATTACAAATACTTGGTTCAGACATAAAAAGATCCACATGTATACTTGGTGTAGAGGCGAAAGTCACAGTATGTTTGACTTTGTTGTAGCGGATGAGAGACTGAGAGGACTTGTAAGGGATACAAGGGTTATGAGAGGCTCCGAGTGCGGAACGGATAACTACCTCTTAGTTTCAAAAATGAGCCTAGGTCAAGGGTGGAGAAGAAGAAGAATTTATAGTAAGTCGAAACAGAAGCGAGTTAGAATAGAGAATTTTCGAAAACCAGAAGTACAATTGGTATATCGTGAAATGCTAAATACATATTTAGGACATCATGAAGAAAACTGAAAGATGAGTGCATCTGAAGCCTGCGGTACTGCAGCTGTAGGGAGAAAGAGTGTTGATGCTTGGTGGAATGATGAAATCCGCGTGGCTGACAACGAGAAAAAGCAAGCGTATTCGAGAATGTTAAATATTGAAGGTCTTAGTGACGGGGAAAGGACTAGATCAGAAAATGATTATGGGGATAAGAGACAAAAAAGCTATGATACTAGTCAAAGAAAGCAAAGATAAAATGAAAGCGGAAGAAGATAAAAGAATGCAAAATGATTTTGCAGGAAATAAAAAATAATTTTGGAAATGGGTTAAGAAGATTAGAAAATGAAGTACTAGCACTGAGGTAGTCGGAATTAAGAATGCTGATCATGAAATGGCATGGGATTCGGACAAAGTGAAATACTGTATCAGAGATTTTTTCAAGAAATTATATGAAGGTCAAGCTATGGACCTAAGGAGCATAACAACTTTCACATTCAAGAGGATACGTGAGAAAATCCCGTTGAAGGTAGCGAAAGAAGAATCGATATCGACGACGATATATCCGTGATTAAGAAACTAAAGAATGGTAAGGCTGCTGTGTGGATGGTATCACCGCTGAAATGCTTGAGAGCGGTGGCGGATATTTGTTTGTGTTGCTGAGCGAATTTATGAATATGTGTGCTGTGGATGGTGAAGTTACAAATATTTGGAGAAAAGCGATTATCGTCCCAATTTACAAGGGAAAGGGTGATAAAGGCGACTGTACTAATTATAGAGCGATTAGACTACTAAGTACCTTGGCCAAAATATTTACCAAAATACTTATTGGGAAGGTCATGGGAATAACAAAGGAAAGGATCTGGGAAATCCAATGTGGATTGTTGCCAGAGAGATCATGTGCGGATCAAATACTTAGCTTGAGACAGAGTGAAGGAAAAAAGTTTGAATGTGAACAAACGAGTTTTCTGTGTATTTTTTGACTATGAAAAAGTTTTTGATAAGGTGAATAGATCTAAGCTTCGGGAAGTCCTGAAAGACTATGGAGTGAGTGGTTGGCTTCTAAAAGCAATAAAAATAATATATAATGGTATAGTAAAGCAAGTGTAAGAGTACATGGACAACTGAGCAATTCGTTTGATATTAAGCAGGGCGTTAGGCAAGGCTGAGTTATGACCTCTTGGATGTCCTATGTATTCATGGACAAATGTCTAAGAATGTCTCTCTTAGACGAAGAAGGTGTTGATTTCGGGACAGTGAAAGTGCGTGGACTGGCGTTTGTAGATGATAAGATTGTTACGGTAGAATCAGTCAACGATTTGCAGAGAATGATGAGCAGACTGGATACCAGCAGAAAGAGTATGTGTTTTAAGATTAACGCAAATAAAACAAAAATTATCATGTTTAAAAGAAGGGATGAGAAAACAGTATGCAACATTGCCTTAAACAAAGAGAGGATAGAGCAAGTTGATGAGTTAGTGTATCTTGGAAGTTTACTTACTGCAGACGGAATAATAAATGCAGAGATATCTAGACGTAAAAACGAGGGTAGTAAAATTATCGGCAGTGTACAAGCTATTACTAGAAGCATAAAAATGGAACAAATGAAGCTGAAATTGCAGTATATAACTCTGTGCTTGTACCCACTATGTTGTATGCTAACGACACCTGGACGTATCAAGAAAACGATACGAGTAATGTGAATGAGATTGGCATGCAGCTCCTGCGGAATATGTGCGGTAAAACGCTAATGGACAAAGTCAGTAATGAGTGGGTTCTCAAAGAATGTGGTGTAGAA
>JAUMHM010000072.1:17344847-17359198 GCA_032362435.1 Melikaiella ostensackeni
GGCCAATCACAGGCATCGTAGAGAGTATATATAAGAGCAACATAATCTGAAGCTTCAGTTTCAGGTTAGCCCTGAAGTGAACTGCAATGTTCACGAAACGTCGGCAAGATTCGTAGTTTTTCACACGATTGAAACACGAAACACCTTCTTTCATCATATTGGTAATTGCTTTGGATTAATTCTTCAAAATTCTGATCCACTTGGAGTTGGGACGCTTCAGTTTGAAAATTTTCCACTCCAAACACAGGATGGTCACTGGACCGGGAAATTGAAAAAAAAAAACGGGGAATTTTTTGAGTCAGGGGAAAAAAATTAGAAAATGGCATTAAATTTGTTTGCTATCGGGAATTTTATTTAATTATTAATCTTAGAAAAGAACTTATCCAATCAAATTTTTAATTGAAGACTCTAGAAATTTAATAATTTCAGTTTGGTGCTTTACAAGTTCATAATTGTGTACTTGAAAAACTGACGTTTCTTAGTACTTGAGCCATTATAAATTCACGACATTCAAAATCCAAAAGACAAAGATTGAAATGTCGAGAATTAGAAAATTTTAAATTGGAAACGCTTCAAGTTGTAAAATGTTTAATTGAAGCTCATTAAAAATTGTTTGGTTTATAATTTAAATTGTTCAGAATTGTACAATTTCCATTTGGAAGTCTTAGTACGTAAATAATTGAATTGAAAACGTTCGAGCTTCCAATAATTTTAGATTGAAAATTAATAAATGATGTTATTTTAAATTTCAATCGTATAATATTGCACATTTTCAGATTGAAATTCTTATGAGTTAACAAATTGTTAGTGCGTGTTCAATGTTGATGGCTTCTACTTTGGAATTACACCTACAAATTCAATTATTTTTTAGCTGGAGATGTCTAGTTTTGAAACTTCGAACGTTTACAATATTGAACGTTTCAGTTTTAAATTGTTAAATTTTGAATGTTTAATTTCCAATTTTAGAGTTATTTCGAGTCAAATTCGTTAATTTGGAGATTTTTTTATATTGTCTACTTTTGAGATCTTGGATTTGAAAATTTAAATAACCTCGAAAGATGTTTGGAAACATGGAAAAGAACTGAGAACGCAAAACTCTTCAGTTTTAAGTTGTGCAATAAATAAAAAATTATTTGATTTAAAACGGTTAAATTAAAAATGCTAAAATCTTTCTTTTAGACAATCAAACATTAAATTGCAATTTCAGGGTATTGAAGATTACATGGGAGACATGGACTTCAAAATTTCCGGAACGAAAACAGGAATCACGGCTTTACAAGCAGACGTAAAAATTCCAGGTCTGCCACTCAAAATTGTAATGGAGGCTCTTGCCCAGGCATCGAAAGCCAAAAGTCAAATTAGACAACTTATGCACGAAGCAATTTCGGAACCAAGAGTCACCAAAAAGGACAACATGCCAGTTACCCAGTCTCTGGAAGTTCCGCTTCATCAGCGTGGAAAATTTATGGGAATAGCTGGTGGAAACCTAAAGAAAATTCTTTTTGAAACTGGAGTGCAGGTACAAAATAATTAATTGATATTTAAGTTTTTTACGAAGGAGCGGCTTCATAAAAGAGAAAACGTAATCCACACTTTTTCAAGGCTTAAAAAGTGTGGGATTTTTTACATGAGCCCAAAAGCAATAAGTGTAATACTATATTATTTAATTATGAAGTGGATTAGAAGAAAAAGGAAAAAAATCCACTAAAAAATGGATTGAATAATCATTCGAATATTTTTTTAGGTGAACGCGCAAGACGAAACGCATTACACGCTTTTCGCGCCGAATCAAACAGCAATGAATGAAGCCGAAGAAATGATAAAAAATGTTCTGGAGCAGGAACGAGAACCCGATTTGGAGTTTGGAGGAATTTACACTGCAAAAATAGTCGAAATTCGAGAGAGTGGAGTCATGGTGACCTTATATTCATCTATGCTTCCTACTTTATTGCATATTACACAACTAGACATGCGCTTAGTTCGACATCCTAGTGCTCTTGGCCTCGAAGTCGGTCAAGAAATTCAAGTTAAATATTTCGGAAGGGATCCAGCTTCGGGACAAATGAGACTTTCTAGGAAAGTTTTGCAACCCGCGTCATCCGTTGTTCGAAATTTGTCGTAGTCTCTTTAGTAGTTAGGTCAATTTACTTATCGATTCTCTGATTCATTTTTTGATTTAGGATTCAGAAAAGCCGACATTTTCTTTTTAGGATTTTTGACATTTGCTAAGAGTAATTCGAAATTTCAATCCTTGATAGAAATTCCGAATTTGATTTAAATTCAATCTTTGATTTTAATTGGGTTTCTCGAGATAGAGTCAATTTATAATTTTAACAGGATAATCCACTTGTGACTTCGCAGTTATGATAGGTCAGTAAATATTGCAAATGTGTTGATATTTATCATTCAATAATGAAAATGAAAGGATGACGTATCAACGATTTTAGTGCAGAACTTTTGAAAATTACGATTCCCGTTGTTAGGCTTTGTTTATAATCTTTGTAAAAGCGATGATTTAGTTACTATTGGGATCTGAAGTTTTGGCGGCGCACGGCATTCAATTCTTCACAAACCAAGAAACCATTTTCCTACTTTTTTCACGAAAAATTTTTGTTTCCATCTGATATGTATCAAAGTATTTTCTCAAATTTACTAACCTACAGAAAATTAAGACTTTAGCTTTGTTATAAATAATTTAAGTTAACAAACAGAAAATTTTCATCCTTTTTTAACGGAAGAATTTTGTTTTCCATCCTATATGCATCAAAGTAGTTTACTAGACGTACTGAAGTGCAGATTATTCTTTACATTTACCATTTAGCTTCGTTTAAAATAATTCAAGTTAACAAATAGAATATTTTCCTCTTTTTTTTCGCGGAAAAAATTCTTTGCTGTCTAATGTGTATAGAAGGAGCTTCTCAGGCATAATAAACTCCAAAAAATGGTTAAATCTTAAAATTTAGGTTTGTCATAAATAATTTAAGTCAAGTAATACTGTTTCGATGAATATTTGATTGAGAATAATTTTTTCCGCTAAGAATGGATGAAAATTTTCTTCTTTTTTACCTAAATTATTCTTAACAATGCTAAACAGTGCGTGTTACCAATATTTTTCAGTTTAGTAAGTCTGATAAGCTACATAGATACATATAAGGCAGCAAAGAATTTTCTCCCTTAAAAAAATGATGCAAATCGTGTATTTGTTTTCTTAAATTATTAATAGCAAAGAAAAACGTTTAGTGTTAACAATATTTTGCAGTTGATTATGCCTTGTAAGCTATTGCGATGCAAATAAGATGCAAAAGAATTTATTTCCACGATAATAGGATGAAACTTTTTAATTTATTAACTTAAATTATTTATTGACTTAAATTATTTATAATAAAGCTAACGGTTAAGTTTTATCAATTTTCTGGAGATTAGTAAGTTTGCGAAATGATTTCGATAAATATAAGATAAAAAATAATTTTTTCCGAGACTAATAGATACAAATTTTCAATTTGTTAACAATTCTCTAGAGTTTAATAAGTCTGAGAAGCTGCTTCGATACATATCAGATCGCGAAGAATTTTGTTTTCTAAAAAGAAGGAAAATTGATCATTTGTTTGTGAAGTTTGTTAATAACAATAAAATTATACAATAAACACATTATTTACTTTTTGTGTATGCTCAGGTTGTAATTTAAGTTAACTGCAAATATATGTAAGGGCTAAGAGAGGAGAATCAATAATTGAAGGCTGTAGCTGTAGATCCTAATTACTGTTCAAAGTTTTGAAAATAGCATGTAGGTACATTAGTTTCGAGATAGCTATACCATTTTTATTAAATGTAAAATGTCAAAAAGGAAGTGAGATATAGAAGTGTACATTTGTCGAGGTGTTTTGTTATACTTTTAAATAAACATTGTAGTTTCATAAATATTGGATGTTTTGTTCCCTCGGGGTTGACACTGGCCCAAAAAGCCAAAATCATTAGGAAATTATTATAAAAAAGAAATTCGACTAAAAAATTACATTATCCAATACTGTATAATTTCATAATAGAAAATTTGATTTTAAAAAATATTATTACTTTGAATGCGTTCATTCATAAATTGTAGAGGTTTCAATGTCTATAATTTTGAATTTGTAAAGTTTGTATCATTTTTCAAAATTTTGTTTATTTGAAAATCTCTAAAAATGAATTCTAATTAAAATTCTTCAATCTTGTGTATCTTATTTAAAAGTATGCTCAACGTTTGAAATTATTGTTTAATTTAATTCTAAAAATTCTAAAGTTCATACACACAGATTATACTATAAATTTAAAAAAGTATTATTTATACTTTCAGCTTTGATTTTAATATTGTTTTTGCTTTCAATGTTTTTAAAAACTTTTGAATAATCGCGGTCCTTTAAACCAAACATGGCCACAATGGCACTTACGGTTCATCGCTGACAGTTGATTCTCCCGCTCCGAGAGAGTTGTTGTCGTTTTAAAAACTGCTAAAAATCGGTCAAGAATGTCGCAAAAAGTTATTTTTTTTTCGTGAGAAAATGTTAGTGATAAACAACGTATGCATTTTTGAGTCATGAAAAATTTTCATGTACATAATTTGGTGCGGAATTGAGAGCCACGTGTGTGAAAATCTTCCTGATTTGAAAGTGAGGTTAGGTATTTAAATGGAGAGTGCCGCAGAGTCAGGTGTTGGAAGTGAAACGAAGCCGTGTTTTGAGACAGCAGTGAATAATACTGACGAAAATGGACAAAATGAAGTGGAAATTCGAGAGGAAGTGAGAAAATGTGAACGCACTCCGGAGCAAAATGATAGGCAAATTGACAACTCAATTTTCAACACCATCTCTAAAATCGTCAACCCTGCGGCAAAGGTAGGATTTTATTCAATGAGAACATGTTGTTCGGTTCATTTATTGTGCAGTTTTTATTATTTGATCTTTTTCCGTTATTTTTTCAACCGTAAGTTTGCACCTAACTCTTTAGTTTGGTTTTTTTTTTGGCATACAGAACTTTATTTTGGTTTTGGTTGACATACAAATGGTCGAATTTTTTTACGTATTGTGAGATATTGAAAAGTGTCGTCTTAAACATTAGTGTTGATTTATTGTTCTTGTGAAGTTCCAACTTTTTTTTCCTACAAAGGTAAGTGAATTTTACAGTAGCCTCGCTTGAAGGCTGCAAATTTTTATTCGGCAGAATGAAATTCATTATTATTATTTTTTAAAACTATTTGTTCAATAATTTCTTTTCATAGGACTCGAGGAATTAATTTCTTATGAAGATTTATATGTTTCTTAGATAAAATCTCTTTAAAATTTCTTAAGCTTAAAGTTAAAGTTGCTTAAAATTTCAAATTTTTAAAACTTAATCGCTCCCTGTTTCAAAAACTTAAACTTAGGATCCTCTTAATATTAAAATACATTTATTTTATATTTTTTAGATTTATCTGATTGTTATAAAAAGGACCCCGCACAAAATACATGAAAAAAACGCTTTTGGTGGATTTTACTGATTACTGATTTTACTTCTGTGGATTTTATGCATTTATTTTGTAGCGTATGAAACTGGAAGAAATTTTCCAAAATAACTTGGACCAATTATGGCTAGTTTTTTTTTTGGTGCATGGTCCTTTATAATTAAGAAAATAAAAGAGTTACAAAATTTTTAAAAAAATGTTGAAAAAAATGAGAAAAAAAATTTTGGAATACAGGGTTTGGAAACTTTAAAAATACTATTGTTTGAAGCAACTCAAGCAACATAAACACGTTCCTGAAATGTGTTTTTTGTCAGTTTCTTTTTATAGTAAATATGCACATATTCTGGGGTTTCACGCACATTCATACGTATATCACTGTATTCAATGTATAATTTAAGTGTAACTGAAGTTCGCAACGTTTATAAACGAAAATACATCAATTCTTCTCTTTAATTTACGAAAATAAATTTTTTAGCAGTAAAATAAAGTAATAAATTATTTTCGTCGGTAATCACGCTAAAATAACTACGTTTCAGCCATCCACGCACTCTAATGTACAATTTTTTTCTAAATTTTAATTTTCCCCTAAACGTTCGGTTTTCAGATTTCATTTAACAAATTAATTGTATTTGATGCCGGGCAACACAAATAAAAATTCATCCTCGTATTGCTATTGGAAGGCTGCCATATAGACAAATTTACTAAATTAAAAAAAATGTGCTTCAATTAAAAAATTCTAATTTTCTTCTAAACGTTCGGTTCTCGAATTTTATTTCATACATTAATTGTATTTAATGTTGGACAACAGACAAAAAAGTTTCATTCCCATATCCCTATCGGAAGAGTTTGTTTTATATGGGTGAATGAATCGCAGTCTTCCGATAGTGTTATGGAGATGACATTTTTTTTTTTTCCCGACATGAAATACAAGTGATTTGTGTGATATAATATGAGGTATCAGTGTTTAGAGAAAAGCTCGAATTTGTTAAAATCAATTATTAATTTTATTTTCATGAGTTTGTTCAAATGACAGTCTTCCGATAGGGATATTGGGAAGATTTTTTTTTGCTGTCATCCGACATCAAGTACATATAATATATAAAATAAAATCCGACAACCGAGCTTTCAGGGAAAAATTGGCATTTTTTCAATTTAACACATTTTTTTTTTTAATTTTGTCTAAATGGCAGTCTCACGATAGGGATACTGGCATACACCTTTTTTTTTCTTTTCGACATCAAACACAAGTAATTTGTGAAATGAAATCCTGGAACCGAGCATTTAGGGAAAAATTAAAATGTAAAAATAAAAATGATACATTAGAAAGCCTGGAAGGCTAAAACGTAGTTGTCATGGCGTGATTACGGTCTTAAATACTTTATTACTGTATTTTGTTGCTAAAAAATCTTTTTCCATGATTAAGATTTTTGGGGAGAAAGAATGATTAAGTGCTTTAAGAGTTTTGGAATTTTTTATCTTTCCTTAAGGAATTTAAATATTCTAAATTTGAAAATGAACGTTTTGAGTATTAGAATTATTTTGCATTCTCCGGGTGGTTGCCAAAAAGTTGTCGATTTCAGACAATAAAATTTTTGAGAAAAAAACTGTCCAAATTGGCCAATAAAAAAAATATTTTTTTAAATTGAGTTTTACCCGAGAGACTATGGAAATATAAAACTAAGAGATCAAGTAATGTGTTTGTGATGGGTATGCATTTTAAACAGAAATAGCTTCTACCTGAGGGGGCTTTATGCGACATTCAGCCATGATAAAAAAATAATAATTTCAAAAGTCTTTTTGAAATATATGCAGAGCAGGTAAAAATATTGTTAAATATGGCAAAAATCACTATTATCACGATTTATTGGATTTTGACTTCACCGTTTCAAAGTACTCTTCATTTTGTACTATGATAAATTAATATGGAACATTACCGGACATTTTATAAAAAAAATGATCATTATTTACTGTTACATGGAATCAACGTTGATAAATCGATTGTAAACTATACTAAAATCTTCGTCAGTTTAAAATTAATAATTGTAGCCCGCATTATGAGTAGTTAAAAAAATTATTTTCGAGTTTTATTTTAAAATAGCAATGCCGGGTGACCAGGCAGAAAGATTATGGGACAGACTTTAAAATGATATTTGAAATCCTTAAATTCAAAATATTCAACCCTCTTCTTGGTTATTATCTTTTCAACTCAATATAAGTGATATGTATTTGTGAATCTCGAAAATTTTTAAAAATTGGTTAATACCATATGATTTAATAATTCTTCATTTTAAATTTGTAGTTTGGGTCAGGTGCGTCACCAGATATTTTGGCTACTTTTTTATTTATAATTTCTTAACGAATTCGTCTAAAATTTTAAAACCTTACTAAATTATGCTTTGGCATAAGTACTTTATTGAGATATTTTTAGAAAAAATTTATTAATTGAGGAAAATATAGAAATGGCTGGAATTTAAAATGGTCAACTTTTTAGCAATCATCCTCACATATTTATTTTAATATTGTTTTTTCATTTAAAATTTGAAATCGCTCATTTCTTAAAGTTTTTCCAATTTCATAATTTTTAAATTTCTGAAGATTTTTTAATACTGAAAGCTTCTATTCGGAAAATTTCCGAATATTGTTTGATTTTTAATTCTTAAAATATTAAATTTAATAGTTTTTCTGGCTTCGAATTATAAATATTTCAATTTTATAACTTGCACATTTTCAATTAAAAAAGTTTCTTATCAGAAATGTTCCTCAGAGGGCATATATTCATATTTCCTTCGAGAAAAGAATATTTTGGTGTCCCAGGAGCAATAGGGAATTAAAAAAAAATTATTTTCGAGGTCATGTAAACATTCGAATTTACCGATATTTTTTTTCTCAGAAAAAATAATATTTCTGGCGTCCTAAGCGCAACAGGCAGTTTTTAAGATAGTCGTCTATAAATGACTACAGCCTCTTCGAAATTTGCTATTTCATGACATCAGGGGATTTTTTACAAAATTTTAAAGCTCGTGGTCTTGTACAAATTTTAATTTTCCCATGGTGACCTATAAATAGCTATCGCTTCTTCAGAATTTCCTTTTTCATCTCAAAGTTTGAGGCGAAGTAAAAATTCGAATTTACTCGAACCTTAAAATTCATTCATGCGATGAATTAAAAATATTGGATTTTATTTTGAACATTCCAATACTATTTTATTTGAAAATATAAAAAGTGAATTAAAATAAAATTAAGTAAGAGTAAATTGAGTTAATTCCCAGTTTTTATTCAGGAATATTACATACACCTTTCATATTTATATATTTGTTTTCATTAGATCTTGTGCTGGTGTGGTGGCTCTTGTGGTGCTGGGCCTTGTGGTGGCCCCGGAAGGTGCAAATGAGTGTTTCCTTTGCATGCGTATGTTAATTCAAATTTGCCGCTTGGATCTCTCTCCATGATCAGTTTCATCCCTGGAATTGGGGGTCGACGACTATATGGAGTTGGTATTAGAGCTGGAGGTGGGCCAGCATACATCTTATTTTGGGGTAGTTGGTTATTATTATTATTTCCTCCAGGACCAGTGGGGTCACTTGGTATTGATTCTGTAAAAAAAATGGAAATTTGTGACACCCTTTCATATACATATATATATTTTAAAAAATTGGTCAAACAATCACTGCAGGGTCCCCCTAGGAGCGACTGCCATCCAGGAAAATGACACTGGCTCCCAGTAGAACCGCGGTAAATCACACCCATCGCCATGCTTCACAATCGTGAGGTGATGACCACATGTTACGGTAGAATCACGATGAAGAGCCGGCGAAACCCTCGTGAGTCTTAAGGACACGGAGTCGCGATTCAGCTGAGTAATAGCTTGAAAGTAATTTCTGTTTTTTTTTTTTTTTTTAGAAAATAAAACCCTTATTCAAAATAAATGTTCAGATGTCATTCAAGGTAAATTTGCTTCATCTGTTTTTTCGATTACATTGATTCTATTTGTTTCTGATTTCGATCTGGCTCTTATGGATTGTGTTTTTTTTTTAATCGTAAAATATTAAACCCTGATCTTTTTCAGATTTTAAAATGAATAATTTGAGGTCGCTTATGGTCATTTTCTTTAAAAAAAAAATGAATTTACATATAGAATAACTATGGAATAACTATTGAATGGATTTTTTCGCCCAACTATTTAGTTTGAAATTAAACAATTTTATTAAAGACATTTAAAAAAATTCTTTTTCTAGGAATAATTTCTTCTGTATCATAACACAAATTTTGATATTTAATTATTGTCAAAAAAATTTATATTTGAAGCATCCTAACTCAAAGAATGTTTCAATAATAAACAATTTCCAGTAAGAAGTTTCCACTTGATAAACTTTAAACGGAAAGTCTTTCAAAATTAAAACTTTTCAAATCTGAATAATTTTGAATTGAAACTTTGTGAAAATATAAATCAGTTCAAACTGGAAGCTTTTCAGGAAGTAAATAATATAAAATTTAAAGTATTTAAAATCAAGCAATTGTAAATTTGAGGCATTTGAAGTGAAAAAAATGTAAAATCCTGTGCCGTTTGTGTATTAAATAATTCAAAATCATATCCTTTAAAAGTTCTTTTTAAGAATAAAATTATGTAACGATCAAAAGAATTGAGCACGTTTTAAGTTTGCACTCTTTGGAATCGAAAAATATTACGATTTCGAATATAACATGTGTATAAAATTGAGCATGATTTCAAAGAGAAACCTATTAAATAGTTCGAAATTTGAAAAAAATTTCAGTTTCTTCAAAATTGTAAGGCATTCAATGTGAATGTCTTTAAAATTGAGAAATACTAAATAGAAGCGGGTCTAAAAATTTTCTTCAAAAAAAAAACGTAACGTCTTTTATTGACGACGCCTTCTTAAACATTCATTTGCACAATTGAAAAATAATGAAAGTGCTCTAGTGGAAATGTATTTTTTACAATAAATATTACAATAAAGTACAAAAATGTGAAAATTGTAATTTTTTGTAAAAAAATGTAAATTACCTGTACAATGTTGTAAATGTGCCCGAATAGAATAAAAATTGAAGTTTCTAGTGGATAAGAATTTTTTTTCTTTTAGTCGTAGAAAATTTATGAAAAACTTCAACTCAATGATTCAAAATTTGTTATTTTTATCTTGCTAGTATTTCTAAAATTTGAAGAATTGAAAAATGAATATTTTATAGTTTTGAAAAAGTTCTTGAATACGACTAACTATAATTTGTTACAAATGTACAACTTATTCAAGAGTGTGCTGAAAAACTTTCAAAGATCATGTCCGAGTTAAGATTTCAACAATTTGAACAATTTAAAATTGTAATTGCGCGTCTCTAATCCTCAATAATTGCCAAATGCATGTATTTTTACATTCTCATCAATTATGATGGAATGTCTTAGATTCATGTGAATTTGGACCTATCCAGTTTTCGTCATTTCTCGACGTTTTCAGACCCCCTGAGTCAGAAGAAATGGTTCTTACAAAAATGTCTGTCTGTCTGTCTGTCCGCCGCCTGACAACGCGATAACTTTCAAAGTAATGTTCTAATTTAAATTTCCTTCTACGCACTGATTTTTGGTCCAAAAAGACAGGTCAAGTTAGTTAGCCAGCCTTCTATTGCCAATACTTATGGTTTTAGCCATGAAAAATCAAACTGAGAAAAGTAATAATCCAAGTTTCTCACGAAACCACGCTGGATACAACAAATAGGCAAGAAACCAAAATTATTTGCCTCTCAGAGTTATAGAAAATTTTTTTTGAACAGTTTGCAATAGCAATGATAGATTTTGTTTTAAACGTGAAAAATTTCCTAAGAAAATTGAAAATTCAAATTTATAGCTACGGAAAGCAAAAGGCGATGAAAGCTTCAACCGCAAAATATTGCTCACCTCAAAAAGACAGGCAAAATTGCCTGTGAACATTTTTTATATCTATATTTCACTTTTAAGCTGGCATTAATAAAATTAAAAAATGCTTAAAAAAATATTTTTGTTTCTTACGTCGGTTCTAATACTTGGCAAGTTTTTTATTACCAATTCAAAACACACTTTTTTAGCAATTTTGTATTAAATATCACTTTTCTCATGGTTTCTCCCATATTGCAAATTTATGCTGGAAAGAATTCGATTTGGTTGCTATTTGTTTAATTTTTTTCGCTTTGATTTAGAATTTTTCAGCTGGGTATAAAAATATAATGTAAAGTGTCACTTCCATAGAATTTAATTGAAGCTCAAGCATTGTCGAGCGCGCAGCGCGAGTGTCATGATGAGAATGTATTCCTCAGACCCGAAGGAGTTTTGAGAAAGTTATATCTACATCATCACATTATGTTCAAGCATTAATATAACTAAGTTGATTATCGAGGACCGAGAGCGTAGCGCGAGGCACATATAAGGTCGAGCGCGAAGCGTGAGATATATTAGGCAGATTTTTTGAAATATTTTCCTAAAGAATAATTCCTTACCATAAGTGTTTGACATCTTACATTTTTCAAACTCTTTTCATGTTAATAATAAAACCGATAATTTTTCAGATTCTAATTATGAGCGATTCTCGTAATTCAAATGAATAATCGGTTATGTTTAACAAAGTGCCTATTCGCACCGAAAATACTTGGTCTACTCGTACGCTCACCGTATTTTCATGGAAAAAAATGCGAACAGTTTCTTTTCCTTTTTACAAACATGATCTTTATCAGTTTTGACCTTGAAAATAATATTTTCAGGTATTTGCATGACTGTAAACGTAATTCGCTTCCATTTCGTGTTTCGCTTTTTGTGAAAAACAGCCGGCAACATCGTTTGTTGCCGGCGTCGGCTGTGTAGACTCCACCTAAAGAAAATACGATCTAAATCTGACGAATTAACCACTCGACTCTGGAATATACACAAGATTTCAGACATTTCGAACTGAAATTTATAGGATTTCTAAATAATTAAGAGTTTTCATATGATTACGTGGAATTTCAAAGTATTGTAATGTATTTGAAGAGATTTCTCGAGAGCCTAGTGATTTCAAAAGAATTACAAAGATTTCTAGGATTTTTACGGGATATCGATAAGGAATTGAAATGGATTTAAAGAATTCTCATATAGGATTTCAAAGATTTCATTATAGACATAGGAATAAGGTGGGCTTAGGCATTTCGTTGCGGGGAATCTTACAGAGAGGGAGGCCGTTATCATAGGTTGTTGAAACGGTAATGATAAAGAGAGATGACAGGATCGGATTTTTTCAAATGGATCGGCCGCCGGTAGAATGTCGAAAAATCCAACAATCGACGGACGGCCGATTGGACTTTTTAAATTCGATTGACCACATGTCGAATATTGAATATTCTAAACCGATGTATGCACCTTTAGTGACATATGACGAAAAGGTTAGTAGTTTTTGTGATATTTTATCAACAGTGGACTACATTTGTAGTCATTGCGCATCGGATTTTTTTTTTATTCGATCGCATGCTCGACGAATGTCAAAGAGTCGAGCATTTTCAACCTAACCACATCAGATTGAATTCCTAAATCTGATCGAACAAAAGTCGAACTTGCATATCGCCATTATATTCATGATTGAGTTTGAATTTATACTGGAAAAAATTTCAAGTATTTTTGGAAGGCTTGTTCCAAGTTTAAATGAACTTCTATAATTACTAATATTTTTATATTTTTATATTAATGACGTTATTTTTGCAAGTGACTAATAGGGCGGTTGAAAAAAAAACATTTTAATTTCTCAGCAGCCATCATGAAACAACATATTCTTTTTAAAAAAATATTTAGAGGTCGCTCAAAGCATTTTTGAGTAGAAAAAGGTGTTTTCATGAGTTTCGTATTTTGCAACCACAGATATACCATATATTAGGGCTATAAATGTCTTTTCTGCATGAAAGCATATAGAGAGTATCCCAGAATTTGGCGATCCATGTAAACAATGATTAAGGGCACAAATGTGCTCTTATATCTAAACGGTCAGGAAAAATTGCAACTTTTATGACCGATACGGGCACCAAATATATTTTCTTCAATCTACAAAAAAACATACTTTTGCCATAGATTTGCCAATAATTTCATGCAGAAAAGACATTCATAGGGGTGATATATCTGTCACCGAAAACTGAAAAACTCATGAAAACATCAATTTTGACATAAAAGTGCTTTGAGCGACCTCTGAATATTTATATATATTAATTTATGGACTAATCTTAATCCAGAGAAATATGCGGTTACATGTTGGCGACTGAATTTTGAAAAAGTGGAAGTCAAAGTGAAAGTGAAAAAAGTTTTTAATCGACGCCTTGCACTACTGCTGAAAAATATCGCAGTATGTTTATCATCAGCTGCTAACATTGTTAATGTTTAATTTCGATAATACTAAAGCACGAATGTAGCCAAGTGTCAATAAAACATCACAAAAACTAATAACCTTTTCGTCATGTGTCACTAGAGCTCCATGCATCGCTAGAGAATATTCGATATTTGACGCGTGATCAATCGAATTTAAAAAGTTCGATCGGCCGCGTGTCGAATGCCGAAAATGCGACATTCGACAAGGGCAAGATCGGATCTTTTCCTTTCCGATTCGATTATGAGGCCCGTTGAAGCAGAACTATCACGTTCGACCCGAAAGAATCCACACGTCTAATGTTAAGAATTCTCTCCGAGAACGGGGGTAAATTGAATAGGAATTATCTCTCAGAAAATAATCGACTAAAATCCGCAAAAAATGGGAAGCTTTTCCTGACGTCCAGCCGTGTAAAACAAAAATCTCAACTCAAAAAAATTCAAAAATTCTGCAAACAAGAAATTTTGTGAACATTTTTATTGAGCGCGGGTAACCAAGCTGCATGTCTATCGATTCCA